>BCHH01000005.1:2248677-2519041 GCA_001599595.1 Beverwykella pulmonaria
GTTTCCTCTTCCTTGGCGGGATCTCTTCTGTCACGTGCCTCGCTTACCTGCGCGAATCCTCGCTGTTCTTTTGCGCCCGCCTGCGCGCCGTGCTGTGCCTGTTGACGGGGTTGGTTCCTCATCTGCAGCCCGCATCTGTGCTACTTCTTCGAACCGTAACACCACTCTTTAACCTCTTAACTAGCGCCTTCACACGTGAGAAAGCGCTGTCTATACTTAACAAACAACTTACAAGGATAGGCGTTAACCCACAAGGATATTCTAGCCACAGCTTCCACAAAGGAGCTGCTCAAGAAGCCTACAACAACTACATAAGCAAGGAACAGATACAAGCCTTAGGTTAATAGTCCTCTAACGTTGTCTGCTAGTACTTCAAACGCAACCTAATAAGGCTATTTGCCCTCTAGAAATAGTTCTAGACAGGCTAAACGCTTCCCCTACTTACTTGTCTTACTCCTAGGCCTAGTCCTATCTAGGCAGGAGCTCAACCTTAAAACTGCTACAAACTGCACAACAACAAAACAATCTAGGGCGCAAGAATGGCTAGGTGGCCAGCTCCTACTTAGAGTACTACGTACTACGTACTCTCTAATATCTGTAGGCCCCTAAGTACCCTTAGAGGGTATCTTATCACTCACACGTGACTAGGCCATAAGAGTTCTTACACAAGACTCAACTACAGGAGCTGCCCCTGAGCTTACGCCCCCAAATCAAGCGTTACAAACAAGATAAACACCTACTTCCCTGATAATAATGCGTGAGAGATAGATGTTGTTTCTATATCACGTGGTTGATGCCAAGTCCTAACATGGGCCTTGGTGCCTTAGGGCAGAACTTCCTCGTCCTTCTCCTCCACCTTGTCCATCTCTCCTCAGCCATTATTAACAGCCTCATTGTACGCTCAATAGGCTAATATGGCTCAATTTCTATCCCCACCCACCATCCCAACAAGTTCGACACGAACCCAAACCACTTGCGTTGTTTTTTGCATTTATTTTGATTCTTTGCTTTTCTGTATATAGTCCGAAGCCGGGTGGCCAGCTCCCACTCAGAGTACTACGTACTACGTACTCTCCAATATCTGTAGGCCCCTGAGTACCCTTGGAGGGTATCTCATCGCTCGCACGTGACTGGGCCATGAGAGTTCTCACACGAGACTCAACTACGGGAGCTGCCCCTGAGCTTACGCCCCCAAATCAAGCGTTACAAACAAGATAAACACCTACTTCCCTGATGATGATGCGTGAGAGATAGATTTAACATTTTGAAATGCAGCAACTTTCCTAGCAAATTGAGAGGAATACGAAGGTGAGGAGACAAGAAGAAGTGAGTGATTGCTTGAGGAAAATGGATGTGGGTTTGCGCAGAGAATGGCAAATAAATACTGTCAGGAACGGGAGTCATTAGATCGTCATACCAAATGCATTCATAAGAATCATGCATCTAAATGCAATACCACAATCTCTCCACGTCTCTCCTACCCGCTTCTCTCCGTTGTCCCCTCTCCCCGTCCACTGCTCATCCCTCATAAATCTCATAATCCCTGACTCGTCCAATCATGGATTACAAGGATAAAGGTCGAGGACTGATCCGCGGAATATATATACCAAACTTCTAGAAGCGAAAGAAAACCAAGCAACCAGGTACGCCCGAAATATGAGAATTTTTTTGTGAAAATGCCTAACTAGCTGCTTTGCGAGGGGGTATTATGCTCCTCCACGGCTACAACTCCTGGCCCCTCCCTCATCAAATGTAAAGATCCATACTTTTCTTCTATGCCGAAAGTCGTCGTAGATCGATATGAGTCAGCTTTATCGAGAGATCGCATTTAGAAAGTCTCCGAATCGCTGCTTCGGTAACTATCTAAGCTCTCTATATCTTGGTGATCTGTTTGACAGTCAGTATTAATTCATATTGACGTATCACCCTCCACACATTACACTACCAACGATGGGTCATCTCCTTACCTGACCGGCAAAAGACATAGATCTCCAACGGCCGATATCGAGGAATGGAACCGGGCAGAATGGGTTGATTACGTACCAGCGATCGGCTTTCTCCGAATGACAGTATCCGAATGCTCGAGCTGCACCTGTTGTCCACTCAATCCCCGCTGTCCGCTGGGGCTTCTGCTGCCCATCGGTCGCGGCCCAGTGATCTTGCGCTGTGGGGTATTGAGATTCTGGTTATTTGGGCGAGGAGATGGACTGGGAGAGTACTACATAAATTAGCAATGATCAAAGACACACTTCAACAAGATGAACTGAAACGTACATGATGTCCCGTATCTGTCTCAAGGCTATATCTAACCTCCTGAATGGGCGCGAGTGGCGTCAAGACACCCTGACCCGCGAAATCGCTGGGAGAGCTGTACATCTGCCTAGTTTGTCCATGGCCAGCAAGCGGCTGTGGTGGAATTAGTGGTCCGTCATCTCGGATCTTTGGAGGCCGGGGTGGAGCTGCCTGTTGCTCGGACGCAGAATGCTGGCTGTAACCACCATCTGACGAGATTGGGGAGAGGTTCCCTGGGCCATGACTGGCACCACCACCGGACAGACGGTTGCGCGCAAGAGAAGGATTACTACCCCACTGATCGTAATCAGGTGACCCAACTGATCCGGTGGGCTCGAAGATGTGCGCTTGATGCTCAAGATGGTTCTGATGACGACCAGTCGGGCCTGGTCGCGGCTGGGGGTGTTGTAGATTTAAAGAATTACGATGGGCTTGATATTTGGGGTCATCAAGAGCATATTGGTGGTCAAGCTCTTCGTCGGGGATAAGAGGAGAAGCAGAGCGAATTGAGCGCTGAGACCGAATTGACCTTTGTTCCTCTGCAAGCGATGTGTTAGAGCGTAGCCTATCATCCTGCTGAAGCTCGTATTGTCCATCGCCATAGTAGACGATATTGACTTGCGAACCTGACCGAGACGCAGTAGAGAACGGCCTCTTTTCACCGGAGCCACTGTTACGAGGGAGGCTCTCGGGATTGGTCGAAGCGGTAGTCTTCGACCAGCGAGACATCTTGGGAATGCCAAAGATGGATGAGGAATTCGACTTGTGCTTGCGTTTGGGTGTGTTCTCTTGGCTCTGCGATTCTCGGAACTGTCTCGAGGGTTGAGGCGGAGTCGTCTGCGGAATGCTATTGTTGCGCCGGACCTCCTGTGTGGGAGTCGTCATTCGCTCGGTGTTCTCGTATTGTCCATCGTGCTCTGCATACTCCTCATCATCCTCTTCGACAGTGCTAATGCGATGTGCCTGATGCACATCGATCCCGGAGTGCAAATCCTGGATTCGTCGAGAAGAAGGATTTGACAAATAGCCGGACTGGTTCGGCGATGATGCAGTATTGGCACGACCTTCAGGTTCATATCCGGGATCCCCGCTAGCTCTTAGGTTCTCGTACGAGGTGAGGCTGTTTGAACGGTTGGTCTGTTGTTGGTCCAGCGACAACTGGTGTACTTGTTTTAGACCTTCCACCTCGCCAAGCAACTGCATCAGCATCGCCTCAATCTTCTTGATGTCGCCATCACCCTTCAAACTCAAGCCCTTCAGTGCACGCTTGAAGACATTCTTCTTCTTCTGCTCCATATCGATGTCTTCGGAGGACGAGCGAGGGAATCGTGGTGATCCGAGAGGCTGAGGACGCGGACCGCCCAGAATTCGCTGTTCTGTAAGATCGGCTCTCTTATCGGTATTGTTCATGATCATCGAGTCTTGCGTCCGAATGAACTGCTTCATCTCCTCAAACTGGTTGCGCATTTCAGCAGCGCTTCGAACCAATGTGACCAATATTTCGGTATCACGAGCGTTGCGCTGAGCATCACGCACTGTCAAGTGATCCATGAGAGCCACAACGTCCTTCGACTGAATGCGATCAATACCCTTGCCAGTTGCCGAGTCATAAAGTGGCGAAGACATGCCATGAGAGTTGCCACTGAAGTGTCGGGTATGCTTGCCGTTGGCAGAAAAGGGATCCGTACCGCCCTCGCCATCCTCATCGTACTCGCCAAAACCATCATCGTCAAGGAGTTTCGAGCGATTGCGGAACTCAGGCGTGATGCCTCCATGTTGGTTAGCAGACTGATAACCTTCATCTTTCCACAAGGCCGGACTCCTTGACGGCGTACGATTTCCTTGCGCAAAATTGGGCTGCTGCTCGTATTGGTGCTCACCTTCATAGTCTTGGTCATAGTCATCTTCTTGGTGAGCATGATATTGTCCGTCGTGTGCAGCCGAGTCCTCGTTTCGCACACGGGCAGCAGCAGCTGCTGCAATAGCAGCTGCACCCACTCCGGCACCAAGGGCGACAGCCTTGCCATATGGATGGGTTGGGGTGTGCTCGCGTTCCTCTTGTCGACTCAGCAACTCTTCGGTCTGATCGTGGTATTCGCCACCAACAAGAGGGCCCTTGATGATGGAAGGGTTGGTTGTCACGTCAGACTCGTCATCCACACCAAATCCAATCTCTGGCATCATGTCTCCGTGATCAGGAAAGGCGCTTGCATGCATCTTAGGCTGTTCGTCAATGGACCGTGAGAGGCTTTGTCGCGGCGAGTTTGTTGCTTGTGCATGCCCTGCAAGTGTTTGGGCCTGGTTGCGGATTGCCTCCCATCGTTCTTGACTAGGGTGATCATGCGGCTCGGTCTCATGCGATGAATCGTGCTGCTCATTGATGGGGCTGACTTGCGAAAATCTACCCTTATTGAGCGGAGAGGAAAGAACACTGATGTTGGATGGTTCGTGTAGGGAGGCAACTGCAGACTCGACAGCGATAGGCGTATGGACGAAGTTTGGATTTGAGCCAACGTGTCGAATGTCCTGGCTGATGGAGAGCTTATCCTCGCTATGTTCAAGATACGGTGACTCAGTAGTGTCGTCAGTGTAGTTCGTCATACGTCTGTAGTCAACATGCGGAGACCCTTGTTCACTGCTCTCCAGCTCTCGGCGATACATCTCATTCTGCTCATGATTCTTCTGGAAGAACTCGTCGATGTCTCTCGGGGTGTCCGGTTCACCTAAGATTTCTCGCCCATCTTCAAGCGTTACTCCTTGTGGCCGCCTCCGAGTACGAGCAGCCTTAGTACTAGGCGATGATTCGAATGACTGAATTGAGAGGTTCGATGCCTGTCGTTGCGCTTTGCGTCCTGCCGAGGAAGCCGAAGCACCGCTGTGCACAGAGCGAAGATGGCGAGGTGATCCCGTCACCGTGATCTCCTCTTTTTCTTGCCTATAACTTGCCTCGCTTTGCACCGGACTGAGACCCCGTGTCGGTGTTTGTTCTGCGATTTCGTACTGGGAAGCCTGTGGCTCAGTGCTCTCCAGTGCGCGAGCTTTGGCGGCAGCGGCGGCGTCGAGACCCGCTGAAGATACCTCCTTGGTTCGTGAAGAATAGCTTCGATCGCTCTTCGGTGTTGCCAAGCCAACTTTATCAAGTGATTTGTTGCTATGGGTGGTCCCTAGACGTTGCTGGAAGCCAACTGGCGTTCGTGTAGGTGTGCGAGATGGTGATGCGAAACCACGATTCACTTCTCGAATTGGGGTTTCTAAGCCGGTGCCGGTACGACTGGATGACCTTGAGCTTGGCCGATCGCGAGTCTCGGTCTCGGCTGACAATATTGAATCCCGGGTCAATTCCGACCCTTGTAGTTCGCTTTGGAGGTGTGGAAGAGGAGGTACAGCCATATGCTTTGAACGGTAGTGCTCTTCCTCTACACTCTCAGAGATGCTTGCAGTCCGACTTCGGCTGCCGCGGCTGTGCTTCTTCCTCCTCTCTTTGCGATCCTCCTTGGATTCTCGAGAATCGTGGTGCCTCAGAGCTGCTGCCGTAAGTCCAGCACCGGCGAGACCGACTGCAACTGCATCTCGCGTTGAATGTCGATCTTTATCCCTGCTCTTTTCGCTCTTCTTGCGATGAATTTTTTCTTCGTCACGTGTAGTGGACTCAGCAAAGCTTCGTTCTGAGGTTGAGCCTCGGCTTGACCGACGCTCTTTGCGGCTCGAACTACCCGAAAGGACAGTTCCAGGATCATCACCGTTGCGGTTTAGGACAACCTTGGGCTTGTTGCCATGGATATGGGGCGCGCTCGAAGACTTGGAGACTCGTCGTCGGGAATGGTCACGAGAAGTCGTCGAGTCGACAGTCTCGTATGTGCTGTCGTGGGACATGTGCTGCTCGAATTTGCTCTGGTTACGGTTTGTTCGTTGTTCCACCTTTAAGGCGTCCAGTTCGGGAAGAATCAACCGCCTAATAGCATCTTCAACCGTTGCAAGCAATTTCGGATTATTGATTGAGGACGTTCCAGAAACACCTGACCGGACAGAATGAGTTTCCCCCGATCGTCGATTGGCATTCGAGGATAGGAGGCTGGATTCGGTTCCACTGATACCGCTCATTTCTTCGTCACGAGAACCCTTGCTCGTTCGTCGATGCGATTTGCGGCTTGGGGTGAGCTCCTCTCTACCTACTTTGGCTTCCCTGACTCTGGAGCTGCTGCTCTGAGTGGGCTTCTGCGCTAACCTCTCCATGACTTTCTGTGTGATGCGCTCTTTGCTTAAACTTCTACTCCTTCGGCGTGCTGGCGCCTTCAACGTGTCTTGTGTAACAGTCTCAACGGCCTCGTCCCTCTCCAAGCTGCGACTTCGACGACGCGGTGGGGGTTTGATGACAGGCGCTTCTTCAAGCATGCTATCCGGGGGCATAGAAGAGATGTCCGACATGGGTGGTATGTATCGCCCGCCGTTGCTAGAGAGATCGCTGTTGTTCTGCAGGACCTCAATGTCCACTGGTGGAAGGGACGAAACGTTGGAGCCCTCCGAGTAGGAAGGGTCGGCCGTGTGCACGACCTCGTCGCGAGGTTTGCTGCCGAGGGAGATGCGGCGGATGTACGAAGGCTTGCGGGTGTTGCGGCTGGTCTGCGTGATTTGCAGGTGGTCGTTGCTGTGGGATTTGCTTCTTCGAGAGGAGGGAGTAACACGGACTCGAACGCTCGGGCGCGAGTGGACCTTACCCTCGGTCTTACCGCCTTCGAAGTATTCTATCAATAGCGATGTCTGCGACGGGTATTTTTTGTGTATGGCTCCCTGCTTTTTGACAGTGTTTATCGTGACGGGGGTGCCGTCTTCCGGAATGGAATAAGAGGTCTTATCGGTGCGCGTAGAGAGATCGGTCGCAACGTCGTCGCTGCGGTGTTGCTCGGGGTCGGAGCCGCTCAGAGTGGAAGGTTCAGTAGGTGCTGGGAGAGGGGGTCGTCGGGTGTCCAGGCCCATTGTGACTCGTGGCAGGCTCTACGAGGGTGCCTGGCTAGTAGGCGACATGGAGGCAATTGTAATTCCCGAGATCTTTGACAATTCGATGGGGACAGCGAGAGTATGCGCGACAGTCGGGCGCAGGGCAAGATGGCGCGGCTATCTCTCGTTTGCGCAACCAAAAAGTTGCAGCTATGACCTCGCCGCGGGCGCGCACTCCGATCGGGGTAGAAAATAGAAGACAATAAAGGGCGATTAGCGCATCGTCAAACAATAAAATGTTGAGATGTCTTTCTTTCAGCGACGATACGTCGGGATGAGCTCCGAGTGCCTGTCTTGGGGGACGAGAGCTGAAGAGCGAGGTGTTGTTAGCGGGAGCCGAGCGGCGGCGGGGCAACACACTGCGAAGACGTACCACCAGCGTGGGCGACGGCCTGACCAGAGAGACGGCGCTCAGCGGGCTCAGTAGATGGTAGATAGCACAATGACGGAGAGCTTGGAGGTGAGGGCAAGGGCAAGGGCAAGGTGGAGAGGCGGGAGGCCGGGATGGGTCTCTGTTGTGGGAAGAAGATGATCCCGGTCTATTTGACAGCGGCGCTACCAGGCTAGTAAACGCGGCATCATTGGTGAGAGCCACACCTCACCCAGCAACAAGCACAATTCCGTCCATAAAGGGCTGGGACCAGTCCAATATACAACCGCCATCGCACTGCTCGAGTCCACATAACCGCTGGCCCACGCCTCTGAAGCTGCCATTTTTCGCGGCCTCTCTGTCCAAACTCTCACAGCAGCGAGTGCAGTGCCGCACCCAACCACCCTCATTCTCCAAACCTGTTGCTCCGTCTGTGCGACAAGCCAAACGACCTTGTAACCGACGTGCATACATTCCACTCGAAGAGACCTGCCCTGCATTTGCATCCGCTCCGGTGGCTGGGAAACCACAGCTCTCACCGTCAACCTGTCAATAAGCCTCAACCAAAAAGCACACTTCCTCTTGTGGACCGCGTGGCCCGTCTTCCTCATCCTCTTCCCTCCCAGCCAGACTCGCCCAACACAGTGAATCCTCTTCTCTTACACATGTCCTGCGCTCACCGCCCTCCCCATCTCCATTGCTAGCCTCAGCTCTTCGTTCGTGCAAGCTCCCAGTCGCTCCGGAAACCACGCACAGTTGCCGCACTTCTTGCACACCAGGCGCACAGACACCCGCAGTCTGCTTCGCCATCCACACCTGTCATTCGTCGCCGCAAAACTCAGCAGTGCCAACGCATCACCCACTCAAACCACCTTCCCGAAGGCTTTGCCCGAGCTGCAGCCTTATTGCGTCGGCCTTTGGTCGAATCGCCTGACGTTGTTGCTAAATCGTGAAAGCGAATTGATGAAGCTCACTGGCAGCTGGACGGCATTATCGCAATTGAGGAAGCTGAGTGGTGGGTGCCGCAGACGCAATGCAAAAGCTTGAATCTCAACGTCGATGTTTTTTTCACCGGTCTCGATTGCAACGTGTGTCGGTGGCAAACTCTTCCCGGCAATAGTCTTCTCGAATTTGACATCTCCGACCGAACGAACACCACACACACAAGTCATTTCTTAGCAAGTACTACACACTGCCCGCTCAGACCCATACAATATACTAAGCTATGCCATGTGATATCTCGTGCCATCCGACATGACTTTTGACCTAAACGCCGGCCCCAAACCTAAGCCCTAAATATCTCAAGCCTGTCCTCGCTTAGGCTTGAACGGTCGGTTTCCTTGCCTCGGCTGGCTACCGTAGGCCCTCCGACCCTCCACCTTCTTATCCCGACTCAAACTCGCACCGAGGGAGATATCAATTCTTGGAGGAGCAGAAAAACCAAAACTCTTAGCCACTTTTACCAGGTCCAGCTTATGCACATCAAAAACCGACCGAAGTGAGTGGGAGGCATAGGCTTGTAAATATGACCGGTAGCCATCCTTTGCAGACTGTGAACAAGTCAATATGCGGTAAAAAAAATACGAAAAGAAGAGCAATACCTTGTTCAAGTAGTAATTTTTGCCAATCAACCCTTCAAGCTGGCTTTGGATATTGAGGATTTTGTTCGCAGGCAACTCAAACTCGACAAGGGGAACGCGCGCCTCCTTCAGCAGCTTCAAGAAGCCAACTTCCGATGGCAACAGAAACATGAGCGACCGGCCCTTGCCGTTTGAGCCTCGAGCTGTTCGTCCGACTCGATGAATGTAGTCCCGGGGGTCATCCGGAGGGTCAAACTTGGACAGTTAGCATTGTTCCAGACAAGTCTGGGAGGATGTTCTACTTACCTGTATAACCCAGTCAACCTCAGGAATGTCGAGACCCCTGGCTGCTACATCTGTGCAAATGAGAGTTCCGGCTGTCGCGTTGCAGAATTCGAAGAAGCGGTTAGTACGGGCTTGTTGTTTCATTTTACCGTGGAGTTCGAGAACGGGTAAATCGATATAGTTTAGTACTGTTAAAATCAGTGCATATTTCAGAAGATACGTATTTCAAAAAACTCACGTTCAGCGTAGAACTTCACACTATTGCATGACGAGAAAAAGACGATGATCTTTTTCTTCTGGTGCTTCTTCAGAAAAGAAAACAGTAGTCGAAATCGAATCTCTGAGTCGCACATGACGTAGCCTTGTTCAAGCCCCTCGACCGTGCTGTGTTCCTTGGTGTGATCAACGTTGATGTATAACGGTCCAGGCCGGAGGGATATGCGAGCCAGATCTTCGACCTTTGTGGTTTGTGTGGCTGAGAATAGCATCGTCTGCCGTTCGTTGTTGGGCAAAATCTTGATGATAGATCTCATCTCGTCTTCGAATCCCACCTCCAAAATCCTGTCCGCCTCGTCAATGATCAAAGACTTAAGGTTCTTGAAAACAAAGCCCTGAGTGTTGTGCAAGTGGTCGAGAAGACGACCGGGCGTAGCAATAAGCAGGTTCACGCCCTTTGCAAGCTTCTCTGCCTCTGCTCTCCGGTTCGCTCCTCCAATGCAAATTCCAAACGTTTGTGAGTGTTTCTCGAGGAGTTCGCGTGCGACGCCGAAAATCTGAAGAGCCAGTTCGCGAGTGGGGGAAACGACGATTACGCCTAGGAGCATGTAATTAGTATATGCGCAATCTCTCTATTCGATTGTGCGCACCTGTGCCATTCCGCGGCTTGAAGCGCATGGCTGATAGCATCTCTATCGCGGGGATCAAGAACGCTAGCGTTTTCCCAGAGCCCGTCTTCGCAGCACCCAAGACATCCTTCCCAGCCATCAACGGCGGTATAGCCCGGCGCTGAATCTCGGTCATAGTCTCGAACCCCATTTCTTTGATCGCCTCGTTCGTTCGGTCACTCAAGTTCAGTTCCGAGAACTTCGTTGGGTCGGCCACGGTCGGTATTGAGGTGCCTGAGGTGAGATCTGCGGCAGGCTTGACATTGTTACTTTCACTGTCTCGTTCGTCCTCGGACTGCTGTGCTGTATCCACTTTGGCCGCCTTGGCTTTGCGAGCAATCTTCTTCAGCTCCTTGTTGAGCGCCTCCTCGTCCTCCTCGTCTTCTTCATCCTCGCTGGCTGGAAGTGGGATATCTGCGGCCTCTTTGAGGTCAGGCTCTGGTGTGTGAACCTTCTTCGACTTCTTGCGGGGCTTCACAGGCTCCGCCGCACCATTGCTGGTTGGCTGCGCAACAGCTTCCACGCTATTTTTGCTTTTGTGCTTTCTCTTGCGCTTCTTAGAATCGATTTCGAGGCTGGCCATCGTGTATTATACGTGTGAGTTGTGGGATGCGCAATATCGAGGAGTTTCGCGATAATCCCAAGCCGCAGGAAAAAAGTTTTGGAGTCGGGCGGTGGGAGCTGTTTCGCCGATCGCACTAAACCCAAGAAAACTAGCGCAGACTTCAAGCTTCAGGGACTTCAACCTCGTCAAAAACTTCATCACTCCACTAGTCATCCATTTTATGCTACTCTCAAACGAATGCTATCCTCGCAGCAGCCACCCTCGCTAGTGTGCTCCTTGCAAATGTCGATACATATAACGACGTTAACCCTTCGCGCCTAGAACATTTCTTGGCCTCATCAAGAAAGATGCAGCGGACCATCAACATTTAGGGGCAAGTCTGCTTGGGACATTTTATTCCTCTCTGTGGGAGCTCTGTACTCCAGACATGCATTCGTAATTTGAACTGCGCTTACCAGTCTACCTAATTGGTTTCCGCCGCATAAGGTCGAGGTGGTGCGATGGACCTCTCAAGGCAACAGTAGCGCGGTTTATTTTGAGAGCCATCACGATCAGCAAGCCATCGAATCAGCCTTGATGCATCAGAGTGTGCTGGGCGCTTTCAGGTAACACAATTGCGATGGAGCTCACGATCCTTGGTATCTCTCGTCTATTCTCAATGATGTGGACGAGCTTATTGGACGAAAACAACCATCACGACCTTAGCGTCAGGTGCCGCTTTCAGCTGAAAAGCCTGGTGCACCGCCTTCTCTGCCGTTAAGGTATCGAATGACCGACTACTTGTACGACCGTCATTCCTCGTAGCGCGTCATTGCTTTACACGCCATCAAAGTCTTGACATATGTCTGGCCTTGAAGTTGCAGCAGCAATTGTTGGCCTCAGTTCCTTCGCATTGCAAATCATTCAGCTCCTCTCAGATCTAAAAGCAACTTACCCCAAAACCGCACAGATTCTTACTTCACTTAACAACTTACGCGACGTCCTTACACGCGTACATTCTGAATTCTCGAAATCGATCGATTCTCTTCCTCTGAGCAATCTCAATGCCCTGAATAGCACCCTGCGAACTTGTATCGACGATATAAAAGATACCTGCACAGAGTATGATGGCTTGTTGCGGGGTATACGATCAAAAATGGGTGGATTTAGGCAGGTCAAGTGGGAGACAAGCGAAAGCGAGAGAGGGGAATTAGATCGAAGGTTGGAATCCGGCAAGAGCACGCTTCAGTTGCTTCTGTCTTCAATTAGGTAATTTCTTTAGATTGCGCCATTCTGCGCTTACCCTCGCTGTACCCGTAGCAGCAGTTATACTCACAACGTTCTAGTGAAGCACGTCAACGCCATGCTTTAACTCCCACAACCGGTCTTCCGCGGAGAGACCTAGATTACTTTGCCATTTCTTCGACTGACACTAGGTCTACATCCCCGCGACATAAATACGAGCCTCGAAAGGAGCGAAAGGTCCGGAAGGCCCGAGAATCCAATGAAATTGAGCCCACACCGGACGATGCTCTATGGAAATCAGCTACTTTAGTCGGCAGTGCCGGTGCAGCAGCATCTGCTGTGTTTGTCGCTACAGCCGGACCTATTGGCTGGGCTGCTCTGGCTTCTGCTTCCTTCTGGGGTGCTACAGCGTGTGCTGGGCCTTTCGTTTTAGCTTACAAGGTGACAAGGAAACTAGGCGGGGATAGAGCCTGCTGAACAGGGTTTTACCTTCTACGAAGGCACGGTAGTGTATCAATACGTTTTGATGGCCAAGCTAGCCCATGTTGATATAGGCAGATGGCAGAGGATTACTAAAGCTCTACGCTGCTCTGCTGCATCTACCAGCGCAATGTATACCTAGTTAAAACGTTAACCATTTTAGTCTTTGTGGGCAGCAGAAGTAGTGTGTAGGATACAAAGCACTAGTAAAGGCAGACGGAGGCGGATTATTGCTTAGAATGAGGTTCTAAGGGTTGTTTTTGCTTGAAGAGTGAGACGGAAGGTGCATAGACCTAGCCTGGCACATGGAAGAGAAGAAGAAAGATTGAAGGCAAGGGTACGTTAGAAGACGTATTTCTTCGAAGAGCTATGGGAAAGTTGGAATATCCTTCTGTCAAGAAGATACAACTCTCTAAACTACCCACAAGCTGATTTCCGAGCCCACTTGCTCCAACAGGGTAATGTCGTTGACTCGCTATTCGTCTCGCCCTTACACTTGTGCCACTCTCTTTAAGTTTGTTCAACATTTAACCCTTTCAAACTGCCGGTCCCATAGTCCTCGTCCACGACTCAGCCGTTTTGGCTCCTTTGGCTCTTTGATATTACTGTGTCCTATTAGCCTCGTCTTTATCTCATTCCTCTATTACCACGCCCTCCATTCTCATCTCATCACTATCATGCCCATCCAAAACTTATAAAACAAGAAAGAACAAAGGGAACTCACCGTCCAAATATCCGAGGCAAACAAAATCGGAACTTCGACCCAGGATCGTTACCAGAGTTCTGGGTGTGCCGTTTCCGCCACCAGTGACGCGGATTTGAGTGCACGAGTGGAAGAACTTGCCACTGGTTACTTATTACTTATTACTCACTAAAAGAGGCAGGGGAAGGGAAATGGAAAAAGGAAAAAGAGAAGGGAAGGGATAATGTACCTGCGGCCCCTCATTCCACACCAAGGAAACATGTAGCCCCACTTGCTTGATGAGGAGGTACTCGCAGTCTGGGGTTAGGGGGTTTTTTGAAAGTTATGTTTCGTTGGCCTGGTCTCATCAGCCTTCAACAATGCCGATATATAGGGAGGGATGTTGGAATGAGGAATGGGAGAACGGACCGATATTCGCCCAGTCCGGCGTAGGATAATTATTCATCACGTTGTCGTCGATATAGTTCTCAGTATACCATCCGAGGAAGCTCTCATTGATCTTGAACCACTGCCGTCCCGACTTTTATCAGCCATTTACTTCCAACAGATACAAAACACAACAAACTTGAGAAGCTTACATATGCTCATACCTTTCCCCTCCCACCTCCCTGCCGAACTCCCCTCCAGCACCTTTCCCAACCGCTCCGTAGCCAGCCCCCCATGGTAAACCGTGACTGTATCTTGCTATTAGCCAGGCGGTTGTAGGTCTAGTGGCTCCCAGTAACCGAGACAGAATTCTACTTCATTCCCAGCTTGGAAGGTAAGTGTCTCAGGCGCGAGCGTCGAGTCCACGTTGCAGCCGAAGTCGGAACTTGTGAATCTTGTTCCTTTTATCAGGATATATTTCAAATTTTCTATTTATTACGATGAGGATTCTAGTCTTGAAGTGATGGTGAGGGGGAACGGGGAGGGAGGAGTTAAACGTAGTGGTGATCAGACGCACCGAGCATCGTCTTCAACCGGGGTATGTATGCCCGGGATGAGTTTTAGTCTGCAGAATTCTTGGAAAACTGCTAGTGGATTTTGCACAGCGTGTAGTCGTCGCCGTACATGTTATATTGGTGAGATGCAAGGCCCTATTTGTGCATATAGCGCAGTGTGAGGAGTTATTACTGTGGATTAGTTCGGTGAGGGGGTACTTGGGATGGTTAATGGGGAGAAGAGATAGAAGGAGAGCAAGGGGATAGTAAGGAAGTGGGCCATACATGAATATCCACGACGAGCACAGTATGTGCGAGGATGGCAGCTAAGATAGGAGACTTCATATGTAGTGTAAGTTTTGATCTGAGAGATGCGAGAAACAGACCTTGAGTAAGTGCTTTAACATCTCTATATACCTGCTCTCGTCTTTTTCTCAATCAATATAAGCCTCTCAACGATCTATCACTCATTCTCGCGTTCCATATGACACAACCGGCAAGTATCTCACCATCCTAATTCCCACAAGTTCCACAGCAATTTCCCACCTGCATCACTCCTACATGTCCAAACGTACTGTTACACGCCCGTTCATCTCGAAGAGGAAATCCATCGTCTATGTTTTCAATCTGGATGATTGCCTTCACAGCATCATTCTTCTCCTTGGTGTGGGCCTTCCCACAAACATACGTTTCAACCTCAGGTGTTCCTCAAATGTGGGCTTTTTAGCCACCCTCCAATCCATGTTTGCCCATTTGCATCGTTATTCGCGGGGTTTGCATTCGTATCAACAACTTCAATGGCGCTACGGAGTCCGCTGCCCCGAAAAAGAGCATTTGAGCGCTGCAGTGCAGACTCACCCGTACCTTGAAGCTGACAAGTTGACATGCTGTCTCGATTGATCACCAGCACATAAACCCACCTTCATACATCCTCCCCACATGTTTACTGGTTATTCACAATCTTCCTTTCCTTTCGCTTCCGTCAACTTGATGCTACCACTTCGGGCACTTAGCAACAGACAAGTGCGTTGGATGCTTTGGGGCACGTCCACACACTCAATATGAAATCGGTTGGTTCGCACAGTGCCATGCCGGACCTCAGCCGGTATGCGTATAGTTGGGGATAGACATGCCAAGGGCTAATATCCGTAAGGAAAACTTGGACGTAGTAGACTCCCCTCGGCTACATCTCCAGACGGCACGAGCGAAAAGCCAAAGACGTTGAAGCATATTGCGTGTTCTTACGCCCGAGGAAAATTGCAGAGTAATTTAGGCAGAGGGAAAGTGACGAGATTAAGGCCCTTAACAAACGCATCTCATGGCACATGGCAAATCTTGACCGAGGACTCCAATACCTACCTATCAAGATCAACTCGGCAAAGCTATTTGTATTCGTCGACGGCTCATTTGCAAACAACAAAGATTTGAGCTCCCAATTAGGATATCTGATCGTTATTGCAAATGAACCGTCGACGAATACAAATAGCTTTGCCGAATTGATCTTGATAGGTAGGTATTGGGTCCTCGGTCAAGATTTGCCATGTGCCATGAGATGCGTTTGTTAAGGGCCTTAATCTCGTCATTTCCAGGTTCCTGAGTTTGCGCAACTATTGATAGATCAAAAGCAGCTTCCGGTTGACATATCAAAGAGATGAACGCAGCTCGAGCACGTTGCTGTCGGTATACAGTTTGTGTATCGTGCTTCTCATCAACAAGCGCAAGCTTGGTGCCTTGGTCCTTCTGTCGGAGATACATTGTTCCGCTGTCATCCATTGAGACGGTGCAACCATTGAAAAACAGGGGAGTATTTGACGTTAGCGTTTCCTTTGGCTTTGCCATTAATTTGGCCTTAACTAGCTTGTCTTCCTCAAGCTTCGAGAATTCCTCGGTTGCAAGAATAAGGGTGTCGTCTGTTTGCATCCTGATAATGCCGAATGGTCTGTTTGGCGTTGCAATAAGAAGGCAATGGTCATACGTTGATGTGGCTTAGAATAGCTTGTCTCGGTGGTGTTTTGAATAGGTCACATACCAGTGTGTTCCAGCCTCTGCTAGTCCATACAAGGGCTTGAGGATCCTCATGATCGTACTGTCAGGATAATCCAGTGTTGGTCTCACAGGGCTATTGTAATAGCAATGGGGGTGTTCTAAAACGAGGTGTTGATTCATGTATATCATCTCTATGTGAGGTGCGGCTGAGGGGATCGTCCCATCCCTCTGCCGCCAAGCATCGCTAGTGTCTCACGTGATTACCACGTGATCACCACATTCTATATACTCCCAACAAAAAGGGTGTTAAATGTGCCCTAGTATATCCTACTGTATCTGCCAGCATGCCTGCCACACTCTTACCCCTGCAATTCTACTCAGATATGAAAACAGGCAGTGTATTGGTGCATACCTAGCTATTGAACAAAGTATAACGCCAAATCTAGGTAAAGTGTGACTGTGGGTAAGCGTAGAATGAATGTAGTGAGAGGTGAGAGGACGAGGGTTTCCTTCAGAGAAGAAAAGAGGAGAACAGAACAACTTCCCTTAGACGAGTGTAGCCCTACTTCAATTGTAAAACATCTTATCTCCCCAAACATCCCCCAATTTCAAGTTCAGTAGTTATTCAGATAATTTACTGACAACCAACCGACTGTCAACTAGCTGAACTTTCCATCAAAACCCATCTCCACGTAGATATCTCGGTCGCCCACTTTAAGCCCATGCTGTTCCGTCCCTCCCACAAACACTCCCTAAGGATTAAACACGTTATGAAAAGCAGCAAAATACCGCGACACCACGACACTCATCTCTGTCTACCCACTGCCAATACTCCCCGATCTAACAAACTCGTCCACCAACTCTGATTTCGCCAACAACTCCTCGTCATACCCCTGATGGCTGGTCCCGCAAAACGTCCAAAAGTGCTCCGAATCATACACCAGCTCCTCAACGGGAATGTCCTCACCATACATGTAAGGCTGAATGAACGGCTTCCCGTTTGGAAATGTCTCGGCGAAGATGCGGAGTCGTTTACCCCTTGCTTTGACCGTTTTGGCCAAATCATAAACTTGTTTACGGCTGGCGTGGTTGGTGGGGTGGGACCACAAGCCTGGGAGATTGGTGTACGGGCTGTAATTGAAGAGGATGTCAAGGTTGAGGGGTTGGTGCACGCGCTTGGTGGCGGTGTCGCAGGCGCCGCGCAGGACGACGGACACGTGATCTGGTCGTGGGATTCGCAACATAGAATAGTCGGATAGTTTTAGGAACCTAAGAGAAGGGGGACAGCTACCCTGCTCCAGGTACTGGGTCAGAGGGGAGTTGAAGCCGACTTCTAAATACTGCAGGTTGTCGAGGCTGCGGAGGGCGGCGTTGCATTCGTTGTGATTCAGGAGGCGCCGGTCTATGAAATTGGCGTGGCCTCCGTTGTGGCGTAGACGCTCGAGGGAGTCGGCTTGCTTTTGCAGCGCGGAGAGAAAGATTGGGTGCGATGTCCGGTCTAGAGGGTCATAGGATGGGAACTCATTGAAGACGTGCTCTCGCTCTCCGATTGATAGCTCTTTTAGTGCGCGAGGGAGACTCAATACTACGTTTAGGAAACGCACATAGACGTTGCATTCGATGAGCGTCAAGGACTGCAGAGGCGTCGATTTGCGCTTCGCTGGAGGTATGCTGTCGAGAGTAATGTCGGCGTTGAAATTGGAGCATGAGATGGTGATGTTGCGGAGGGTGGGATGGAAGAAGATGATGGCCGTTCTGCCAAAGGCAAACTTCCTAGTTTCTGAAGGGTGTCCGTGAAGCGTTACTTGCTATGTTAGTATTGACTTGTACACTGTAGGGGCTGCTAATTATGCCCGTTCTGGCTGTTCCAAATCCAAAGATCTGGAACAGCCAGAAGGGGCAACGTGGGTGAGGACGTACAAGACTGCAGCAAAGGCAACGACCCCATCTCAAACAAGGTCGTGTAATCCAGCCTCGTCCAACTGCTGAACTTCGCCCCAAACATCCAATCACTATTATTCGGACAGGGGCTCTCAATCGTCAACCCCTTCAGCCTCTTCATCTCCCCCACAAACGCGCCAAGATTCTCAATTCCCTCTTCATTCCTATGATCATAGCGGATAGCCAAATCCTGGACGAGTGCAATACGCTCCACTTTATTGTTGAGCGAGAGTGCGATTCGCCGAGCATGGCTGCCTTTGGTAACCAGGATGGAGCGCCAAATGTACGGTTCGACGAGGCCTTGGAAGCGCGTGCAGGTCGCAGCGAGGTTGCATAGAGCACCGTGCGAGTCAATCTGATCCACGATACAAAGCAGCAGCTCATCGACAAGCGACATCAGGCTCCAGCTTCCCTCTTGCGCTCTCCCTTGCTGAGATTCTTCAATAGCTGCCATCTTGGGGCCGAGAACGGGACGGAAATGATGGATCTTTCTCTTCTTTGTGACGAAGAAGCTGGGGTTGTGGGACATGCGGGCTTCTGTTGACGGGTAAGGTTAGAGTGGAGTGGAATGTGAGTGGCGGCCAAGTGCCTTATCGATAAGCCATATAAAATGACGCAAATCCTCCGCTCAGCCTCGGAATATCAACCAACGTATTCCGTCTCCTCTCGACGACTCCGAAGTCATGTAATTAATATCCACGGCAACGTCAACGACCATCTCTCATCTTTCACACGCCTATCGCAACCTCCATCTCCCCTGCCTTTCTCTCATCTTTCCTCTTACCCGAGAGCACAAGGCGAAAAGGTAGTCCATCACCGCCCGCTCTTTCCCTCCCCTTCTTTGATGCTCACCCGCGTACACTCTTCATCTCCTGTGTGCAAGTGGCTCTGGTAGCACGTAAGGAAGAGAAGAAAATACTAAGTAGTCAGAAGTTACTTAATTCGCGGTTACATCGTTAATACATCGGTTGGTATGATATTGTGATTGGTTTGTATGTCTTGCATCTGTCTTGTCTTGAAGTTCCTAGATATCTACAACTGTATGCTTCTTATCCAGCTCGCTCACTCTCCATGCCGCAAAACCAAAATAAAAACAAAGAGCCAAGTCTGAAAGGCCCCAGTCAGCAGGGAAAACTCAGATCGATCTACAAGATTCCGATATCTACCAAAACGTTCCTTCCGAGATGCAGAGATTCCTCGCTTTTCCAGACCCATCACCTATAGCTTCTCCTTCAGCCCGGCCTTCAGCCTCCGCCCCACAGCATCCAAATACTCATTCGTCGTCACCCAACTCGCGCGATCCTTCTTCCCGCACGCGAGGGCCAAATCTTTCGTCATGATCCCATCGATATCCACCGCATCCGTGCATGCCTTCTCGAGCTGCTCGGCGAAGACCACCAACTCGGGAGTCCCATCCAGCTCTCCGCGCTTAGCGAGCCCTTGCGTCCACGCGAAGATGGACGCGATAGGGTTCGTCGACGTCTCATTTCCTTTCTGGTGCTCGCGGAAGTGCCGTGTTACGGTGCCGTGCGCGGCTTCGGATTCAAAGGTTTGACCGTCGGGTGTGATGAGCACGGAAGTCATGAGGCCAAGGGAGCCGAAACCTTGGGCTACGATGTCGGATTGGACATCGCCGTCATAGTCTATTCACATGTTAGTTCGAATGCGCACGGTTTGCATGCTGGGTATGGCAAGCATACTCTTCATGGCGATGATGAATCCGCCCTCGCTCTTGATCATCTGCGCCACCATGTCGTCGATGAGCCGGTGCTCGTACCAGATGCCCTTGGCCTCAAACTCGGGTTTATATTGGTTATCATAGATGTCCTGGAAGATGTCCTTGAACTTCCCATCATATGCCTTCAAAATGGTGTTCTTGGTGCTCATATACAGCGGCAATTTTTTATCCAGCGCCATCTTGAAGCTTGCGTGGGCAAAGCCCTCGATCGATTCCGTCGTGTTGTACTGCGTCTGGGCGACGCCGCCGGTCGCGGGGAAGTCGAAGACCTTGATGACTTCTGGCTTGCCGCCCTTGGGCGTGAAGACCATTTCTAGCGTGCCCTCGGTGTCCATGACGCGGTCTTTGGCCCGGTACTGGTCGCCAAAGGCGTGGCGGCCGATGATGATGGCTTGTTTCCAGCCGGGGACAAGGCGGGGGATGCGGGGGATAACGATGGGGGCGCGGAAGACGGTGCCGCCACTTTTGAATGGTCAGTATGCATCCTTACCCCAATGTAGAGGTGAAAGTAGATTACAGGTAGTTACGGATGGTGCCATTGGGGCTCAGCCACATTTTCTTGAGCTTGAACTCGATAACGCGCTGCTCGTCCGGCGTAATCGTCGCACACTTGACACCAACCGAGTACTTCTTGATCGCCGCCGCGGCATCAAGCGTGACCTGGTCATTGGTCTCGTCGCGGTAGGGCAGCCCCAGGTCGTAGTACTTGAGGTCAATGTCGAGGTACGGCGTGATGAAGCGGTCCTTGATCTCCTGCCAGATGATGCGCGTCATTTCGTCGCCGTCCAGCTCCACCACCGGGTTCTTGACCTTGATCTTCTTGATGCCCGACATGCTGCGCGATTGTCCGTTCAATCCTCGGTACAGCAATGGGTTACCGTGGGTCTGGCGTGTGGAGGAAGAGGCGGCGAGGATCGACGGTCTCGCAGGGCTGGTTTGGGACTGCGATTGGGAGGCAAGGCACCTAGTCGCGAAGCCACAAGTCTGCTGTCTCTGAACCTTCAAGCAAGACGTCGCAGCTGCGCGTATCGATGCTGAAGAGGAAGGAACTCGCATCATGGCTGCGGGCGGGACTCGTGGGCTAAGTCAGGTGGATGTGCGCCGTATAACCTCGGAAGCTCGCTGTGCACGATAAGTACAAGCACGCAAGTTGCCGCTGCCGGCCGCGCAGCAACACGTACCGCTGTGGTTGCCGTTCCAGAGAAGGGTCTGCAAGGCGTGGGGGCCCGGGTGGTGGGTTGACGTGTGGGCAAAAGCTCGAGTCGCGGGGTAAAGAAATCCGAGGTACACACGGTCCTTTTTGAACTCGCTCAAAACTCGTCACGAAGGGGGTTGAAGGATGGAATCATGGGCGTTTCTGAAGCAGTAACTGTCCCGGCAGCGGCTAAAGCCCTCCAGGCAGGTTACATTCCCGGCGGAGGTTTGATTGCTGTGTTATTGTCGCCCGCTGCGGCACTTCAAAGCTGAACTCGTCACGCGCGTGTGCCCAAGGTCGCTGAGCCGTAGTGGGGCAGGTCGAAAAAAGACGTGGGTCCGGGCCGAGCAGCAGACGCTTTGTCGTCGAAATTCGACATCGAAGTGGGAACGTGAAGTCGTGAATGGGCATGTTGGATGATGTGCGGGTTGGATAATATATGAGATGAGCGTGTGGGCAGGGGCAAAAGAGGGGTTATTTTGTGTGTTAAATGTTAAATGCGCCTCCGCAATACCTGCCAATTCCTCTGCTCGTGCAAGTCCATTTCCGTACATCCAGCCCTCAGGCGACCGTCACGGGCAGAAGGAGGTAGTTCATGCCAAGATTTGTGACGAGGACATCTACGATTGGCTGGAGCAGACACTTGGCTTCTAACACGAGCATTGTGTATGCCTTTGTATACCGAGTCCTCTAGAAGGAAACTCCAGATGTACCTCAGGTACCCTCCATCATCCATCTCTCTCTATCGCCAGCGGAGGCTCCTTACAAGCCGGCGGCCCCTCACTCGGCTCCTTGGGCGGCTTCTCCCTATCCCCATTCACCCTCTCAGCCCTCACAAACACTGGAATCACCCCTCCGGTCTGCAGATCGAAGGTGCGATGTCCAATTTCCTCCAAAATACTCGCAATGGCGCCTGAATGACTAGTAAACGACAAGAACACGCCATCGTCGTTCTCAAACACGTCGTCGAGGAATTGCGCGAGCCGGTACCTGCGTGCAGATCTCGGTTCGCGGTAGTCAGCCTCCCAAAGCGGGTCTGGTTCTGAGAATCCGGGCTCGAGGGCCACGTGCGGGAACGTCTTTCGAATATGTGAGGCCGGGCTGCGCCGGTCGCAGGTGTGTACTCCCAAGGCTTCGCGGAGCAGCTCTTTGCCGATGGGAGCGTAGGGTTTGTCGGGTGGGAGGTTGAGGCCGGCGAAACTGAGGTCTGCTGTCTCGAGGGTCCGGGTTAAGGGACTGACATAGTAGGTCTCCGGCGCGGGTATGCCTTTGGGTAAAAGCTCCTTCCATAGTTGGTTTACGTCTGTTGCTTGCTCCTTTCCTAGGTTGGTGAGTAAGGCGTCAGACCAAGTTAGACCGTCGGAGCCGTTGAGGAGGGAGTAGTAGCACTGTTTGAACGGTCAGTCGGCGCCAGAGGTACGAAGGCTGAAAGGCGATGGTGGTAAGAGGGTGGGAGAATGGGGACAGAAACCAGGGAAAACTCACATCCCAAGCCTCAGTCCCATACTTGCTCTCGGCAACATTATGCCATCCCTGCCCATGCCGACCGAGAAACAGGACTTTATGTCTCGAACCCTTCGCTTTCCTCCCTTCCTTTTCATTCAGTTCTCTAACATGTCTCTCAAAGCTTTGCCAATGTAACCTTGCTGCATCCACATGCCCATCCTCTTGCCGCAGTTCATATTCCCGCTCTATAAGCCCGAAATTCTGTTTTCTCTGCCATAATATACTTAGCTTTACTTCCACAACCCAAAAAACAGGAATAATATTGAATGAAAGAACTAGATAGAACGCACAAAGTCAAACCTCTTATCGTCCGTCTCATCCTCGCTCTGCATAAAGTACCCTTTGATCACATTGTACTTGAAATGATACGAGTCCCCGCCTTGCAGGGCATCGGATTCCATGCTAGAGTGCGTATTATACCACCACAGAATGGTCCAGGTGATAAATGCTGTGAGTCTGGTAACTGTCGAGTCAGAATGCGTAATCAATTATGACTGTAGTGGGAGTGCTTACACGAAAATCTTAAGCAAGGCGTAGAAGCTAGGATGTCGCCGAGAAGAGGGGAGATGCATGCTAGGACTGCTTTACAGAGGTCCAAAAGCAAGGTTCATCATAGTTGGAAATACGTGTTGGCGCTGAGATGGGAGAATAGCCACCCCACATTGACTTTAGCGTCAGCAGAATTCGGGGCACTCTTGGCAGATGCGCTCTGAAAAGTCGCCCACACCAACACATCTTCAATACAGCACTTTTTCTATGTGGGAAAAAGAATTCGCATTTTATGTACATATGGTTCTTAAATATATTTATGTGTGCGCGATAGAGCTGTAGAAGAGAAGTGACCAAAGGTTCCATAATGGTCAAGGAGTAGAGGGCAAAAGAAGTGCTAAAAGAGCCCCTAGCAAAATTCAATCTGTAGTAATAGAGTAATTGCTTTCACCGCTTCAATTTTCCTTGGACTTGACCACGGTCACATTGTTAACAAGATCTGAAGTTGGCAAGACCGTAAATTCAGTCAACCTCGCGCCCGCTAAGGAAAATAGACTTTTGATGTATTCCACTATCCTACTGCGCTACTGTCCCTATTAAAGATGCAAATATAAGAAGTTATATTGCTATTCATGTTATATACGAAGCAATTTTTGCAACTAAAAGTTAGCGACTGCGCATAGCGCACAGAGTCTGTTTTGTGCGTCTTGATAAGTGTATCTTTACGTGTTATATCTTTACTCTTATCTTCTGAAATTTTCTGTTGTACAACTAACTGGGACGAGAGAGGTTAAATTTTATGTTATACGTTCAATTCTAAAGTCTAAAGCAAATTCCCTTACCTCTGCAGAATTCAGAAGCTGCGCAATGTGTGGGCATTATCCTAATCTGCATAGTATATAAATGTATAGATGGATCGAAAAAACACATTTCTATGTGTGCATGGGCCCCTCCTCGACGTCACAGATGCAGTTGACATGGACAGCCTCTGCTGCCAATATGCCAACCACCAAACCCACATGAGAACTAATTGCAAAAATGCAGGCTATTTGGGAACAGCGTATGGGAACATATAGCTATATAAAAGAAGAATGTACAAACACATAAAATGCGCGTTAGTTTGACACAAGTGAGTGGCAAGAAAAGCGTAGATCCGACTAAGCTGCGAAATGAAATGAAAAAAAAAACCATAGCAACGAAACGAGTGTCCCAACCTTCCAGCCCTCTACCCTTCCCTCCAGACCAAACCAACTACAAAAGAAAAACAGCCCAACGATAAACCAGGTCCAACCCTAAATCATCTCCTCCTCAATAATATACAAACCCAACCCCCTCCCACACTGCTCGCTCAAAACCTTCGGGCTCACCGCTGTCCCCGCCGCTCCATAAACTACACTCCCGCCGTGCATACTCCAGTTCCAGTCCGTATCATCATCGGCAGAAGGGGATGGTAGGGGAGGGAAGTTGAGGGGTTGGGCCCCCATGTCGAAGTCGAGCGGCTCGGTCTCGGAGGCGGGAAATGAGAGTGTGGAGGAGTGTGTACGTAATGGTGTAGGCGGAGAGGAAACGGGGAATGTGAATGCGCGACTACGGGTACGCGTACGGATGTGGTGCAATCGAGGGATTGGAGAAGCTGGTGGTGAGGGATACGCCATGTACTCTTCACCCGAGGAGCTGGAGCGGGTTGAGAGTTGGGGACTGGAAGGTGGGGATGGGTATGCGGAGGATGAAGGGCTTGGTGCTAAGGATCGGGATGACGGACTGGCGGAGAAGGTGGTGTGGAAGGATTGAGCCGGGGAAGGCGGGGAGGAAGACTTAGTGAGTTCGCAAGAATCCCTTGTTGATGGTAGGGATGTGGAGTTGAAGGGATGAGATGCTAGCTTTGACAGGAAGGCTACGGCGGATGAATGTGATGAAGACGGAGGTGAAGTTGACCCGCTTGTGGCATTCGAAGACGATGAAGGGCTTCCCGGCTCCGATCTACATCCAAATCCCCGCCCATCATACCCTGAGCTCGCACTGCTCGACCTACTTCTTCCACTGTTGGCTCTCTTTCTTCGGTGGGACGCACCGATCTCTGCCGCCATGATCAAATTCTGATCCAGCACTCTCATATTCGCCGGCTTGGGCACACGCATGACGGTACGATATGTAGTTGGATTTTCGCCGTCAACGAGCCTGTTGTACACGTTCTGGGATAGCGAGCCGGGGTATGTGACCAGCGTTTCGATTGTTGGTGCCGGATGTAGATTCGCCCCACCGCTAAGTATTTGAAATGTCGTTGGCTTTCTGGTACGTTTCTCCACTCGAGACGACTTCGGCAATGGGGGCGAGGAGGTAGGAGATGGCGAGGGAGGAGAGGAAGAAGCGATATAGTTGTCTATGCGCCATTCCTCCTCGTTCTGTCGGGGCCACGAGCGCGGCGTTCCCATGGGAGGGCGTCCAGACCCCTCTGTTTGGGAGAAGGAGGACAGTTTTTTGAAATTTTGCATGCTGGGTGCCTGTAGCGGAGGGAGTTTGCTACGTCCTCTGGGTTGTTGAGTGATGTGGCAGCGGTGATGTTGACAATGAGAAGGAAGGTAATGAAGAGAATGGCGATGAGTGAAGATGGTGTAACAGTGGCTAAGTGGTGAGGCATATGGTGTGAACAGTAGATAAGTAGATGGTGACAGGACGGAAGAATGACGGTGGGTTCTATGCGGAGTAGAGAATAAGGACCTGCGAAGGAGTGAAGACGTTGTTTGTTACGGATGGTTGAGAAGACATCTTACCTGGTCTTATATCCTCTCATCCATCAACCATATCATTACTCCGCCATCAAGCTTGGCTAGTTGTGTCAAAGATAGAACGAATACACTGTTGGCGGCGTCGTTCAAACCTACTCTCAGTGGCGCCGAAGAACTGCTAGTGTGGTGGTGAGAACAGAGTTTGCAATCCACCATAAGCTACGGAGGCGGCCCAGCGCATCAAGAAAGCCCAAGTTACAGCTTGATCAACATCAAGATCTTACCAAACTGGCCTCTTGACATCGAAATAGTGGCCCATAGCATTCTCGACAAGCATAGGTGGAGCAAAAGAGCTCGTTTTCTCCCGTCCCGCGGCGAGACGAGGCACGTATAAAATTGCCTAGCAGAGCGTGCAGGCTAGAAAAAAACGTGGTAAGAGTAGGCCAAGCAATTAGTCGTTCGAGTGCGCCCGCAAGGCACAGAGACAGCGCCTGGGCACTAGTTGAGGTTGGGTCTGTAGTGTGACCATCTGACCGATACCGTTTCTGTTATAATTAGCGGTCTTTGATTAGATCCTGGGGAGTGGCGTAGTAGTAGTAGATGGCCCTTTTCTTCTCTACGAGAAAGTCTGAAAGTCGGAGTGTGTATGCCATAAGGGGAGAAAGGAACATACTAAATATCCCAGTTCTGCTTTGGCCATTCATAGGAGGGGAAAAACCAAAAACCTAGAACCAGAAGAGCGTATAGAAAGGTTCAATTGGTATGAATACGGGCCACCTGCTCTGAGTGCATGCATCGTTCCGTCCCGTTCCCGGCCCATTCCATTCTGCTTTTTCGGACACGAGAACGGCCCTAATTGAACCCTGTGGCATGGCCAGAACGGCGTGATGAAAACAATCTTGAAACACGCCTTGGCAGTACTCAGAACGACTTCCGGACGAGGGAGGCGCCTTTGCCGCCGTCTCGTGTCCAAGCATGTGTCGTTAGTCGTGTGTTGTTGTCAGCCATGTGCCTCATGTAGATATGAATTCTCTATTTCCTTGAATAGAGGATAATACCGGATTGAATCAACCCGTGTCTATATTTTCCTCGGACACGATCTCAACTCGCGCATGGTGACGACTTACCAATTGGCGGCTATCTCCCATCTCTACTCAATGTAATTTAAGAGCGGTAATAATTCGTCCGAAGTTATTCGCAGACACCATCGTCCCATGATGGTGGCGCGGCGAGTCAGCGCGGCGCGTACAAAATCTGATTCGCTACTGTGCCTCCAACATCAGCATTTTCATTCACGACCCAGGATCATTGAGAGGCTCAGGTAGCCGCGGAAATGAGGCTGCATGTTCACGCTGCTCATGCGCCTTCATGCAAGGCACATATACAGGGACCACAAGTTCGCATCACGCGTGCAGAAGGTTGCCCTTACGTCAGATATTCTATCAGAAACCAGGCACAGCTAGCGTGTCTCCAAGGCATTTTCTCTTCGAATAGAACGTGTGGGGTCGATGATGAATCGTTTCTTATTATCTATCTGCTCTACTCTCTTTCAGAAAGAGCTATTCTGTAGAACAGCTTCCTGCGAACTATCACAAATGCCAGAAAGGAACCTATGCTGGGATGTTGAATGATCCACCGTATACATGCCATGAACGCCACAATGAGAACGAGACCCATTTCTCTAATGTGACTTAGAAAAGGCCATCTATTTCTCCCGTCTCAACGTCCACATCCACATTCAAGTACCCTGGCGCAGTCGGCAAACCCGGGATTGTCTGTATATCAGCGGCGAGGGCATACAGATACCCCGCACCAGCCGCCATCCTCACGTCACGAATCGGAATCGTAAAGCCCGTCGGCGCACCCTTGAGCGCAGGATCGTGACTGAGTGAGTACTGCGTCTTTGCGATACAAATTGGCAAGTTGCCCAGACCCTGCTTAACGTACGTGTCCACCTTCTTCTGGGCGAGCTCGGAGAATTCGACCGCATGAGCGCCATACATGATCTGTCCAATCCTTTCAATACGCTCTTGCACTGTGCCGTCGAGGCCATAGAGTAGTTTGAAGTTAGGTTGGGGTTTGGAGCTTGCTGCAATGATACCTCGCGCAAGGTCCACGGCGCCTTTGCCACCTTCAGCCCAGTGGTTGGCAGGGATAGCATCTTCCGCACCCGCTGCAAGTGCCTCCTCCTTGATAACATCTATTTCAGCCTGCGTATCGGTCGAAAAACGGTTGATAGCCACTACGACGGGCACGCCAAATTGCTTGGCATTCGAGATATGCTTCTTCAAATTGATGCACCCTTTGCGTAGAAGCTCAATGTTCTCCGTCCGATAGACTTCTTGAAGCTGTGCACCAGGAGAGATATCTGGGCCGCCTCCATGAACTTTCAAGGCTCGCACAGTAGCAACAATGACGACCGTATCTGGCACCAGTCCAGAAGATCGGCACTTGATGTTGAAGAAGCGTTCGCCGCCCATGGTGAAATCGAATCCGGATTCAGTGACCACAAACCCAGTCTTTTCCTCGTGGTCCTCGTCCGGCTCAGTACCTGCCAGTTTGAGTGCGAGTTTGTCTGCAAGTACCGAAGATGCTCCGATACTGATGTTGGCAAAGGGGCCTGCATGGACGAAGACGGGTGTCCCTTCGAGGGTTTGCATTAGATTAGGCTTGATGGCATCTTTAAGCAAAGCGGCCAAGGCACCCCCTGCTCCGAGATCGTCGCATGTTACCGGATCACCGCTGCGAGAGCTTGCAACAACCATACGACCGAGACGTTCCCTCAGGTCAGAGAGATCGTTACTAAGAGCGAGGATGGCCATGCATTCGCTTGCAACTGCGATGTCGAACCCAGTTTCTCTCGTGTGCCCCTTCTCAGTTGGCGCTTGGCCGATGGTAATTTTTCGCAGATGTCTATCATTAACGTCAAGAACACGACGCCAAGTGATTGTATCTGGATCGATATCCAACCTCGCAAAGCGATGGATTTCATCCTCAGTCAGCTCGTCGGGGTTGGTTTTGTCAATGCCAAGCTTCTTCAGACGGCGAAACATGATCTTGGCAAACTCTCTCCTTCCTTTCTTGGCCGGCACCAACCTCTTATACAGAGGGCCATCTTTCTGGGTGTTTTCATGAAACATTCGTGTCTCGATGGCTGCGGCAAGTAGATTGTTTGCGGCGGTAATGGCGTGAATGTCTCCAGTAAGATGGAGATTGAACTCGTCCATAGGGATGACTTGGCTGTAACCTCCTCCTGCAGCTCCGCCCTTGATGCCAAAGGTGGGCCCCATGCTGGGTTGTCTGACGTTTGCAAATGCGATCCTGCCAAGCTGAGCTCCCAGAGCTTGCGCAACGCCGACGGTCGTGGTCGACTTTCCTTCGCCTAGCGGAGTTGGCGTGATACCAGCAACCAGAATATACCGCCCATTTCGGCGATGTTCTAGTCGTTTCAGGAGAGAGAGGTCCACCTTCGCTTTGGTTGCTCCATAAGGTTCCAATTCATGCGCTAGAATGCCTATCTCTTTCGCAATGGTAGTGATCGGCTTGGGATGTTGCTTCCGCGAAACAGCAATGTCAGAGGGCACGGGATCCTCAAGCTTCAGCGGTAGAGGCGTGATGTGGCGAGCCTTCTGCCTGTCAAATGATGCGTCGGCTGAGTCTACGACATTCTGCAAAAGCATAGCAACCGTCATAGGTCCAACGCCGCCAGGAACGGGGGTGATCTGCGACGCGACCTCGACAGCAGTCTCGAAGTCCACATCGCCCACGAGCCTCTGTCCCGACTTCTTCGTGTCGTCGGGTATGTAGTTTGTGCCTACATCGATGACGACGGCCCCCGGCTTGAGCCACTCTCCTTTGACAAAAGCTGGCTGTCCGATTGCAGCCACTACGATGTCCGCCCGCTTCACATATTCCGGGAGGTCCTTAGTTTTGGAGTGGCAGACCGTGACGGTGGCATCGGCGTTCTTAAGCAGATAGCTGACCGGGCTACCAACAATGTCGCTCCTCCCAAGCACAACGGCGTTCTTGCCGCTGACCTCAACTCCAGCTTCCTGCAGCAGGACCATGACACCCTTGGGTGTACATGGCGTGAACAGAGGGTGGCCTCCCCGTTTCGCCAGCTCGCCAATGCTGGTAATGCCGAATCCATCCACGTCCTTCTCATCGGCTACGGCCGACGTTATGGCGTGCTCAGAGATGTGCTTGGGAAGCGGCAGCTGGACGAGGATGCCGTGGACGGAGGGGTTATTGTTGAACTCGTGAATGCGCTGCAGGAGCGCGGCCTCGGCGACGTCTTCGGGGAGCTTGACGAGCTCGCAGTCAATGCTGGCCTGGCATAGTTGTGTGTGTTAGCAAGCAATATCTCAGAGGCGTAGTGATGGTGGTTAGCGCGCACCTCTTCGGCGGCCTTGAGCTTCATGCGCACATAGGTGCCTGGCCATGTCAACTACTGCATGTAGCCGCCCGCACGACGCACAACATACTCGAATCAGACCTGTCCCCAACTGCACTCTAATTAGCAGCCAGTTCATTAATATTGATTTCGACTGACTCACCCTGCACAATTTTCAGCGACGGCCTATATCGCGGGTTGGACGCCTGCCGCGTCTTGATCTGCTGGCCCAGACGCTCCCGAATGCTACGGGCAATGGCGGTGCCATCGATCTTGGTGGCCGTCATGAGGGGTGAGGTGCTGGAGAGAAGTCGTCGCGCCGTGAGAGGGGTGAGGAACAATGATGGCGGGCAAAATATCTTAGACCTCGGCGGGGTAGCGCGAGCGAAACACGATCTGCAGATCAGACGGAGCCTCATCCTTACAGCAGCCAACCCAGCGGTCAGAGATGTGATTCGTAGAAGGAAGAGTTGCTCGGGCGTTTGGCAGTCATGTCTTTCGCATGCAGTTCACACTGTCAATGACTCAGCCATCCATGGATAGTTTGCGCAAACTCTGATGGCTCAATGGGTGCCACCGTGGCTGGCCTGCGCAGCAGCGATCCGCTATGCGTGCTAATGGCGTATAGCCCAAGAGTGGGACACGACAATTGAAGTGTATTGAGCTAATTGATTGATTAAGAGACGACTTGAGATGAGCATTAGGTATGAAAGTTGTTCAGTGTCCTCGACCTCGTTGTCCCAGAAAATTTCCATCTCTACCGCATTCGGTCTAGCGTCAAGTAGAGACTACGTATCAAACACAAATAGCCTGGTATTGCTCTTCATATCAAACCCCGGTGATCTAGGGCGACACTTTCCGCTATCGCCGATAATCTGCAACGTGAGGTACGATGGTGACTCAAAAGATGCCTTCCAAAGTTGCCCTTAGACATCAACATGTAGCCCGTCTCTTGCGTCTTTTGAATGAAAGCCGTATAACCTAGGCTACAAGAGATTTGTGACAGGTCTACAGTCCATTTGTCTAAGCGAGGAAGGAATTGCCATTACCAAGCTGAACATGAATCCCTGCGACCATGTGGGGGGAAGTTGAGGTGTATGTATTCTCGATGAATTGACGACATGCTGCTGGGTTTACGTATCCATAACCCACAGTATATGTTAGCATGGCGGTGGCTCACAAGAATGGCTGCTTATGGAAGAAGAGTACTTATGACTGTAAGAACAGCCACTATAAGTTTTATAGCGGAAGAACCAAGAGTTGGAGCTGCTGTCATAAGACGCTCATGCAATCTGCTTGACCTTTGCATGTCCAGTCGCAAGATCTTTCACAACTTTCCCTGATAAGTGCACTCTGCGACATGGTCAGCAATTTCATCTTAGTTGCAGGTCTCAGATGCCAATTCTTATGTTGAATAACCATGCAGGTGGTGGTGCAGAATTTCTGTCCGCCAATACCGAATGCGATTAAGTACTCATCGGCACCAGAAGGCTTGAGTGCGGTGATTGCTTCGGAAATTCCGATGCCTTTGGTATAGGCTGCGAGATTCATGTTGCTGATGACGACGCGGGTGGTTGTACGTGTGAGGATGACGCAAATTGAATAGTGCTGGCGTGCTGGGCTAATCTGCTCGTTGTTCTGGTGGTGCTAGGGCCACCGACCTAGGCGGTGAAGGCGAAGAGAGATATAAAATGTAAAGACAGTCACCTCCAAATCTCGAGAAAAATAATGTGGAGTGTCTTCTATTAGGTAGAGTGGGACTTGGTAAGCCTGAATTGATCTTGTCGCCATCGGTGGGGACTGTCTAAATGCCTTACCGGCCACGCGAGGTGTTTTCTCGAAATCTGGAAGAAGAAAAATCAAATTTGAAAAGGTTAGAACATAAATGGCAGTGGTTTTTATGGTAACCTGTTCTGCTAGCTCTGAAGAACAATCTGCTTATCGGTTGGAAAAAGCAGAACAACAGTTAATTGGGGTAATTAGTTGAGTTTAGGAAAGAATTCATAGATTCGCAATGCCATATAATGCGATGTAGTTAGTTTATCGCTGACCGACTACTTAAGTTGACTTCACAAGGGTGGTGAGCTGGCATCGTGGCCGATGTTGAGGTTGCGGCGGGGGATGTTAAATGCGGCGCTAGCTCAAGATCAGTTAGATCATTTCGCAGCCCACTTGGACACCAAGGCGTAGATATCGGAAGAGTCATCTTCAAAATAATAGAACGCCGCCACCACCACAATTCCCCCCATCACCTTTCACGTCACAGGTCCAGTCGATATGCGCCCAATCCTTCTCTCCGGCCACGAGCGTGCGCTCACGCAGGTCAAGTACAATAGCGACGGCGACATCATTTTCTCAGTTTCCAAGGACCATGTTATTGTAAGTCGCCTTCGCGCAGCATAGTTCGGCTGATGTACTGACAAGCTCTAGTGCGCATGGTGTTAGTATCTCTTTGTAGGATCAATCTGATGGCTGCTGCTTACTTTGTTACAGACTCGCACAATGGCGAACGGTTAGGTAGTAAGTTCACACCTCGGCAGAACTGTCGCACCCGAACACTCGACGCAGAGCGCAGAGCTAACCCGGAATCCAGCATATCATGGTCACCAGGGCGCGCTCTGGACCGTCGACGTCGACCCCACATCCACCCTCCTCGCAAGCGGCGGCGCAGACAACACCATGCGGTTATGGGAGGTCAAGACGGGCAAGCTTCTAAAGACATGGGACTTCCTCACATCGATCAAACGTGTCGAGTTCTCACCAGATGGTAAACAACTCCTGGGTGTAACGGAGAAGCGATCGGGCCAACTAAGCACAATTGTCGTCTACCCAATCAACCCTGATCCCGAGGGCGAACAAACGGATGAGCAGACTCTAAGGATAGTGTGCGAGGAGAGCAAGGCTACGGTGGCAGGATTCAGCTACCTGGCCGAATTCATCATCGCTGGGCACGAGGACGGCACTGTGTCGCAGTGGGACGCTAAGAGCGGAGAGTTCCTGTTCGACAGGCAAGTACATGAGGCGGATATGCAAAGTACGCGGATACCCATGGTCCACATTGAGTTTATTGCTGATGCGATATAGTCACCGATCTCCAATGGGCCCCCGACCGTACCTACTTCATCACAGCTTCAAAGGATAAAACCGCAAAGGTAAGCAAGGTGGGCGGCTTTAGAGTTCACAGGGCTAACTCCTTCAGCTTCTCGCCACAGACAGTCTCGAAGTTCTGAAGACATACGTCACTGATACCCCTCTCAATAGCGCCGCCATCACACCAGTCAAAGATTTCGTCATCCTCGGTGGCGGCCAGGCGGCCATGGACGTCACGACAACCAACGCACGACAAGGCAAATTCGAGGCTCGGTTCTACCACAAGATCTTCATGGAGGAGATTGGCCGCGTGAGAGGGCACTTCGGACCTCTCAACTATGTCGCCGTCCACCCACTCGGCACCGGATACTGCAGCGGTGGAGAGGACGGTTATGTGCGCGTGCATCACTTCGACAAGCCGTACTTTGACTTCTTGTACGAGGTCGAGAGGGAGCAGAAGCAGGCGAACCTATAAAGTGTAATGTGGCTGATGATGCATGCATGCAATGGCGTTTGGCGGCTGGATCTAGCGCGGTCTCAGGGATGAGTGCTGGGAATTCACGAGTGCTTTCATAGAGAGGGAGGATCAAAAGTAAGGGCTGCGGAATACATAGTTACGTGCATTTACCTTGCCCCAGTCCTGTGACTGTGACTATCATTACCGTGTGCTCATCGCTCTCTTTCCTTATCCAAGTGGTGAAGTTTATCCTCGTAAAAACATCACTCATATTCTCCAACTTGCCCTTCTTGCTCTGGAAGATCTCTAACGTCTCTCTATTCTATCTACGGCTTCACACGACGTGCATCATCAGTCATGTTATTGACGATGATGTCCTTGTTGCGCGGACGAGTGGCTTTTCGAAGAACTCTTTGCAGGCGGAACGCCATCCTGCGGACGAAGACAGCTCCATTCAAAGCATTTTCATCTTCCAACGCGATATCGAGCTCCTTCTCCTCGGTGGTTCTCTCCCACTCGTCCCTATGCAAGAGCCACTACACAGCCCACCCAGCTTCATATTTGACATAGTCTTTATGTGGCAACTCCTGGGCCCGAGTTCGAAAGCCTTTAATGTCGAAAGGTGGCTTGGGTGTATTTGCGGCGAGATGTCCTGATGCATTTCTTGATATTCTTGACTTATGAGGGCTTGAAATAAACGAGCTCCCAGTCCTGTCGATGTCGTACGTTGAAAATTAAACTTCTGCAACGGCATTGCCCTCATTGCCCCCAACAGCGTTGGTCCATGCCCAGAGGAAGTTCTCACGAGAGCTGGGTGTGGCGCCATCGTAATAGACGCCGGGAGTGTCAAATGCGTTCACGATAAGGGTGAGGATATTGATGCGGATCTGCTCGTGACGTTGTGAGAAAATAAATTGTTGTCCATCTAGCAGAACCAGAGAGAGCTGAGGCGAAATTCTCATTGATGTTGTCTTTGCGGGCCTTGAAGTCGGCGGCGGTGAAATCGTCATACCTACTGAAGAGAAAGCGAAGCTGGAGATGGTTCAGGAATGCCGTGAACGTCGGTATATTCCACCTACTCGTAGATGTCGGTGATGGGACACTTGATAATAATGCATACTCAACATTCGCCAGCTTGGTCTCCAAGTATTCCCTCGCCTTTCAATCGAGCTCGAGAAGGTGTAGTTGTGTCATCAGATGGGATGGCTATAAAGGCATCGTGTGAGAATGATCAAGTGGTAGTTGAAGCTAAAGCTAAAGCTAGAGCTGGGTGTTGTGGTTGTCATGAGGTGGGAGTGGAAGAGAGACTGGTAGCATGGGAGTAGAATTATATAGTGGGGGAAGGTCAGGAAAGATCAGGCAGCGATCATGCTATACCCAGATATACTAGAGCTCTGAACTTTTGGTTATCATTGCGTGTAATTCGTCATCATCAAACCGTGTCCGTAATAATGTCTGCTGCTTCACTGGCTAATACTTCGGCGGTTGAGTCTGTTTGGTTGTTAGGAAAGTCCTTTGGGGGTTGATGATCGTTGACCACGTAGACTGCCTAAAATGTACATTAAAACGTGATAAAATGAGACGAGGCGAAATGTTGCTAGCGATGTGAGACTGTAGAGCGAGTAGAGTAGAAGGTTGAGAAGAGCAAGAGAGCGCGGTTAGTTCATAGTCAAGTGCGCTAAGATAAGGGAACTATGAAACCCAATTGCCATAATTTATGATTTACGACAACCTATGCTTGCAGCTTACGCACTTCAAGCTATTCGTAGTGCACACACATCACAGGTCAACTCAACTCTTCCGAGAAATACCGAGTAGTGTGAAACGGGCACGAGATTGGTTGGTGAAAAAGGCACAAGGCGGGAAGAAAGCAGGGGAATATTGACAATGATTGTCTATACAAGGAATGAGATACATGTTTGGTTCTATACGTGCCAGAGGAAAAATACTGGATATCTGCCTACAAATTAGTCAGGTAATTCCCTCTGCTCTAGATCCTTATTCGCCATCCTTCATTTCACACTCTTGGCCTCGGCTCGGGTCTGGATTCTTATACCCGTCTCCCTATTTTCGTCACTGGAAGAATTTGACTCACACACGTTACTATATAGCCCTGTACGGGTGCTTTAGCAGGAGGAAAGGGGAGAGGGAAGATAATAAGGTACAGATATCTGTTTATCGTTTTAGTTGGTTAGTTTCTAAAACAGGTCATGCTTGAAAGCTGTTCTTCCCTTACGAGTAGAAGGTTGTATACAAAGGAGGAACCTGCCTACTTCCCACTTATGCCTTACTGCCTTGACAGTACGTAGGTTGAGGAACTAATCGCCTAAATCAATGTTCAATTTATTTCAATTCGTATTGTTCCTGCGGTAGCGAGCAGGGGCACATGCGGTAGTTGATTGAAATGTATCTCAAAATCAGAGTGAAAAAATTAAGGATAAAGGGTGATTATATTTCTCTGGCTCGTTTTAGAGCCGAATTTTGATGCTACTCGCCCGCCTTAACTATATGTTTCGTAAGATGGCTACCTGGTATAGTAGACTTCGGCGTGGCTCCATGCCCCAAGAAAACAATCTTGCTGACTGAAAGAATACCCTGAAGCCCTTCAGCGTTCTTGGACAGTGGTGTCCACACCGTATTTTTCTGGCGGAGGGTCCTTGGAAGGTCGGCCGTGGACGCCACGTGCTTCTCTCCATTATCCATCCAACCATCGAAACAGACTTCGATGGAGGAAGTCCGGATATTCAGGAAAGCCCACACAACCATCGGGTATATTTACAGTGTCTCAATGGACCCGATTTCGAGCATCCGTGGGCGTAGGGTTTGCAGAGGGGATAGTACTTCTTGTTGTGTTCCTTGAAGTTTGCCTCGTGGACTGGAATTTATCCCAAGAGCCGCTCTGCCTCTGCCACCCGCCAATCTAAGAATTTTTCCAACCTCTCAGCTAGGCTCCGGAGTAGCTCTAACTTTGTCTTCGGGCTGGACGCGGCGGTTTGCCCTCTATTAATAGCAGTGGATACTTGTCGCTTATGACTAATCGAGCTTTTAGTCTCTGCAGATCGCTTTCTACGTAAATCTTTATGTCTTTACGTATTCCTTCATATGCCGCCAGCCAGACAATATTGCTGTAAGAGAGTTTCTGGAGTCCTGCCACAGTCACTGTTGCGCCTTCTTCCTCGAAGTTGCAGAGAACAGCAAACGAGTTTAGAAAATCCTCGATTGTCACAGATATCGTTCTTAGACTGTGGTCGTCGCTCAAACTCATCTTTAAATCCCATTAACGTTTCGAACAATGCTAATCTAGGATATAATCTTTTAGTAGCGTCGCGAAAATTTTTTTCTGAGAACGCTGTGGAAGAACTTCCATATTATGCCATATAGCGAGGTGCCTGGGGAATGGGAACAGCTGACATGGATCACTGGCCTGACAAGGCCTCTCAATACCAGAGACGTGGACATTAGGAAATCAAAAGGAGAGAAGATAAATTGTGATTTCTCTCAAAAAATGTTGATGGACCTGATCTGCGCTCCAGTTTTCGAGAGTTTCTAGAAGTTTCGATCGCAGCTGTACTCTGTCCAGCCGGACACGTGCTAACATCGCACAAACAAACAATTTGGAACGCGCTGGAAATCTAGACACTCTTACTAACATACTGTAGTAGCTTACCGCTGTTATTAGAGGAGTTGAGATAGAATGCTATAGAACTAGGTAAAGTAGGTCTACGCCTGCGGACGCGCATCTGAGGCGTCTATCATTGTTTCCTCAAGGGCGTCAAGTAGGTAGCAAGGGTTTCTCACTTTAATAGTAAGATCTATCCAAAACTCGACGTGCACTCACGATGCGGAAAACTCTGTGATCCGCGCTGTGTTCCGGCGCATTCTCCACTTCTCCACACTCTACCCTCGTTTCCCCACAACGCTAACGACCAGCGTCCGAGTGCGCAATTTCGGCATCAGGGATGGGAAAAGCGAACAATCAAGGTGCGTGAGCAAAAGACCTCGGGATTGGAAGAGTGTTTTGGCGGCGCGGTGAACTTGTTGGTCGTGTTGTACAGTAACTATATAGTACGTTTCATTTCAAGATTTTAAGAAATTGGGAGAAAGTGTGAAGATTGAAAATACCATAGCGTCCAACTGTACTCATCCAAAGTTTCCTCTTGTACTGTGCGATTAACAATATTCCGACTTTGGTGGCTTTGCAAGACTAGGCTCTTCAACTCAAAATGAGGCTTCACCGATCCGTCCTCTTCGTTTCTTGGCTTTTCTTCCACCGCAGCATGTGCGCATCCCAACCCACTGTTACCATCGCCAATGGTACTATCACTGGGTCGCTCGATACGCAGAAAGGCGTGGAGAAGTTTCTCGGTATCCCGTATGCGGAGCCACCAGTCGACAACTTACGCCTACGCCCAGCTCAGCCGCTCCGAGAACCATTTGCAGGCGGCAAGTTTAATGCAACGCGATTCGGACATTCATGCTACGGATCCTTGACGTCAGAGCAGCCAGATGCCAGCGAGGATTGCCTGACGCTGAATATCTGGCGACCCTCCTCTTCTCATTCTTCTAACTCTACTCCTTTGTCCTTGTTACCGGTCCTTGTATGGTTTTACGGCGGCGGATTCACGAGAGGTTATACATCAAACCCGCTATTCGAGGGCTCGAATCTGGTTCGGATTTCGCGCGAGATTGGGAAGGAGATCCTGCTTGTGACGGTCAATTATCGGCTTTCGGCGCTGGGATTTCTGAATGGGAGGCAGATGCAGCAGGAGGGGTTGTTGAACTTGGGGGTAAGAGATCAGAGAAAGGCGTTGGAGTGGATAGCAGAGAATATTGGCGTGTTTGGGGGAGATAAAGAAAAAGGTGAGTTTGACTCGTTTGCTGTTCCCTGTTTGTAGCCTGGGGAAAATTGAGCTTGGACAGCCGCTGACGTCGACAGTCACCCTTTTCGGGGAATCGTAAGTCTGCCTTCAGAGTACGAATGTCGTCCGTATGTGGTTCGAATTCTGACAGTCATCAAGCGCTGGGGCAGTTTCGGTATACTCACACCTCACAGCATATGGTGGGCACGATGACGGGCTCTTCCGCGCCGCCATTCTGCAAAGCGGGGGTGCCTTCCCGTTGACTTACCCTAACACCACAGCGTTCCAGACTGCGTTCGACAGCCTGATCACTAATACAAGCTGCTCTTCCGTGACATACGGGGGGGCGTCGCTGCAACTCGACTGCATTCGCAAGCTTCCAATTGACGTGTTCAGGAAAACTGTTGGTGTTGCAACGGGTCAGGTCATCGACGGAGACTTCACCCGGACATCGATCCAGTTTGCACTGCCCAATGGTCAGTACATCAAGGTTCCAGTGATGGTGGGCACCAATACAGACGAGGGCACAACGTCCGCGCCCACAGGTATCAACACAACGGAGCAGTTGCAGAAGGCTGTATCAGCAGGCTTCTTTCGTCCTGTGCCCCTTCCGCACAATATGTCTGCGGAGCTGCTGGACATTTACCCAACGGACCCCGCATTGGGCTGTCCATACAACACCGGCTCCTATGCATTCACTACTGGCAGCCTTGACAAGAAGGCGTGCTCCATTTTCGGGGATCTAGTACAGATTGCGCCAGCGCGCATGATTGCACGGTCATTGACAGCGAAGGGGAACGGGACTCCCGTGTATAGGTATCGGTTTAATCACTTGGGATACAACACCAGTGCCGAGCTGCTCAAACAAGGAATCAGTACGGGGAACGAGCAACCGTATGTGTTTTCCAACTTGGTGCCCGATTTTCCGTGGGATAGGGCGCTAGCATATCAGATGTCGAGCGCGTGGATTTCATTTGCGTGGGGATTGGATCCAAATGCCGGAGGTGGTGAGACCTTTGTCCCCTCAGTGAGTAGTGAGAAGGTGGGCTGACTTCGGACATTTAGATTCTTCGATGCCGTTCTGGCCCGTGTATGGGACAAATTCGAGTAGTATGGTGTTTAGTGGATTCGGGTCGTCAACCGAGAGTGACTCGTACAGGGGGGAGGGTGTGGATTATCTGATTGATAATATTTTGCGATATGGAGCGAATTGAGGCGCAGCGCTTTTTCGAGGCCGCAGACTTTGCGAGCTGTTACCCTGTAAGCGTATTCTCATTGTGGTCTGATATGGGCCAGCGCTCGAGACATTCCCGATCCCGTCAGCCAGCCACCAAAGATCCTCCGGTGCACCACTCTTGCGGCTCTTATGGCAGTCAAAGATGTCGACAGCACCGATTCTGCGCCATCTCTGCAAGTTTTTTTTCCCCATACTTTTTCGCACTTGCATAGCGGTGATAAGGCCCCATCCAGGGAGTCCACACCATGTCTCAGCCTCCTGAAAGCTGAGCAAGGACGTTGAGAGGGTTGATGGAAGGTAGTTTTCGTGCAGGCCCTTATACAGGCATTCGTGAGGGAGCGCGCCTGGCGCCCCTGTCGACGGGCACGCGAGCCGCGCGAGCTTTCCCATTATCATGAGATGCGCTAAATCAGCCCATTCATACATGGAAAAGTGTTACGATGGAACAGTGCGCATGTGCATGGTGCGGCGCGTCGGTGCGCAGTGCCCAGGTGGCATTTCCCGGCATTAACGTGTAGAGAAGGAGCATGTTTGAGACAAACTCCATGAGGCCATGTTTGCGCTAGCGCCAAAAAGCTCGGCATCTCGGGATCCGCGGTCGGCAGGCAGCCGACTGGTGCGGTTGTTGCTCCGGTCCCCGGTGAAAGCGATGGCGAGCACGGGTGTGCTGGAGTCGGTGAGACGAGACGAGCCTGCTTGTTCGTCCCTCAACCATGGGCTGAATTGTTGGACGAAGAACAAAGCGATTCGGGTGAAATAAATGGTAACAACCCTGGGTTCTTAGTCTGCTAGTCAGATTCCCCGATCCAGGTCCCGCGAGAAAGTGGCATGAGCGGTCGTCCAGATCGAGGCGCTATATATGGCAGAACTGCTGGGTGCGGTGTGTGTGCGTGGTTGGTCTCCGCCAGCCCTAGCGGCCCTGCCGGGGTGGGTGATGCTGCGCAGTTCCTGCAGGCGGGCGGTCGTATCTGACACGGCCACGTTCGCCGGCGAAGCGAGTTGCAACAGGCAAGCGGAGATGCACATTGTTGCAATCGTCGTGGCGGTGACATGGGAAACGGCGCTGAGGTTGCACGGCGATGTGAGGAACAAGAGGGAGCCGCTACGCCCCAAGAGGGCTAGTTCATTGCACTAAGCCTTTGGTCAAATGCTTGACCCGTGTTCCAGACCGCCATCCCTCATCAACTCCCAAGCGCACATCAGGCCACCGCTCACCATGCTGGACGTGCTGTATCGGCCTGTTTTGCTCGCGGCTTCTTGTCCTCACGGGGGCACTTCCCCAGGGATGTCATGCCCAGTTGGTCGCCGTCGTCAGCTGCATACTTCATTAAATGTGCCCCCCAGCCCATCCATTGCTTGGCACCACGGTGACGATCCCTTCTTCTTTGCCCCTCGAAATGGCCACTCCTGTTCTGTCTGAGATCTTGGAACGACTGGGCTTAGCCGAGTACCAGCAGGACCTTTCTACCCACGGTTTCCACAGCTGGGAGACAGTGGTGGATATTACTGAAGAGGACCTGCGCGCCCTCAACTTCAAGCTGGGCCACCGCCGAGCACTCCAGCGCGAAATAGCAACATATCGGGGATTCCCTTCTTCGCTGTCGCTTCCAGAGCCCGAGGGAAGCGACCAGACAGCGCTCTCCACCTCGGCCCTGGAGTCCCTCACCGAACAAACATCAACCCCGAACGCCAACACGAGAGAGAAGAGGCGGTATAGACGCCATCCCCGGCCTGACATCAACGCCCCAAAGAAGCCCAAAACTGCATGTACGCACTTCTTTTGCCTTGCGTTCCGACTCTTGATCTAACAGTGCGTAGACGTCAACTTTGCTGATCAGCTGCGCGAGGATCCCGAGATTAGTGCTCTCTCTTTTGTTGACATTGCCAAAGAAGTTGGCCGACGATGGCAGATCCTTCCCGCAGAGAAGAAGCGCATCTGGGAGAGCCATGCTGCACGAGCACTGCAGGAGTATGAGGCCCAGATGGACGAGTACAAACAGACAGACCTCTGGCGCAGATATCAGGTTTACTTGAAGGACTTCAAAGCACAACAAGCCCAGTCCGCGAATGCGAAACGTCCAGCTTCTAGCCGAAATAACTCTTCCCGTACAGACCGCTCGCATGGAAGCCCCAGCTCGACCGAGAGCCCCGTGTCTATGCCTTCCTCATCTTCCTCCGCTGTTGAAGCGGAAATGTCCCATAATTCGCTCACGGTTGCATTTAGTGAGCTTGTCTCGCTTAGGGGCGAGATCCTGGAACCGGGCGTGCAGCTATACGATGCCCAACATTTACCAGCGGAGGAACTGGTCCACCGGGCCATGTACGCCTTTGTTCGGAGAACAGGCTCCCTGTTGTTCATGTGGACTTACAGTCAAGTGGATGAGATTCTCAATCGTATATACAGGCCCGAGAAGCCCGTGGACGCAATGACAATAGCAGAGTGCTTTACCGTGGCAGCAATGGGCGCACACTATGATTTAGACTGTTGTCCCGATCGCACTCGTCGAATTCTATACGCTTCTGGCACTCTACATTTCCATGAAAAGACAGCGCGAGTCGACTATCTGCGCACCATGCGGTTGCTGTTATCCTTGTCCTTCTACGCGCTTTTGGAGAAGCATATGAGCGCGCGATACCTAGTTGGTAAGTCTGCAGAGCAATCCCTTGCAGAGCCGATCCCTACTCTTTTCGACCATACTAACGTCATCAGCCGCTGGTTTGCAGATTGCGCGCTGGAAATGCCCCCCACCTTACCAAGCGAGGACCGACGACTCAACAGAGAGCTGGAGACGGATATTTCGCAGCCTAATCTTTATGGACTGTTGGCTTTCGTATACGTTAGGGTATGTCTCAGATGTCACTCCCAACGATATCAACGTAAGTTTTGGAACCCACGCTGTTCTTGTCACGCCTGACCGCAGCAGACTGCTTGTACACTCTTCCGCTCCGACCAGGCTACCATCGACGACATGATTCACACACAGACGAGTAAAATAGGCATCATTGCCGCCGAGATAGCAAAGACACTAGCATCACCAGATCTCATCACCCGTGAGAATATTGATACTCTCACTGGCAAGCTTGAGGCCTGGCGCATGGACGTGCCGCTCATGCTGCAAATATCTACGTTAACCTCAAGTAATCCGCCCAGCTTGACGCCCTATCAACGGCGGGCGATTCTTATGGTTCATGTGGGTCATCCACACCTATTCAGCATGAACCTCGACGCTAACGAGTCTGTAGATCATGTACTTGGGCGCCCTCATCTTGCTTTACCGCCATCTTCTTACTGCAACCGCCGATATGCAACTGAGCAACGGTGCCGCGTGGAGCTTGGATCTGTCAGAAGACGACGCTAGGAGATACAGGACTGAGTGTGCTATGGCGGCCCAGCAAGTTGCACGCATTCTGAGTCTCCTCTCCTTCGATGGCACTTTGACGAAACGCTGCTGGATCATAATGTGAGTGCATCCCTTACTATACTCCCTGAGTGCCTTCACTGACGTGCAATGGCAGTTACTGGGCATTTACAGCATGCGTTGCCCTGCTCTTCAGCGCAACCACGAAGCTCCTCAACGGCCTACCCGAGACAGTCAACGAAGACCTCGCCTTTGCCAAAGTCTGCATGGACATTCTCGAGCCATGTCGAAGCCACGAACCGATTGCCGACCGATACCTACGCATTGTTTGGCCGCTGTACGACCACCTCAGCGATATTCACCGCCGCCTTCTCGGAAGGGTGAAGACAAGCATCTTCTCTCTTCTCGAGCCCGACCCAAATTTGGCTAGCCCACCGATACCAGTCTCAATGGAAGAAATGGGCCCCATTTCGGAGAAGTTGTCAGTGTTACTTACAGATCCGTTTGGACGGAAACAAGATCCAGGCCTTGGGGTTGCGAGACGGGTCGTGAGTCAGGACGGGTCTTGCGAAGTCTTCTGGTGGAAATGATCTATGAAGGTGGTCAGATAAGGACACAAGCGCACAAGGACACAAGCGCACAAGGACACAAGCGCACAAGGACACAAGCGCACAAGCGCTGGAAGTGAGTCACTGAGGATGGGATGAGACGGCGCCTCCCCGGTGTCTCCCCCGGTGTCGGAAATACATGTCGCTACGACGGGTTGGCGAATAGTCCGCTACACATCAGGATGGCACCATTCCCGCTAGCGAAACGTGTGCGTGCAGGGTAGATCTGATTGGGCCGAATTCAACTCAGCAACCACATCAAAACCCCCGCAGAGCTACAGGGACAGAAAAACGAAGACAAGAGACGAAGACTTGTGGGTGGGCGGTAACGCGCGAACACCATCGGGTCAGGCACTTCTAATTCTGAACTATAACGGGGAATGCAACCTTCCCGAAATAGGTTAATGCTGCAAATGTCCCTGATGATCTCGCGGGAGCGGCCGGAGGGAATGTCGATAGCGCGCGAAAGAATTGGGATTAACCTAGATTAATCTATCGAACGTGTACATAGGGTATTGAATCACCTTGTTCGACTCAACAACCCCTGAATGAGCATTCTACGTGTGTGTGGCATGATGTTGAATAAGGCGAGGCGAATGCCGGTGCGACACCCGGGTTGTATTACGTTGGTAACTTGGACTTAGTGTCTGAAGCCGCAGTTCAGCTCCGAAGAAGAACCTGATGAAATCTACTATTGGGACCGCGGTCTCGAACCTTGCCCTTTAGTCATAGCCCGCCCCGCCTACGTAGACGCAAACCCCACACTACTATCATGGATATGAAAACTTGTTTGCTGTCTCTCCTGCTGCATTTCGTACCTTACCTTCAACTAGTTTTATCTGGTTCGAGGGAGGCTAGCGACGCAGACAAACTGGACAGGACCCTGGCGCAGATCGGGACAGATCTATGAATGAACGCAGCTCACGTCCATGATTCCGGCCCGTTAGCGTGCATGTGGCGCCGATGTTCCTCGTGGCGGCTGCATGTCGCCCCAATCGTGCCTGCAAGGAGATAATGGAACCACGAGGGGGCGTCATATCGCGATTGTGGTTTGTGGTTGGTGTGGAACCACGCTTTCTGCGTAGTTTGGGATGGGTTCGGTATGGAAGGTGGGTGTGGAAAGGGGCAGCCATGGCTCACGGACCCGTCTCCGATCACCGCGCAAGCTTGAGATTGCTGTTATTTCGTTGCTTTCAATTTCTCGTCCCGACTCGACTCCCCCTTCCAGACTTCCTGTATGTTTGTTTGCCTGTTCACGTTGTCAGTTTCTTGCCACCCTCCAATGCCAAAACACCTGCTCCTGAGGGATAGTTGCGCGCCGTGTGAGTTTGCGATTCCGACGTGAGGAGCGATCGAGGATTGAGCTTGAGGTACATGATCAGAATTGAGAACAGAAAGAGAAATGGAAATGGCAGAGCAGAGTCCGTTTAAGATCCCAAGGGAGGACGAAGAGGTGCTGTGCAGCGATGAGGGATTCCAGCTTCTGAGGAGGTGTCTAGCTGGCGATGCTAGGTACATTCCCCAACCCCACCCTCTACCACCACTCCTACTAACATCCCTCCCCCAGTTTCTGCCCTACGCACTCGACCTCTACTCCCGCCGCCCAAGCAACATGGCTCCTACACCGGGACCTCGTACATGCGCTCATCATGCCGGTAGTCGAACTCTTCAATCGAGCCTCCACTCTCGCTGAAGCAGCGCTCTGCACGCGGAACACGGAAGATTTAGAGTTGGCGTTTGGGGGGGAGGCAAGGGGCGCGTTTATTTGTCTGCAGTGTTTTGTCGAGGAGGAGGGGGACTGGTGTCAGACTAAGGGGTGTCCTGGTATGTATCAATCTTCGACACAGAGCGATGGAAGAGAAGCTAATAAACATCCAGCATGTGTAACCACTACAACCCTGAGCACAGAATCCCATATCCGCCTCACAATCGCAGCATCCCTACTCTCCACCTCCTCCATCTCCTCCCCCGTCGCGTCGCCCGCGAGCGAAACTTCGACCAAGACCTCACGCGTGCTGCCTCCGTTCCCGCATGTCCTCTCCGCGATCCGCGATGCACTAGCCTCGGACCCGTTTTGGGGGCCCGACCACTGGTCGCACATCTTTGCGCGCGCCTCGCAACTCTCTGCTGGCATACAAGCACTCATAGCCGAGTGCATAGACCTTGAATCGCTCGTTTTATCCCCGCGACCTACTCCGCAACTCCTCCCACGTCGCAATCACACACTCCCAGCACTGCTCACGCAAAATCTTTGTGGAGTGGAGGGAGAAGGGAAGGGAGTTAGGATGAAGGTTGGCAAGATGGCGAAACGACAGTTAAGGTTGCAGGAGGAACAGGCGGAGTTAGTAAGGAGGTGGGGGATGCAATGTTGGGTGAGGGCCGCAGTGCCGAGTCGAATTAGGGACGAGGTGTTGGGGAGGGGGGAGAAGAGAGGAAGGAGTTTGACTTCTCCTTGAGCTCAATCCATCCGGAAATCTGTGGGCAGAGGCGTTGGTCCTGGGGGGAGAAGAAATTGATGCGGGCAGCCGTTATGGGATGATTGGCTGGGCGTTACACTTTTGGTACACGGTATGAATGGGTGGGCGGTTGGGCCTTGGGGCCGGTTGCATAAGATACCACTACACTACAGCGTCACTTTTCTGTTGGGCCAGATGAAGTCGAGATTTATTCCTCTGGCGCGGGTTCCCTTTTCTCGCTGTTGCTCTTTTTCTTTGCTTCTCTTTCTGCACACTTTCCGTCTTGCTCTTCAGAGCTAGATAAACGTCTGCGTTCCATTTGTACAAACACCACAACGCTAGCATACTAGAAATTACGTGCATATTTCTTTGCTGCGAGTTATTATCTCTCCGAAGTTGTGTTTATACCGATGTGACTAGATATGCCTTATTTACCGCAGTTTTTGATGGTTCATGTCAAGGGGAAGTACCGGTCAGGCAAACGCCCGACTGTAAAACGGCAAGTACATCACCCCTCTCCTTTCGCTACCACTCTTCCCTCCCAACTCGCCTCTCTCCTCAACTCCTTTCTCTCTTATCCAGAACCTAATACCTACCCTAAGAAAATGCAAATGAACAATGGGAAAAGCGCATGTAATTTATTAGTAGAATTGCTGCAACTCTGTGCCATCGAACACAAGCTCACTGTGTTCAACGTATGCTTCCAACTCCCCAAATCAGTCCCACAGGTACGCCATCATCAAGCTCCTTTCTCTCACATTATGCTCTCTAACAGTGCTAAAAAGCAGGTTGAACTTCCCAGCTAGAGATTCCATGTGCGTAGTTAGGACAAGCATTCTAACATCCTCCGACGCCGATATCGTGTATATCTCGCTCGCCGCATCCAGGCGCGCGGTCCCATATGGTTTGGTATACACCTCCAAGTCCTCGCTGACGCTGGAAACATTCGTGTAACTCCCGTGATGCACCGCTGCCTCCACATTTCCCGACTCGGGGCTGATCTGTGCCCGATGCGTGTACGACACGGCCGTGCCTGCAGCGGGGCTAGGGAGTGGATATCACCCTCTGTTGTTGTAATCGTTTATTATATGAGCCTATGTTTCCAGAGGTGTCCATCCGTACACAATTGTTAACACAAAATTCAATTGCTTGTAGCACAGTTTAATGTACAGTAGAATTTGAATGAGCTTGGAAAGTGCAAGCAGAATTAATCTCAGAGATATGCCACTACCATGGGGGCACAGTCAAGGCTGAAAGGTAATATTTCGCAGGATGCACAACGCCGCGTGCACCACACATTGTGCTGTAGTAGAAGAGAAAGGCTTTGTAACCTTTTGCTTTGTGTTTATTTCCCTTCTCTTTGCGCTTCAAGGGATTGTTGACAAGGCCGGGAAGAAATATTCCTCTAATATGACGTAGGATCGTCGACTTTTCTATGAACAAGGTGGTCATATGCTAAGTGGCATTCTATTGTAAGCACTTACAGACTTGAAATGTAGCGCTTAAACAGGTTATTTGGATAGTGATAGATAGCTGTTAGATATTAGTGTGCGGTAACTGATGTGTCTCTGTGATGCCGACATTGGAGAGCAAGGTATGGAGCTCTATTTAGAAACATCTTTTGACGAAACTGTTCTAGAATCCTTTGGCGGAGCCTTGAAATTAGAGCAAGTTCTAATAGTCGATTTGAAGCTAACTTTTGAACTGAAGAATATGTCCGCCCTCGGAATTAAGGGAAGGAAGCTAGGCTGGGGACTCCTAGCACATCGCCATGAGTCCGAGCCACTTGAATTTCAACGTTAGACTGGCTGCGTAATGCCAACTTTTAGACAAACTATTTTGGAAATTAGTAGCCTCCTGAGCAGGGACGAAAATTCTTGTCTTATGTCATTTCACTTCTCCACTATCTGCCCCGCAAATCGATCCTTTATTATGACAAGTGTACCTGGCTACACCATTGTTGGAATCAAACCGTTCTTCACTAAGACATATTATCTTGCCAGTTCATCCGAGGCCCAAGGGTAGGATTGTCAGGAAGAGGCATTGGGAAACGCTGTGGTTACAGACGCCTAGATATATGCTCTAATGCTATCAGCACTGATGTTCACGCATTGATATCCTTCAGTAAAGATGAGGATTGGGTTCCTAAGAAACTCAAACCATCGAGGCTTGTACCTTGAGCCATGATCAAATTTTGTGTTAAATCACCAACCGCAGGGAGGAATAGCGGCGTACGTGACGCAGCGTAGAATGGTTTTACAGCTCAATATATTTGTATGATGTTTGGGAAATACAAAAGATAGTGCCTGTTTGAAGAGATATGACGTCTACATCGACGAAAACACTACCATGTTTTTTGATCCCCACCAATCATACTAAGTGGAGGGCTGCAGACACTTCTCTCTATCTTCTTCATGTCTCAGATTAAGTGAATTTAAGCGTAAGGACAAGCTATGAAAGGTGGACGAAGATCTGGGTCTGGCCTGGAGAAAGGGAAAGAAGACAAACATTGTAGCTGTTAACTATCCAAGCTATGCTTCTGGTTCTTGGAGAGCAAAACAAGAGGACGGTGTGAGACAAGACAATTCATGTGCAATGTGCCGTATATTCAGATGCAAGTGACCCGATCTGAGGTTTAACAAGTTTTCAAAGTAATGGAAAGTATTGTTTGCCGCACGCAATAATGATAGAGTTGGACGAGATTGTTTGCAGCGTTTGTACCCCTAGCCTAACAATTGCTTTGGAGCCGTGGAGCGAGGGATCACTCTGATCAACTTTAGATCTGGAAGCTGCATCCTATTTATCGTATCCCCATCATAGTAAACGGATAAGCAATCGGCGCAACATGCCACGCCGGTCCTGAATTGTTCAACTCAACCAGCCCCGCCAGATGCATCAAGGCCTCTTGTAGACTCTGATCCTTGCTTTTGATCTTGAGAGTACCACGATTCGACCTCACCACATAGTCTGTCCACATCTCTAAAAAACCAATTCTACTTCCCGTTCTGGAGAACAGGTTCTTCAGTTCAAGCGTATCCAAGTGATCCAATTCGGAAGCCATGCGTTGAAATAGCTCAGGCCATTCAGCATTGTCACCCCGTAGAACAACGTAGGCAAGAGATAGATTACGTAGTGACTTCTTTGTGGGCTCGAGGAACGCGATGAAGTCGTCAATGGCGTAGATACGGAAGAGGCTTAGCTTGCAGCTCTCCAGGCGTGGATACCTGCAGTGGGTCGCCATTTCGGCGAAAATGTCTTCTTCGAAACTGCTGTAGCAAGACAATTCCAAAGTGCGAATGTTCTTACACTTTGAAAGAAAACGGACCACGAAAGGCGTCTTTCCGACCAATGGCTCGAAGCCTTCTTCCGGATGTCGCCAATCGCGCAGGTCGAGATGCAAAGTCTGCAAGTTCTCGAATGCAGCGTCGAATTTGGAGAGAAGGGGGGATAGTGACTCGAGACGGCCAATGCTGACTGCTCCATAATTGTTCTCCTCGTGCGAGAAAATATTCTGGACAGTGATTCCAGAAGCGGCAATGGCATTCATGGTCGATACAAACGGGCGGCTCATCTCATTCTGGCTTGTCTCGCAATACCGGCGGCAAAATTTGCTGTACGGCCTGTCCATCCCATCATACGAGAAGGTTATGGACTGGAGTACTCGTATCTTCTCGAACATCTTGATGAGTGTCTTTTGATCAAAGCGTGTCTCGCTCCACCGTCGAGCTAAGATATCGGCTTCTCGCTCCGTGATCTCGTACTCCAGTTCAGCCTCCAGTTCAGCGAAGGGTTCTGTAGAGTAAGGTATTTCTGACTTGATTTTCCAAAGCTGTATGGCGTGTTGAGGTGTCGCATCGATGATGAGGTGTTGAAGAGCATTGCCAAGGAATGGATGCAAAGCAACAGCAGATGCTATTTGAAAACTCTTAACTGTCCATGTGATAGACCGCCTGCGAAAGAAGCGCTCCTTGAAGTGATGTGCTGACTGTTGCTCGAGCGACTTACAGGCAAGGCGGAAGGTGCGGAAAGCTATTAGATCGAGGTCGTGTGCAATGTTCTCAACCAGCTCGGTGGGCAGAGTCGTCAGGGCCATCACGGAACGAACTAAGGACGGCTTGTTTGAAAACTGGCACTGATGGTAGATGTTTGACGTTGTGAAGTGGGGTGCTGAGAGCTCGAAGTGGAGAATCCCCAAGATCACGCGCTAAGCTGAATTGAGAATGATTATATAAGGCTTTGTGGCGACCAATGATGACAAATTGGAACGGGGGCAAAAGGGCAATGAACGCGGAACGAACAGTCATAGCGATGTCTTCAGTCGTCTATTGTGCATCCCAAATATTGCATTTCCGTCTGCCCTAGCAATATCCATCTTCCAGGTCCACCGTACGCTCTTGAAGCTACCCAAAAAGCTGCGCCTCAGTGAAAACCAACTCTAGTCGCTGTCGCTGTCGCTACCGTTGCTGTTGCGACTTTTGTTTCCGTCCTTGTGCTCGCTCTCACTAGTTCCACTAGTTCCGCTTTCGTTGCTGGAGTTTGAGTCATCTGATTCACCTTCGCTCGAACTAGAGCTTGATCCTGATTTTGATTCGTTATCAGATTCCTCAGACTCCGAGTCTGAAGAGCTCGAAATGTCGCTATCGCTACTGCTGCTGTCACTCGAGACATCGGTCCGTGATTTGCGTTTCCGAACAGGTTTTGTGACAATGGGAGGCGCCAGTTTGTTGGAGAGCGCCTTGGTTTGTGGGGCATGTGTCGGCTGGATTGGAGCGGCAAGATTGAGCGCACTGCGCAGAGCTTCTGCGCGCCGCCGCTTGAGACGTCGTATAAAGCCATCTGAGTATGGATGGTTACTGAGATTTTTAATGTCGCTGTCGAGCTTCCTTTGCTTCTTCTCTTGGAACAATCGCTCCTCGAGCGCTTCTTGTTTGGCGGCCTCGCGGGCCTGAGCATCGCCCAAGGAACTCATTTGCTTCTTCTCTTCTTCGTCGAGCGCCATCAATGTGGCGTTGCACTTTTCTGTTAGTCTGGCAACGACGCTGGCACCCTTGAGACCTTTGGTGTACTCGAGCAGTGCCTCCAAAAACTCGTCGGGAATGCGGAATATATTGAGTGCGTTATCGAGAACATCGTTTTGTTTCGCCTTGTTGAATTTCCAGCTGTTACGGTCGTTGTGATACTGTGAGAGATAGGAGAGATACACTGATGGATTTTTCCTCTTGCCCTTGGGCGCAGGTTTCGCAGGTGTTTCGGCCTCAGTCTTAGTCGATGTGTCTGGCGTCTCTTGTACTGTCTGCTTCTCAGGCTTTTCAGCAGCGGCAGAGGGTATCAACTCTGGGCGCTTTGAAGGTACCGCTTCCTCCTTCGACTCGAGGGAACTGGCTTTCTTTTGCTTCTTCTTGTTCTTCTTCTCGGACTTTCGGGCTTCCTTCTCTTCCTTTTCAGTTGGATTTTGCAAAATTGGCATTCCATTCGCAGGGTGCACTTTGGGAGGCGGAGCAAACTGGGCGAGGTCGGCTGCGGAGAAGTCTGTGTCGGCACTCTTTTGATCCAACATCCACTTCTTGAACAAGTTCGAGGCGCTGTTGCCATCGGCAGTTTTGGTGTCGGGTGTGAAAGTGACTGACTTTCGCCGATCCGTCCGCGGTGGAGTGCAGTCGATAGTGCCGTTAGCAATGCCCTTGCTGTTGTCTCTGGAAGAATGTTTGGGTCTTTTTGTGGTCGTAGTTGACCCTGTGACCAGGACATCTGTTTCGGTAGAAGGAAGTAAAATTGCCCCGTCATCAGCATATTCGGTGTCTCTAGGTGAAGGTGAGGGCAGCCGAGTTCGCACGTGGCTCGCTTTTTCACTGGGCGCCGTGGACTGGACCTTGTCGTAGTGCTGTTTCACAGTGGTCTTCTCCTGTCTGGCTCCTCGAGGCTTCTTCTTGCGGTAATTCGAGTCCCCCTTGGGCTTTTCTGATGTTGAGGGTGCTGGAGGGACCTCATCTGGCTTTTCCATCACCTCTTGGGAAGAGGTCGCAAGTGAGTCTTCGGCTGTTCCGTTCGGGACCTCCCGGTCCTCATTCTTCTTGCTCTTCTTGAAGGCATGTTCATGGTCTTCAGCTGGAACGTCAAGAGGTTTTCGCTTGCCAAGCCTGGGGGGTTTGCCATTCTCGGTCGGTCGAGCAATATGGTGAATGTCGTCCTTGCCTCCTCGCCGTTCAGACTTTGCTTCGATGCCCTGGAGCCCAGCAATATCAGGCACGGGGTCTCCGGATTGGTCGTCAGCCGGAAAGTGCGTGAGCTTTAGGCCGAGTCTCTTCCAGGCGGGCATGAAGCTGCCAGCGTAGGCCATGTCGAAGAGGGCAATGGATGTTGCTCTACTCTATGCCGCGGCGTTCCTTTCATCGCTCAAGCCCGAATCAGCTTGTCGTGCGCCGTTTGTCAGTACGGAAATGTCGAATGGGAGGCAGCAGCGAAGAAATTTTGGGAGTAGCGGCTGACGAGGTGGTCCGAGCGCTGGCGATTTTCGGGAGCGGCGACCGACCGACTGCCAGCTTCCCTAGGCTGAAGGAACGCGTAGACGACCAACGACACCCTCAATCGCCGCCCATCAACAAACAACGCCGCTCGAAGCTTACAACTAATTTCCTGGAGCTGCCGAAGAAGCTGAGCACTCCATCTACACATATACACCCGTCGCCATCATGTCTGGTGCGTCCAAACCTCCCCCAGAGCTCTTTTGCGGACACCCCCAACTGACAGCTCCTGCCACCATGTAGGAAGCGCTGGCTATGACAGACACATTACTATCTTCTCCGACCAGGGCCGGCTATATCAAGTCGGTACGCGACCTCCTCCCTCCTCCCTCCCTCCCTCCTTCCTCCTCTCCTCCTGTCTCGCCCTCACTCAACCATGCGGCGGTGGGCGGTCATATAAACACGCCTGGCGCACGAAAATGCTGACAGGCGGTCCCCGTAGAATATGCATTCAAGGCAATCACCGCTGCGAACATCACATCAGTAGGCGTGCGGGGTAAGGACTGTGCCGTGGTCATCTCGCAGAAGAAGGTGCCCGTATGTTTTGGCCCAGCTCCCGTTGTTTTAGTCTGGAGCATTGCATTAATATTAAACCCTATGTTTAGGACAAGCTAATCGACCCCTCATCTGTCTCCTACATCTACAGGCTTTCTCCGTCCGTTGGTTGTGTGATGACAGGGTCCATTGCCGATGCCCGCGCCTCGGTGAACCGAGCGCGAGGCGAAGCAGCAGAATTTCGCTATAAATTTGGATACGAGATGCCCTGCGATGTCCTGGCAAAGAGAATTGCCAACATCAGCCAAGTCTACACCCAACGGGTAAGCAAGGATTGGCGGGGAAGCTGAGTGTTGGGGGTTCACTAACGTTTCGTCCAGGCCTACATGCGTCCGCTCGGTGTCGCTACCACACTCATCTCCCTGGATTCTGAATTTGGACCCCAATTGTACAAATGTGATCCCGCCGGATACTACGTGGGCTACAAGGCCACTGCATCGGGGCCCAAGACGCAAGAGGCGCTGAATTTCCTGGAGAAGAAGCTGAAGAACAAGGAGTGTGCAGAGGGTAGCTGGGAGGATGTAGTCGAGCTGGGCATCTCCACTTTAAGCACCGTCTTGTCTGTCGACTTCAAGAAGGGCGAGCTCGAGGTGGGCATCGTGGGGGGTCCTAGGGCCGACGGCGAAGAGGGCACAGACCCCCTGTTCCGCGCGCTCACTGAGGAGGAGATTGATGAGCGTCTGCAGTCAATTGCAGACAAGGACTGAGGAGAGGGGTGCCACGGGGCCGGGAATATGGCCGGGTGTTGGAGCTGGGGCAAAAGGAGTGGCTGTCGCAAGTCTAGCCGTGTGACGATGGCTTCCCGTACGACAGGGCTGCTCCCACAGATCGGCTGTAGCAGAGCTGGGTGGTGCAAGCGTGCATAAGCGCATTGAGATCTGGCATCGGAGAAGGGAGGGAAGGAAGGTTGGTGGTTCAGCCGCATCTCTACATGGTTTGTAGGTACTATTAGCCCTCACAATGACAGCCATTCCCTCACAGTCCAGCTGCACAGCGCTGCACCGCGTTGCACCGCGCCCAGGAACGGCGACTCGACGTCATGTCACTGGCCAGCACAGCCTTACTGTGGCTGACGTCGGGAGGAGTTGCGGTGCGCTCTGGGGCGCTGTGGAGATATTCTGGTCTGCCACCGGGCGCGCTCATCCTCAGCAGACACACGCGAAAGCCGCACCGCTCATTTTGCGATTTGCGCCAATCACACGCCGCAATGCAGCCCATCTCACAGCCGAGCTCCTAGCCTTACCGGATGGGGCTGACCCGCTAGCCTGTATTCGGCGATGTGGCGCTTGTCCTGAAGCTGAACACCCATTGGCAGGTCCAGCGCGAGCACCAGGAACGGCGACTCCAGCTGGCATGGTACTGTCGAGCAAAATAGCTGCTCTGCATCTAGGACGGCGATGCGGTTTGTTTCCCACCACGACTCTCTCCAATGCTACTCTTACTCGTTATCGTGCCCCTTACCGCTCCTGGCCATGCTGAATGGATGCAGCGGTGCCAGCTCCCAGCTGGAGAGCGCTGCTCACGGCCCAAATGTGGGACTCGGCAAGCACTGGCGGCGGGAGCAGCCCTGACTATCGAGCCTCTACTATGTCTCCCAGAGCATCTTCATGAACACCCGTTGAACGTCCTCACTGTTATATAACGGTCGCTACGCCGCCATCAAACACCTCCTCATCAAACAAGCCTCATTGCACATTCTTCTTCGACGATCCTTTCTACTTTCTACTACCAGCTTCTTCAGCATCTTCCCTACACTCTCTACCACCATGTCTGACGGTCGTAAGGCTACCCCTACTCCCACCACTTTTCCTTTCCATCTCATCCCTTTCTCATTTCTACATCACCATATAATCAGGGTTGAGAAACAACAATGCTAACCTGCTCCTCCTTCCAGTCAACGACGCTCGCGCCATCCGCATTGCGGAGATCATGACCGACTTCCGCAACCTCCAGTACTACCTCAGTCAACTGCGCGCTACGCCCACAGCAGAGGAGTACTATCTCGAGGGCTACTCCCTCCTTCGCCAATGCAGCACCGAGGCGCAAACCATTCTGGAGACTCCCTTTGCTGCCAGCACCTCGGGACCTAATGGCAATCCCGAGCAAGAAAAGCAGCAACTCAAGTCGTAAGGCGCCCTCTACATCCTAACTCTCAAATTCCCAATGGGAACGTTGCACTTCTCCGTGGTTTGCTTTAGACACGACATTGGAGTGGTGGCAATAGTCGAAGCGAGCAAGGCTGACGTTAGAGACAACAGAATCATTGTGGATGCAGCAGTGCGGCGCTTCCAGTGCCAACGTTCGTTCCTGAGAGCACATGCCGGACTACGTTGGATGAATTCTAGAAACTCGATTCTGCGCGGCCAGAAGCCGAATGCAAGTCATCTCGGCCCACTGCAGGCAGCGGATACCACGTTGAGAATGGTACGTCACACCGCGCTAGACACTTCAGTCGGGATTCTCATACTGAAACCAAATGCACACACCGGGGATTTTGGCTGACTGGCTTGGATTACAGGAACTCCTCTCCATTACAGACGTCTACGTCGAATCTACAATCCGCACACAGGATGCCTCGCAGGGCAAGTGGCTCGCCGAGGACCCATCGCTGGCTCAGATCCAGCAAATCTTGATGACTCGATAGATCCGCTTCGACCGAGACCTTGGTTCCTGCACCCCGCGACATCCTTCCCGATTCCTTCCCTAGGCGATACCCCGACAATCTACTGTTCATCTCATCCGTACATACGCACGCGTCATTGACCTAGTCCGACTGCGGTAACCGATTCCCTATTTTCTTTCGATGACCATTTTCCGACTTGGAGAAGCGAGCATATACACATACCCACATCCATTATCGTTCTAGGCTGCCTCGGAGCTTTCTCCTTTTTCGACATGATACTTTTCTGCAGGTGCTGGTGCTGGCCACGGCGAAGCGGTTTCCTTGACAAAAGCATACACGTCCTCTGATATCTTAGCGTTGGCGTTGGCGTTAGGGCTTGTGCGCTTTTCTTGGGCTTGGGGCAGAGCACGCTAGCGGATTCGCCGGGATGCAGCAAGTTTACACGGGACGATGGCTTATGGGACGCTACACATGGATGAATCAGTTGCATGACATGGCTTGGTGCTTGTACATAGTTTTTTTCAGGTTTTTTTTTCTTTCGTCTCCTGTCGGCCTGGTTTGGGTCTTTTCCATACTTCCTCGTTTTATCTCCGCTTCGCTTCTTGTCAATATATAGATCTACATTGCTACGCATTATATCTGGTACCTTGGAAGCTTTAACCTAATTGTTGTTGCTGTTCTTTCCATTTCCAGCGTTCTCCATAACACACTGTATCCCGATCTAGTTGCACGACCAAAATAGGACATCTACCGGCGCCTCCATACCCCAATGCAGCATAGCGCTAGATCGAGATTTCAGCTCCGACCACACTCTCGGTCAGCTTGGACGGTCGCACGTACTGCCCCGTCCCCTCGTCCTGCAATACTGTTGGTTGCTGGCGTAATTGACGGCTCCGTGGTACTGGTTTTACACGTGGAATCAGTCGCGGTTGGAGCGATAGGGCGCAGACAAGCTTTCCATTGCGTTGTCCCTTTGGTTCGTCGATAGATACTTCAATAACGTCAGTTCTTGTCTGTGAACATCATCATCTTACAATATCCCCCCTTCAGTCAAGCCAAGCAGCACATCCATGAACTTGTGAGCTAATACACGATGCAACCCAAGCCAGCCCTTGTATGCATCAGCGAAAATTCTTCCCTCCCCTTCCTCACCACTCTTCCATCCCAACATCTTCTCACACCGCCCCAAAACGAACGGTCCACGTTACTCGCCGCTTACTTATGAGATGCATCATGCATATTCGGCTTCTAAACAATCTTGGCCGACCTCAGCCTCAATGCACGGGATCCCCGTCGTTCCACGGTTCGCGGGTCCGCTAGTGTGCTTGCCCACGTGGGGCCCCGGTCCAAACTAACCTTTTATGGCTAGCGTGAACCCGGAGATCCCGATAAGCGGACGTCGAGATGTGATGATGGGTGAGGGGTTTGTGATTCCTTTGGTCACGGCGGATGGGCGTGTGATGCGATCATGGGGGTGTTTGAAGCGAAGTGCTGTGGTGGATATGCAGCCATGTATCTGGTAAAGGAGCCGTGAGTCAGAACGAGCGTTCCTTGGATCACGAACGGAGCGACAGAAAGACGGAGGGCGTCAACGAGACGAAAAAAAGAATTGGGATGGGGATGGTGATGACGGGCAGGGAATAAAATATAACAATATGCTGATGTAGCCTCCGATATTCAAAGGTCAAGCCATGCAGAGGAATAAGGCTGCACGGGTAGAGTATGCCCTTTCTTTCGTCTTGCTTTCAAGACTAGATTTTTAATTTCGATTTTAAAATCCTCAATATTCGAATCCGCCGAGACACACACAAGTACACTACAGATCATGGAGATGCCGGCTAGCTACCCCATACACATGTCTCTAACTGATCATCACGAAGCCAGTACAACAGACTTCTTTGACACATCTCACGGATCCACGACATCACAGAGCCTCCCCTTACTCTTCAAGCCGCCTCAACTCAGCCCTGTGCCTCCCCTGCATCGTCTCCTTCTCTTCCGTTTATTTTCTCGTCTGCTGGATTGTCCCATCCACTGTTCGCTGAAGTAGATTTAGGCGGTCCTCACGAAAATCTAAATGTTGAGCTGCGTCGGATTCGACAATAGAGTCAGGGCTCACATTCTCAGTTAGCTCATGGTGCCCTTCTTCTACTTTTGTCTCTTCTTCATCAGCTTTTTCCTCTTCCTCTTCCTCTTCCTGTATGACGTATTGACAGGACTACCTACCCTCACCAGCCTCGCAGTCTCTACACAACGCCTAGGCGTCTACATTTGGGATATAGTTCCTATAGCCACTATTCGAGAAGAACTAGCTACACAGACGTCTCTACGCCGCGTTTCACTCTCTGCTTTAACATTTCCCCCTCCGCATTCTCGGCGCATGTGGTCCGCTATTCACGCGCGCGGATATCTTGCATCGTCCTTGAAGATTCTTCGCGAGTTTCCTGGTCACTCTCGAAACCGGGCTGCCTTCTCGATCTCGGTCGCTTTCTCTTGGGCTCTCCAACAGCGGCATAGGCTGAGAAATGGGGTTTCGCGCTCTGGACTGATTACCCCATTGTTCCAGGTGGGAATATGCTGAATACCTTGCGTGAGTGCAAACGAAACCTTTGTGTCTATATCTTCCACCAGATTATCAGGAATGCACTCGCGGTCGGAATAACCCCTACCGTAGCCCTCATAGCCCCGAGCCGGCTCAGCAAGCTCGGTACACGGCGCATACTCGACGACCACAATGTAGGACGCATATTGACGGCTCTTATATAAATGAGATCGAACTCTCGCGCTGAATTCTAGAACGCTTCCACTGCGATGCACTGCTCATCCCTAGCTCTATTTCACCTTGCACGCAATTCCTCCCAGGGACTCCGATACACCTCGCCGCGAGATGCGATGTCGTTGTCTGCTGGAACCCAAATGATACGACAAAGTGGACAATTTTTCGTTGATTTTGGGGAGCTATTAAAAACGGATGTCAGCCAGCTGAGATGGAGGTGGTAGTTACAGCCAAGGATGTGGCTTATGCGCACTACGGCTTCGCGCGCCTCACCGTCTTGCATGTAGGTTTCGTTGCAGATGGGGCATTCCTGTCCTAGGGTGAGGTTGTGTGGCGCCACGATGGTGATGTTTGACGTGATGGATTCATGTAGCCGAGTAGTGAGTGGACTGTCCGAAGGGGATCTGGGAGTCAAAGCCATATTGAAAACCTGCATGGAGAGAGTATTAGGTGGAGATATGGTTGAGTGTAAAAGTCGATTGGCCTTGTGTCCTGAGCCGGGTTCATTCCAGAGGCTGCGCAAGAGAAGGTATCAAACACTGTCACGGTGAGTAGAAGCATTCAACCTTCTGATAAGTAAATGTGTATATAAAGGAGTGTGAAAACCGTGACGAGCTGACTGCTCGCATGATGACTATATATACCCATGAAGGTGAGCTAGCTAGAATAGGAATATGGTAGAACATGTGCAACACGTGACAAGCACTGCGGCGCACTGACCCTGCACCTTTTGCATTCGCTTTAATGAAGCACTGCTTGGGAAACGGGTGTGAACATAGCGCTGCCTGCAAGATGTCTCATGTGTCCGAGGCGTAGTTTGTCAAGTTCAGTTTGATCGAGGTCTGTCGGCGCGGGAAGAGGCTCGTGTGAAAGGTCTCGCTTTCACGATGTCAATGGGACAAGTGTATTATTCATTCCTCTTTCAGAATGAGGTTGTAGCCACTAATATACTGTACATGGGATCGAAGGGGATAATGGCTGGGTGCTCGATGAAACCCGTAGGTAGATACCTACCTACCTCCACTCCATCATTCCAATCTAAAAAGTCAAGAAAGCCTCTTCTCTGCTATGATACCGTCTTTTCTCCTTGAGTATTATTATTGCTTTGTAAGCCCAGAAAACCACTACTAGTCCCGTGGATATGCCACTAACTAGTCAAGGCCGCTATCATATATGTATCAGCTGTACATTACACACAACACACCTACATACACACCTACAAACACACCTACATACACATCTTCATACCCCCTTAATACCACCCTGATTACAGCTTCCCACGGCTAGGGTATAGTAACAGCCACAGTAAGGGGGAAAGTCCACGAAAAGTACCAATGGGACTACCAAGATAATACTGTTACTACGAACGGAGGATCACTCACAATTAATGCAATGTCGATAGCTTGATTCCTCTAAGATTATGCTATCTTTAGTTATCATATTGTATTGAGGAAGGAAGATACTAGCGTAGTGCTCAGTGAAGTTTGCAAATGGACAACCCTTGTCCATCATAGCATCCTCGCGAAGATCGTCCCTAATTGTCCATTCCACTACTTACCATTTCTATCGCTTGTTCTGGGTGGAAACCTAGGTATACAAAACCCGTTGCTCGGCTCCAATTAATGTATCCATTATTGCCAAACGCTGATATTCTGCTGCACACGCTTCTGTGTGTCTTCATGTCGTCGAATGTTTTCTTTCTAGCGCCAACGAGCATTCTGGATGTCTCGAAGTTTTCATATCCGACATTGAATATCCTCTCGGCGTTTATTAGATGTCTTTCGACGAGTCTGAAACTCTTCTCACAGACACTAGGTCAGATGTTGCGTAGACGGAGTCGGATGACTGCTATAGTAAGGCAAAGGTGGATCATGAGGCTGACCTTGCATCCGGTCAATCAGGCCATATGCGCGGCAGATTTTCCATCTTCTACGTCAGGATGACTGGCTTTAGTACTACGTTAAACCAAGCCATCGGCGTGCAGCACCGAAATGGCTTAAATCACTTATCTTGAACAGCATCTTGAACTCGGTACCTATCCTGTTGATGGTGATCGATCGATTGGAAAGTAGTCCCCCCGCCGGCCCTATCAAGGGGGCCGGAGTCATTGCTGGGTGGTAAATCGCTGAATCCATTGAGGGAATCACCTAGAAGTGGAGGAATTTCGACGAATGGGTCATCTGGAGGAGAACTGCCAGGAATGTGAGAGGCGTCGAGTGGAGAGAAGCCGTTAATATAATCTTATAGTTGCAGAATCGCTAGAATCTAGCTAGATATTAATATCGGGCTTCATTGAAGCGTTCAAATGATTTAGTTCACATTAAGCTACAGATTACGGATCCTAGAAAATTACTGCGCCGTAGCGAAGAGCTACTTTGCTTAAATCCACCTCAGGCACGGGTTGAAGGCTTGGGTGCATGGTGTAGGGAACGGGTCTTGGTTTCTCTGTCAGCCGCTTGCTTCGTCATCAATCAACGCGGCATATATATGGGCATCCGAACACCACGCCATCAATGAGACGGACCATCAACGAACGGACATCATGATCACCAGGAATCAGCAATCGAACCCCAACGAGATCACGAATATTTCTTCTGTCTTCATCAATCATCACTCTTTCATTCGTTTGGTAGCTAGATGTAACGAAATTGCAACAGTCTACTGCCAAACCTCACCTTGATTCTCCCCCTCCATCAGTGCATTGCTGCTTCGGACATAGCATGACTGCGAGTCGCCTTCCACCCTTGTGATTTTTCTCCATCACACCCTTTCCTCCACCGCATTACCCTAGAGGATTTTGATAACTGGAGGTGCTATATTAGTTATTGAATCCAAACGACGTGAACCGTAGGCGAGTCGTGGATATACTTACGACGAGGTGGGACACCTGTTACCCGAACGGCGACACTCTGTTGGGTAATTCACGTCATAATATGTTGCGAAAGATTCGTGATGTTGTATTGGAAGTGTCGTACGGCTGATATTAGTTAGTACTTGAAGTGTTGGACAATGAAGATAGGATGATAATGGTAACATACCATCATCGAATCTCTCACGCATGTCTCGCAGAAATTCGTCTAAAGCATCGGACCCACAAGAAAATAACACTGTACGGTACATAAGGCAAGGTGATGATGTTAAATTATGGGAGGGAGAGAGCTGAGAAGCAATAAGCGAGGTGAAAGAGAATTTCCAAGTGCGCCCACTTCACCCACTTCAACCTCAATTACCTCACCTTTGCTACGCCATGCCCTGACTGGGTACCCGACCTTCCTCCCCTTGTTACTTAAACTGTACGTCCCATCACACCTGCAGGCCATTTCTCACATCCGGATCTTTCTACCCTAACACCCACACACGTGAGATACTATCTGTGATGTAAGCGTGGATGAAGCCTGGTTCAATGATGCTGAAGAGTATCTGCGCCTTTGTGGGAGGTGGTACTGGCAGAGGAGATAGGTGGCGGTGCGTGGATCGAGAACTAGGGCGAGTGGGAGGCGCCGCGGGTGTGGTGTGTAGATGCTGGGGGTGAGGGTCCAGGTAGAGGCGTAGAGAAGGCGGTGTTCCCTCGAGGTTTGTTTTATTGAGGGTATGCGGAGGGCTAAACGCTTTTCTGAAAGTAGGATAGGAAAATGGATGTGGTGACGAAGACATCGTGGTGGTCAGAGTAGGCTACCCTTCCTTGTCCTCTAACTGTTATCAGGACCGGTGTTATGCTGACAAGGAATGCATAGGGACGAGACGGTACAGATCTTCCAGCAGATTCCCGAAATGCCGAGAGTTCTACTCGAACAATCTCTCATTAAGCGTGGGTGGAATCATATCGAACACCTATGACACAGGATAACAGTAGCAGGCATCACCGAGCCGTATTACCGACTGTTGTCAGCGCTGGCTGCAACTGACCAAAACGTCAATCGTGATGGGCTTTAACGCCCAAAATGAAGTCCAGAAAGAAAACAAAAATGAGATACAGGCCCTACAAAAAGCACCTCTCAGGCACACGCGTTCGGTGGGGGAGCAATAGGAGAACGGTTCAGTCCCGATATCGATCATGAAGGAGCTTGAGTAGGCCCAACAGTATACCATTAACGAAACTTTGACTTCGAAATGTCCACAATCGAAAATACTAGCGTGTTTCAATAGTCTCATAACAATCATCGGGAAGAAGAAAGGGAGAAAGACATACTCGCACAAGATGTGCGCATGGAAAACAACACTAAGATTCCATGAATGCTAAAGACTTACTTCAGTATTACCCTTCCAACAGAGAAGTCATTGAACCAGGAGAAAGACAAGAAACGGGCTCCGGCTCTGGTACCAAACATCAACATCGGGAATTCGGCTAAATTTTCCTAACCATGTACTAACCATGGTTGACCACCGGTTACCACACTAACCATACTAACCACACAAACCATACAAACCATGTACAAACCATACAAATCGTAGAAACCATATACAAACCACACTAACCATTCAAACCATACAAACCACGTAGTTACAAAACATAGCCATACAAATCGTACAAACCGAGTACGACCTTGGAGGAGATGACAGTACTGCATTGCTACTACACAGTACGACAAGCTTCACAAGGAACTGTTTCCTCCAAACAACAAGCTGTTAATGGTGCAGGGAATTTCTCTGTCAGCTGCTTGCTTTATTTGATATAGGCATCATCATTCATCATCATCATATCATCATCAACACGTTCTTCTATCTTTCTTTCTTTCATTCGCTTGGCAGCTGGATACACTGCTGCCAAACCTTATTGTCTATGTGAATACCATCCCACCATCAGTGCATTGCTGCTTTGGACATGCGAGTTGAGACCCCTAATGCACAAATTAGACCCCCTAACGCACAAATCAGATCCTTAACAAACAAATCAAACCCTTAACGCGCACGAATCAGACCCCTAACGCCACAAAACAAACCCCTAACGCACAAACTATGCTAAGTACTTATTAAACACATTAGACCTCAGGTTGAGCTCTTTCGCAACGTCTTGTAATATCACACCTAAGACCGCATCTCTAGGTAGCCATCAATTACTAATTAAGCACTAATCCCATAGTTTGTAACCACTAAGGACATGTTCATCTCGCCCAGGGGCACGCGACAGAAGCAGACACTTAGGTAAAAGTAGCAATTATAGAGCACGTAAGTTACGGAAATCTGTTGCAGAAATTGTTTGGAACACAGCTAATGAGGTGTCCACAGCGAGCATACAGGCTAGGGACAGCGATTACAGAATAACAGCGTTAAACAGCAGGCATAATAGTGACGTAGGGTGTTGGGAGTTGGGAAACATCAACAGCATTGGGAGCGTTGGGGCGGCTAGGATTGGCACATTGGCTTAGGGCATGAGCGTAGATCAGAGTGTCACCACAGCGCCATGACAAATCTTCAATCTCTGTAGAACAATATGCACGTTTTTAACACAAATTCCTGAAACTTAATACAACCCTTTCCCTAATGCAGAGAATTTTACCATTAAAGTRATAAATACTATAATAACAAATAAATTCAACCTGGGTAATCRGGGTAACCAGATACCTGTATAGATTGCTCGTGGTAACCACAGCTAACCACGGTAACCGCGACCGGCCAAATGAGGCTCTCGTAATCTCACTAACCACGAAATCTCACTAACCTGGCTAACCATGGTTAACCACGGTTAACCACAGCAACCAGATTCTAATTTACATTTTGCCGATGAAGACAGAAAAAAGCTTGAAGAAGAGAAAAAAGCCGTAGGTACCTACCATGGCCTCCATGATCTATACTTTCCAGGTAGAGGCCCCACCAATCGCGAATAAAGAGGAGGTTCAGACTCCAGCGCAAGCCTTGACTCAGTCCAAGATTGTGAACAACGAGAAGCCTCAGACCAGAGCGGAGATGGAGAGAACTATGCAGGCTCCTCCTCAGCACAGCGGCCTTGTCAACTTTTCACCACACAGAAACTAGCAGCACCCACTTTCGACACAAGCGCTGGTACAAATCCAGCAGCAGAACCTTGTGTCTGCAAACTGCTCAAAGCACAACTAGGGTGCGTCTCTGGTACAGCAAGAGCCAGTTCAGGCCCCAACTCGGGCCCAACACAAGCCGCCGTACGGATCCTGCAGCAGAAGTTAGCAGCCGCGAACTGCCCACAGAGCATCAAGCACCCGGTGTAAGCCCCAAACTCAAATATCATCACTACGCCACAGAAACTCTTCACCAGGGGAAGAGTAAGAATCTTGTCATGGGAAGCCATCCAGAGAGAACCCGCCGCGAGCAACACCTAATGAGAATATTGAAAACCAATTTAAGACTCCTTACCTTCAACCAAAGAGTAAAGCACCCCGAAAAGATGCTGAACGCTCGACAAAGCGCCTCCGAACCGCCGACGAGACAGCCGGTGACGTACAGGAACCTTAGCTCGGTAAGCTTTTATTACCCAAACGAAGCAAATGCGGACCGCGCTCGTTGGCGAATAGCACCGTATATTCCCAGCGCTCTTGTCGTCACATCTGAGACTACGGCATCTCAAGTACTAGAGTACAGGGAGACACAGACGAATTTGTTGTCCCAAGTACTCGAAGGCATAGGCGCGGTTACGGGCATGGCTCGGGAAATGAAATCGTAGTCTGTGTCTCTGCAGGCTGAAGTTCAGAAGTTGAAAGAATACCTGGGAGGCGCAGGTAGATCGTGAGCGGAGGGGTTCTCATTTGAGAGCGGAAGGGATACAAGTGTCTAAACACTTTTATGCGATTCCTATGTTGGAGTCTTTTAGTATGTATATCAAGAAGAGGGAATGGGGATGAGGGAGATAAATTTCGATGAGATGGCACAGTGGTAGAAACATCCTCTACTCTATTTGCTATATTCCATGATATATTCTTGATGGTGGCTATACAAAAGTCCATTGTACCTACAAGCATGTTCTGGGATATATGAGCGAGCATGTTCTCTGTCATTTCCTCATCGAGTGAGCTGGCCATGGTGCACTGAGTTGTAAAAGCCCCCAAACAGAGGCAGGAAGGCTGAAGCAGCCCAGAAAGCACGGAATTGGTGAGCATATCCCCATTTCGGCATCCGGCAATATTGTCGATGTTTATGCATAGGATTGGCTCGGACCGATAGATCATCCATCCTTTGAAGGCATGTACAAGGATGTTTGCACTACCATTGGTCGCCCTACATTCATTGATCCACGGCATTTCATCCTCTCAGCCAAGGTTACAAAAAGAATGTATAACTGGGGTTATCCTAAGCGCGGACTTCAGCGGAGGAGTGGAGATCGGCCATAACGAGCGACATCTCCGTCAGCCTCACAATTCGGACTCTCTGCGCGAATGAACATGCGCGATAAATGCTGTGTAATGCACCAGAACGGCGAAGGCGGTTCATATGAAATGGCGTAGCCGCAAGGATCCACCGGTGATATTACTCATTGCGGTGTGTGTCTCCCTATGTTGGTAAGCAGAAATAGACTTCTTTTGGGATTAGTGAGTATGGATACAAGAGTCCACAAGACCGGAGAATTTTGTTCTGGTCGGCGCGCTGGATTTGAAGCATAAGAGGTCTAGAATGAGCGTTTCTATATGCTGTATGTCTGCGCAGCTCTTCCACTGGTCGCCCTGCTACTTCGACAAAAAATAACTCTTCTTTCAGCCCTCCGGAATTAATCTCATGAATATAAAGTCCATAATATCGATAACCGCCGTGATATGGGTCCTTGCAAAAGTAAAAGCGTGCCTACCGGAGACCAGCTTTACTCGCCTCATTCCGAGCGCACTCTAGTGATGAGTTTGCATTATGTGGGCTAGCACTGATTTCGTTGTATGCTTGTGGGTTGGATGAACATGGTTGAGATACTGTTGTCTCTCTCTCGTGATTGCTGAGGTGTTGGCGTCTCGAGCTTATCGAGAACGGCGTAGTGATGCTTACCACCATGTTCGCATTCAAGCAAGTCAGACTCTCTACGTTTGATAAGAAAGTATGTCCGAATTCGACGATTAGGCTGGCTCACAAGGCCAGACAATACCGAAATAAAAGCAGTATTGAATTCCAGCGAGATGCACACTCTCCTATTGTGGACAGGATCTTCGGTGACCGGATTTAGCAAGGGTTCCTACAACCTTCTTTTGCCTCACTAATTGTCGCAACAGAGACAAAGCACTCACACAACCATTCATACATGGCAAGACGTTTGCCCCAATGTCGACGTCGATTGATGAGTGGTTTGATTCTCGCCCGAGAACCTCTGATTGTGGTGTGAGCACTGCATGCTAGATCGAATGGTCTGCGTCTGTTGTATCAGGGCGGCAAGGCTAGAATGGTCTGACGTACCACATGCTTGATGTACAGTAGTGAGCACGTTTCAGTCCGGTGAGATCAAGGTCCTCTCGGATCCAGAAAGACTACGTGTGGGCTTGTTGTCTCCGCCCATAACTTCTTTTTTTCGGGTTCTGCACAGCCTGTCGCATGACATGGCCATCTTCCTTTCGCACACAAGGTCTCGCACGGTCGTTTACTGGAGGTTGATTGGCATGTGTCGATCTGGAGAACCTGAACAAGGCGACATTCCTATGCAGCATTCAGTACGTAAAGGGGAAAGTCTTAAGCGATACTTGGGTAGCGAGTCACCACGTTGTCGTATTCCAGGACTAGGATTCAGAGTGGATCTCCGTCCAATTCACTGTGCAGTTGACACCCGCAATCGGGGTCAAACGTCTTCCCGCATCAGTGCCATTGATAGAAACCCCGGACAGCGCCTTGATCCGCGATGTGGATATTCTATGGGGAATCGAGAGATATACCGCGGTGCTAGCGGGCTCGTTGCCAAGGTTCCCCCAAATAAGTGCCGGCACCTCCGTGGTGTGTGAGCTGTCAGATATTCCCATGAGGCCATCAAGGATTACTACCTAGTGACGTCGCCGGTAAGACGAAAGCCTTCAATTCCTATACAAACGAGAATCGGGCTCTATGCCTGAAGGTATGGGCCTCAGTGCGGGGTAGATAACGAGTGAAATTCACCGACACGGCATCATGCAATGCCAGCAAACTGCTTGGAGCCGGAACTAGGTGTATGGAACGTGGGCCCAGATATCGCAGGTATTGCGTTGGGAGGTAGGTCAAGATCGGGTGGCAGCCCAGAATGGAGAGAGCAGCAATTGACCATTCTGACGAAAGCGCTAGAACACCGTTCAAGCGACAACACCCACGCGCCACCTGTTTGAAAGATATACTATTCAAAAGCTTTCGAACCGCAAGACGCGGCACATGTCTTCTATCGAACGAGTTGTATCGCGAGTTGTACCGCTAAAATTTAGATCTTCATCCAGATCTACCGAAAGTAGAAGACACGAGCGGCTGGAAGCCTCATTGTCTTTGTCTTTGCTGCACGTCATCACACACGTTGTCACGGTGGATGTGTCTGCTCCGTTTCGCAATCCTTTGCAGTGTACCCAGTAGTGATGACGCGGAGAATGGCTACCGGGGAGTCCTAGCAGGCCTCCCAGGTCAAACGGCAAGGAGCACATTGAAACTTGGCGAAGAGATATAGACAAGTTTTCGAGTCTCGAAGTTATACAGCACAATGCTCATGTATGCAATAAGACTAGAAGAGTAGTGAACTGAGCCCGGAAAAGGTGGTTATGGCGCGTTGGATTTGGAGAAATGCCGTGGTCGATGCGTGGATGCCCAGTGCACGCGAGAATGGCCATGTTGATATCGAAAAGGGATGGACCTTGCAACTGTAAGGGCAGCCGAGAGACCCGGTTGACAGAGGGGGGCTATTTGACAGCGGGCGGTGAACGAGCCCAACGCTAGACACCGGATATTGTGTCAGAAATCTCGCTTCATCGGGAGGCCGAAATACAGACGTGGTCGAAACTTGAGGAAAGTGGTATCTCCATGGAGGTGTGATCGTCGTGAGATGGGCGGTGTCCTTGCGCGTGCCCGGGCGTCGCCAAGCCTCATCGCCACCTCCTCCACCTTGAGGCAGAGGATACATCGGAGACCTTGAAGCTGTCGGCAGGGTGTGTAGGGAAATAAAGTCGGATTCGTAGAGTTTGTGTAGACTCTGTACATGGCAGTGGCAATTGCGTCACTTTATAGTAGAGATCGTCTTGTTTCTTCATCTCGAGTGAAGTCGTGTCTTCTGCTGAGCTGGCAACCTTGGTAGCAGAATCACGAACAGCGAGCAGATGATAGGCATCCACATATTCGTCTAAAGCACATAAGACTTCTTGAGAAATGGTGGGATGCAGGAGTTGCCGTTTTGAGAAAAAATAGGGCTTTCCCGGTCTCGTGTGGTTTTGGCGTTCAAAGAAGTGAGGCGGCCCAATTGGGCGCCAACGCCCTGCTGAAGGCATCAGTGCATGTCGGTGAAAGCCCAAAACACAGACGTTTTGCCTCAGTCCAACTTTTACTTGTTCATTTGGCGTTCAAAAGTCGAAGAAAACCCGAGTTTTATCAGAGTTTTATCAGAGTTCATCAAGTAGAAGCTTCCTGTTAGCCAGATCGTCCGCATAAAAGACTTTTTCTTTCGCGATAACACATACCTTCTCATCATGGCTGCTGGTACAAATTCATACTTCGTCCCAGGGTTCGGCATCTCGAGAGCAGTGATTCAGAACGAAATCCGGTACCATTGTGGTCCAGATGCCATTGTTAGACCGTATACCCACCAGGTAGGTCAAGCGGGAAACATCATTGCGATGATTATACTGACAATACCTTCAGGGCCGTGATGGGTTCCTAGTAACAACGGCAGGAAAACCATTGACCAAGGTATTAACCGCACCACCGGTGTTTGTTGACTTCCCGCTCATATGCACAGGCCCAAATCGAAGACCTCAAAGAGTCTTCTCTAGAATACGAGCAAAAGCAATCGCGGAGAGCCGACGAAGCCGAAGTATTTGTGAACGAGCCTGTTCCTGTCGGTAATCGGATACGAAGGAGTGGTTGACGTCAAGCTTTCAGCATGCAAACGGTTTTTATGCCTATCCAACCGACAACGGTGTTCTTGTGGAGTTTTGATATCCTCCTGTTTCGGCGTGCTTTGCGTTCCATGCGCCTCATGTCTGGCATACTTTTCCTCAAACGACACGGAAGAGATGATCTTCCGGCTATACGACCAAAACACATATACTTTCTACCGGCCAAATATACGTTCTTCCCATCTTTTGTACACGTTATCACTTTTGGGTCACATCGGGAAGGCGCTGACGGATGTTTCGGACCGGTCCGCATGCTAGATGTTTCCTCTTTGTCGTTCTTATATCTCTATAACGTTCTCATGCAAATCAAATGTTGTCCCCTCTTCATGAATCGTTCGTATTGTGTTATGTCCATATAAATACCTGGAAACTCCCCAAGACTTATTTGAGCAGCGTGGATTTGGAAGAGCATCATCAACGGAGCGTCACCAACAGAGCCTGAGTGGATAGCAGTACTGGATCTATGTTGTATCGCCTGGCACTTGTATAAAATATTAGGCGCTCTCGTCCGAAAGCAATTGCCAAAGAATCAGAGGGCCAGGGTGACACCTCCAGACGACCAAGGATTCGTCGGACCAGATTCCAGAGCGATCAATTTCGGAACACCACTTGGAAGCCGCTCGAGTTTGCCCGAGGGCCGTGAGCAACCTGGAAAACGTGACGCCAGGCGACGAGCAGTTCATCTCGGCGGGCGAACAGAATAGGCAACCACGAGCCAGAAGATGCTTTCCAAGGCGGACTGAAGCAATGGAAATCGACGTTCAGCACACTACGCAAGCCAATGTAGGCGGATGCAGTCTGCTGTGAGGGTGGCTGTTTCTTGTCTCGGGGGTGTGCGTACATGATGCATCCAGAGCACCGCCGACGCTTGCAGAATTTGGTCAGTAGGAGCTCAGCGTCGCCTCAACGATACATACCGCATCAATGAACGTCGTTTCACCCCCACGCAATCCTCTCGTCGCCTGCAGACCATAGCTGCGCGTCGCCCTCAATATCACAGAACCGGAGTTATTGGGCTCCTTCCACTGCACTGCTGACGGCGGTAGCCTTATATCTCTCGCTATCTGGTCGAATCGATGAAAGAAGCTCGTGTGCACTCCTATTTGGAATGCCGTGAGAAAAGCGGACGTTCTCAAATGGGGGAATGCTCGCCCTGTATATACTTGACCGGATTCTTGGCGCCGTGTCGGGAGCAGCCACGTTGTGCGGTTTGAGCGGTGGCTGAGGTCCAGAACCTGAATGCATCGGGAGTGAGAAGCCCCATTGGCGATGCAAACAGGAAGAGGAATGTGGTGAATGTGAGGCGGACGAGGGAGAGCGTCTGTTGGGTCAGGGGCGACGGAAGTGTGGCCAATGAGAGCGGGAGGAACGAGCGACCCGATTGGGGTTAGTTACCGGTGAGTTCACCTTTAACACCCCATTCTAGGACGCGCGCCTCTCATTCATTTAATCAAAAAGTGGCCTTGGTGGTATTGCGTGTAGGGCTATATGTGGGAGCGTGCCGCTTCTCTTTGGGCCAACTGGAAACCTGAGTCACTTCAGGAAAGGTAACATTTCACGAAGGAGCCTTGATCATGGACGCAGCTACAGTTTGCATTCATGCTGCAACGACATTGTCTACAAACGAGAGCGACACACATGATCCGACCTGATGAGAATGAGAGCCCGTTCTGCCCGCTATCTTTTTGCCTTCTTCTTCTTTCACCTGACCATCACGGCCACCATCCGACCCCCTCCACACTTTCCCTGACCTCAATCCATCTGTCTCCTCTCTCCTTATTCCCATAAGTAGGTCTCGCTTCCACTCGTCCTGGTACCGCTCACGGATTCTATGTTCGTAGTGTAGCCTCTTATTCCCCTCTTTTCTGTAGTTCCTGTCCTTGCCGTCAAGAACACATAACCGCTCCCACTCGTACCCCTCCCATCGGGAGCATGGTTTTGACGCTTCAGTTTCGGTTTCAGCCTCAGCTTGTGCACCTTCGTTTTCTTTCAGGCTTCCCCATATGCCCCCTTTACCCTCTCCATATCACTCCCCAATCTTAATCCTAATCCCAATTTTTGCTCATCCAACTTTTCTCGTTACGCATATCCTTAAACATCTCCCTGCGCACGCTCTACCTCTTTTTTTTTTTTTTTTTTTGGCTCATCCTGTCCTTGTCCTTGTGTATTTTGTTTGTGATGTGCATCCTTTCATTCCACTCGCTCTCTTCATCAATATGGGACGAAGTTGATTGAGGGACGATGATCGTTGTATGGATTCTACAGAGGAGCCACCGAAGAAATATCTATAGTCTTACCAAGCACGCTAAGAGCCTGCCAAGATAATGAAAACAGATATTGAAGTGAGTTACATGAGCAAACATGGAGGTGACTCATCATGTGACCCACAGGACGACAATCATCACCCGAAACGAACGGTTTTCTTCTAGCTTTGTCATCTTATACCTCTAGTGCACCGTAGCGTTGGTTTGCCGGCAACGCACAGTAAGCAAACCTATTGTAGTCATCATAGTGGCCACTGTTCTTTTTGTTCTTCGAAAAGGTAGTCGAGCATGAACGGGGCAAGTATAGAGAGCGGGAAACGCAGGATGGTAATAGGCATAGGTTGACGGGTTTTGAGAGGGGTAAAAAGGGAATATTTGGAAACGAGAAGAAGGTGAAGAAGAATGCGCGGCGTGTCTTGATCAACTGTGTTTCTCATCTACGACGACTATTGGTCCATGGTGTCCTAGCGGAGAAGGCGGTTCTCGTGGTCTTCCCATCTTGCGATTTGGTCTTGGATATTCAGGATTCACTGCTCTCTAAGGATAGATTCCCTCAAGTCATCTCACCCGTGCTATGGCCACGGACTCATCAGACAATGGCAAAGTTTGCCGTATCCCTCAAACACACAACAATCCAACTGATTGTTGCCCCATTTTGAGAGCAGACCCGCGATGTTCAGCCGCAATCGAGAAGCACAGGCGCGACACGAGAGTGTCGTGAAAATGGCATGTGTGGGACAATAGACAAACAGGCTAATGAAAGGCAGTTGTGCGAAGGGATGCAAATGTTTCAATGCACAACCAAAAGAAGAGAAAGAGAAAGAGAACGCAAGTGGGCAAAAATGATGCAAGACACTAAAAGAGGTGTATACCGGCGCTCCTAGAGAGATCTAGGCCGTAACCCGCACCCACAAGAGACAAATGCGAATCCACTTCAAACATCGCCAAATATAGCTCTCATGGAAAACTCCTCTACAGGACATGGAAAACGCTTCAGCTTAGCATTTCGCCCCGGGCTAAAACTTCGAAATAGTTCTTCCTTGCGGCCGAGTAATTCAGTGGCGGCGCGATGAGTGGTGATGACTCAGCGCTATATTCTTGGCTTTGGGAAGTACGTACGTATTCGAAGAGAGGCGAGCCCGGACGAAATGAGGATTTGACGGACGTGATGGCGATTTTTGATGTCGTCGCGAGGCAGATGCTGTCGGGACGGAGCAACTCGACTTCTCCAGACGGGCTGACCGTTCGCGCTATCCTTAGCGGGCGCCTCAAAAGCGGGGCCGATGAGACGCCGCACCTGCTAAACCGAGGCTCATCACCGCGCCGCACTCGTGAAGGACGTGCCGCAATAAGAGGAGCGATAAGGGGACGTCTCTGCACAGCTTCCAATTGCATTCACCACTCCCCAGCTGAGCTCCCTCCATCCACACCACCCGACCTCCACCCACCATGGCCGCCGCCCTTCCCCCCTTCGAGCACACGCCCATCGAAAGCATCGCGGGCACCGTCAAGACGATCCGCGCCAGCTTCCTCACCCACAAGACGCGCCCGCTCGAGTTCCGCCTTGTGCAGCTGCGCAAGCTGTACTGGGGGCTCAAGGACAATGAGGCGCTCATCGTCGACGCGTGCAAGAAGGATCTCGGCAAGTCGTCGTTCGAGACGTACCTGACCGAGGTAGGCTGGTGCATGAACGATATCGTCTTCATGAGCAACAACCTGGCGCGTTTCGCAAAGGACGAGACGCCCGAGGACATTGCCTTCACGAACAAGCTGTTTGGGCCGCGCATCAGGAAGGACCCGCTGGGCACGGCGCTCATCATTGGGTAGGGCATCACCTTGGTCGGGGCACCACGACAGCAATGAATGAGAGCTGACCATTGCGCGACAGTGCCTACAACTTCCCCATCCAGCTCTCCATCGGGCCGCTCATTGGCGCCATCTCCGCCGGCTGCACTGCCGTCCTCAAGCCGTCGGAGAGCTCGCCCCACGCCGCCGCCGTCATGCAGAAGATCATCGCCGAGTCGCTCGACCCCACGTGCTATACGTGCATCCAGGGCGCCGTTCCCGAGACCACGGCGCTGCTGGACCAGAAGTGGGACAAGATATTCTACACGGGATCGGCTGGCGTGGGCACCATCATCGCGAAGAAGGCCGCCGAGACCCTGACCCCCGTTACGCTGGAGCTCGGAGGGCGCAACCCCGCCATCATCACCAAGAACGCGGACCCACGACTTGCTGCGAGACGGCTGCTCTGGGCCAAGACGCTGAATGCCGGCCAGGTCTGCGTGTCCCAGAACTTCACCATGATTGACAAGGAGATGGTGCAGCCGTTCTTGAAGGAGATGAAGAAGGCGCTCCAAGAATTCTACCCACAAGGCGCCCGCAAGTCCCCCGACTACGGCCGCATTGTGAACCTGAGGCAGTTCCAGAGACTGAAGAAGATGGTCGACGACTCCAACGGCAAGATTGTACTGGGAGGAACAATGGACGAGGCAGATCTGTTCATCGAGCCTACGGTTGTGTTGGTGGAGAGCACCGACGACAGCATGATTCGAGACGAGAGCTTTGGCCCTCTGCTCCCTATTCTAGCGGTTGAGAATCTGGATGAGGCTATCAAGATTGCAAACGAGGTGCACGACACCCCCCTGGGTCTCTATCCCTTTGGAACCAAAGCAGAAATGGACAAAGGTACGCACTCCTAGATTCCGACGGCGCATAAGTGGCTAACATGGGTAGTCCTCTCTCAAACCCGCTCGGGTGGTGCCTCTCTCAACGACGGCTACTTCCACGCCTCCATCCCCACCATGCCCTTTGGTGGCGTAGGCACTTCGGGCTCCGGCGCATACCGCGGCAAGGCTTCTTTCGATGTATTCACCCATCGCCGCTCCATCACCAAGACCCCAGCTTGGATCGAAGGCTTGTTGGACATCCGATACCCGCCATACACCCTTGCGAAGCAAAAGAAGTTCGCGGGTATGAACGAGCTGAAGCCCAATTTCGATCGCGAAGGAAGGACTATTGGATGGGTGGCATGGCTGGCAGGTCTCATTGGGTTGAAGGGCGTGGCGGCTGTGATTGGTGAGTGACGTGAAAAGTTGCGTGTTCTGTTATGATACCACAAAATTTACTATTCTTTCATTCATCCATTTTTCTCCCCTGCTTTGCCATTATCGACGTCGAAAGCGGCTGCAGTGTAAAGACTGAATAGATTGAGTGTATGGACTAACAGTCATCAGTTGCGGTCGGAATCAGACTCTATCTCCAGCGACGAGCGAGGCTATGAATAGGGCTCGGTCGAAAATGAAACAAGGGCGTGCTGAAATGGCCGTTTGCACATATTCCGATTCTTTCTAGTATCTATTTTATTACCAAGTAGAAGTTACAGACTCTTTGATATGATTTTTGATGGAAGGAAAAGGGGTACATGACATGGTATGAAAACCTTATATCAACCCCTGCGACGTTTACACAGTACGTATAGCCAGCTTTGTCTGAGCTAGGGTATTTAGGTAGAGCTCAAGCCTTCATGTTGTCAACTACGTTGTTACAGAAGCAAGTGCATTCCCGCATCTCCCATCCGTGGAAGGAGCTGACCCAAGCCCACCTGATGTTTTTCTCTAGGGCTGGTCTGGATGGAGGCCACAGCAAACGTGGCTTGCGCCTCTTCCGCATCAGAGCTGTGCTCAGCCAGGCTAGTGGCAAAGCTTTCTTTGATACTTTTCCCTCTATTATTGGGCGTCGCCTCTCTGGCTGCAGCCACTCAAGAAATGCCTGTAGACTCAACCTCAGGTCATCAGCGCATTGTTGCATAAAATGTCGCGAAGACCCGGGACTCGTGGTGTGAGAGGGCTCGCCATGGTCAGCTTGCAATTGCCCAGTTTCGGAACCTAAGACCGACAATAAGCATGTTCCTTAATAAAAGGATGATGGATCTAGAGTAATGATAAAACCTTCTTTCACTTCTCTTAGGATACCAGAAATCTCATAATTCCGCCTATCTCTAGGCCCTTTACCCACTCAAAAACCCGACAAGAACCGCACAACACAATAATGTTGGAAATGTTCGTTTACGGGGTCTTCATGACCCTCCTCCTACCAACCCTCAGTCTTCCTCAAACCGAGGAGGCTACTGTTCCCTCAGTCTGCAACCCCCAAATGCCCCGAACACTTTACGACATGTACGGGGCACGCAAAGCCGCCTGCCTCTGCTCGGCGAACGCACAGCGCCAAAGTTGTTACGACCGTACCTTCGCCGCGGACGACTGGGATGGGTACTTTCTCTGCGAGGTGCGCAACTGTCAGAACCTCAACCTCTGCGAGCTCATGGTGCCCTGCGCGCAAACGTTACCGCCCGGCCTCGGCATAGACGAATGCAACCTCAGTGATCACGACTATCCCAACCTCTCGATCAGCTCTTGGCTCCATGATCCGGTTGGCGACACGGCTGCGGTGGGCTGTGTGATCAAGGCGTCTGTCGACATGTCAGGTATCAAGAGACTCAAGGATCTGAAGAATCGTGTTGCGCTTTTGTCAGATCTTATTTCGAGTACGAAGCAGATTGTTATTGGGTCAACTCCATGACCCGGTTCATATTTGCGTGGGGCGTGAGAAATGCGTTGGTTTGACTGCATCTGTGTGAGCATTGATGAGAGCATTTCTCTTAGTAGCGCCTATCAAGATATGCGTATTTAATTACTTCACCTTCGTTACCTAAATAGATACCTTGTCCAGCAACCTTACGACGACTTCTCTTCGGACTCGTTTTGTAAGCCCAGGACACTATACCGTCACGTGGATGTGCCCCTGACTAATCAGTCCGTCATATATCAGCTGTATATACTTCATACCGAATACACATCTTGATACTCTATCCTCCACACTCCTGCTTACAGAGAAAGCCTGGGATGTAAACCCCGACGCCCCGATACCATATTCTGTTCAGTTATCAACTGTTGCTCTCAAATACCTTAGTAGTAGTCCCTCAGTTCTAGGATGAAAGTCTTATAAAATGGGTTCCGTTTCCATGCAATGACGATCCAACCAACCCAGGTGACATCTGAAAGCTTCACTAAAGGCTCATGGCATGCTATAGAATTCTACTCAGTCACATCGATGATCACTTCCTCTCGCTCTCGTTCAACCATTTATATACCACCCTCGCATCCTTCCCCTTGTACCTCTCATCACTCTTCGCCTCCTCAAACGCCGCCAGCGTAGGCTTATCCAAAACGGTCCTCGCGCCCACCATCTCGGCTAGCTCACTCCCCATCTTCAGCACCTTGTGACACAACTCGATCCTAAACCCGCCCTCATACCCTCTCGAGCTTGGCACATTCTCCTGCACCCCCGGCACCGGATTACTCTTACTTGTCACCCAACACTGGCCCCCTGACACATTAATCACGTCTGTCAGCAGCTTGACGTTGAGCCCCATTTTCGTCCCAATATTCAGCGCTTCCGAGGCCGCGAGCGAAGTTATAGCTGACAGGTAATTGTTGATGACCTTGAATGCGGTGCCCGCGCCCACGTCGCCGCACAGAAACACGCTCTCCTCCTTCCCCATATGCGCGAGCATGCTCTTCACCACGGGAAAAACATCCTTGTTATCCGTGCCGACCATAAACGTCAGCGTGCCGTCTTGCGCGCCCATCGGCCCACCCGACACCGGCGCATCCACGAATGTCAAATTCACCGCTACGCTAGAAGCCGAAGTTGCCTTTGCGACTTCGAGGATCGTCGCCGTTTCAATGGTCCCGCACTCCATGATGATCTTCTTTCCCTCTCCCTTGATTGCGGCTTCTGCACCGGCTAGAATGCCAGTCTTGGGGTCTAGATACACGGTCCGCACCGCGGCGCCGTCCGGCAGCATCGTAATCACCATGTCTGATCTTGAAACAGCTTCGGATCCGCTGGATATCACTTCTACAGGGCCGAGGGCGGAGGCATCGGTTTGGAAGCGTGAGATTGCGCTGGGAACCACGTCGCATATTAGGAGGGTGTGGGAGGTAGGGAGGCCGCGGCGGAGGTTCAGTGCCATGGGATAGCCCATTACGCCGAGGCCTGTATGTTGTTAGATATGGAACTGGAAGAGATGCACTGGAAGAGTGGCATGAATACCGATGAAAGCTACGGTCTCAGAAGGGGAGGTCATGGTGACGTGAGATGGTTATGCGAAAATCGTTCTCTGAGCCTGGAGTTGGATTGTGGGAAGCTTTGCTCTACGTTCTTCGTGGACTTAGTGTGTTGGTCCGGATACTGATGCGTTTGTTGGCGGGTAAGATTTGACGCGTCGAAGGAGACCCGACCGATGCGCCAAAGAAGTTTCCGTTTCCCCAACTTAAGACGGAGAGAATGATCTCGAAAGGACCGGAGAATTAGCTCGAGTCGAGCTCTGATGTTTTCAGCACACCCCCTATGTCACGTCACCCATGTCTAAGTCATCTCTATGCGCACACTTTCGTACCCAGACACCCCCGCTTTCTTCTCCACACCCACATCCCCGCATAGATCTGCATACCCCAACTTCGTCTTCCCCACATCCCCAACATCACCGCACAGTAGCGGGAAAGCGAGCCCGGCTATTCTCCCAATGGATGGCGACACTTGTTATATACCAATATTATGCATTGTTGTGACTAGATGGGGACGAGGGAGCACGCGTAAGAGGACGCAACTGTGAGCACTAACCTGGAATCCTCATCCCCCGCTTTTCCAACGGGCGCACTAGGTATGGCAAAGGTCCGTGAGCCGTATCTTCGTATATCCTGGCATGAATTTCCTTGTGACCATGCTTGAAATCTAACGGTTCTGTGCAGTAACTTCTTATATTATGCTTCTAATCTGTCTCGTTAACCTGGTCCTGTTCCTGTTCCTGCAACGTCTTGCGTCCCCTGCATCTCGTCACTTTCACTTTCCTCGGTGTTGCCTCGCCCCTCATCCTCACGTCTCCTTCTATCATTGCCATCCTGTCTCTTTCCGAATGCTCCGCCCGTCGAAATCTTCGTTCCCGTCCCAGTGCCGATCATTGTGTGGTGCGTCGGTTTCCGTCTTGCATTTAATGATGAACTCACCTGGGCGAATGTTAATAACTGGGCTTCTTGTCCACCTATAATATTGCGGTTGTGTGTGTCGTGGTGGAGTAAAGGGATGATATAGAAATCAGAGGGTAAGGGCGACTCGCAGCACACGATGTCCGAGGCAGCAATGCACTGACGTAGGAAGGTCAAACGTCTCGAGTGACGTTCACAAAGAAGATGGGGTTTGGTAGCATTATGTTGCAATTTCTTTGTATCTAGCTACCAAAGGAAAGATATATATATAAGTACAGAAGGATAGAAGGGTCGTTCGTGATTTCGCTAGTTTATGGGCATGTGTGTCCTATTGTTCTCCCCCCTTGGGGTCCTCTTCGTGTGCGCGTTGTTGGTGGTGCGAGGTGTTGGTCGCTAGTTGTTGGTTGCGTTTATTGTGGTTCCCAAATTGTTCGTCTTCGGATGTCCCCTCAATGATGGGTCCTAGCTGAGTATATATCATATTGGATGATGACGAAGCAAGCAGTTGAAAGAGAGCCAAGACCCTTCCCTGCACCATGCACCATGCACCCAAACTTTCAACCATTTCCTGAGGTGGATTCGGGCACAGTAGCTCTTCGCTACGGCGCAGTGTGTATGTGTGAGGCAAAGCAGAAGCTCGCCACATGATTAGATGGAGTTGACCAGGATGTCTCCAGACCTGAAGATACCACCCACCTGTTTGGGTACTGGTTAATATAACTGTTGTCTAAGGTGCGTCTGAGATATTCAACTTCGCCGCAAACATACTTATCAGGGCTTCACCCTCGACCTCTGACGCCGCACAGTAACAGACCTCAACTTGCTTTCGCGAACTCGACTACCACAGAAAAGGCTCGATAGCGTTTTTGTCACGCAAGAATTTTCGGCATCTAGTAACGGAACGTAGGCGAAGATTTTTGGATACCCGCTGTCTCCCCTCTCTTACGCCGCAGTTCTAGTGAACACATTTCCTGCACACCTTGTCATCTGAATTTCCTTGCCTCACGATGGCACACACAAGCCTCTTTTTTGTGGCATTCAGTCTGCTACTCTATACTCTCTGGCGAACCGTATTTCATCTCTCGTACAAATCAGCACTACGCCGCAATGGCTGTCAAGAGCCACCCAGATACCCTCACAAGGAGCCGTTTTTGGGTTTGGACTTTTTCAGCCGCTACATGAACGCTTTCAAAGAGGGAAATGTCCTTAGTTTCCATAAAGCCATGTTCGACAAGTACGGCAAAACACATACGGTCAACTCATTCGGGACCAAAATCATCAAGACTATCGATCCGGAGGTATCTAAAGCCGTGCATGCAACTTACTTTGCGAACTTCGGTCTGCAAGGTCTCCGCTATGATACGGCCACTCATCTGTGGGGGAATGGAATCATTGTAGTAGATGGACCACATTGGAAGCATGGAAGAGCACTTATCAAGTCATCGTTTGATGTTGTACATATTGCAAATATGGAACGCCTGCGAAAACACACCGACGCCTTCCTGAATCTGTTTCCGAAGGATGGCTCCACAGTGAACGTTGCCCCATTGTTTAAGAGGCTGATAAGAAGTGTCGACCGAGCTTAAAATGTCTTCCATCTAATGTGGCCAGATACTTGATACGTCCAGTGAGTTTATTTTCGGAGAAGCCATGGGGGCTTTAGAAAATTCCAAACAGTGCGACAACTTTATGAAAGCCTTCGAATACGCCCAGCGGGGAACTGGCATCCGGTCAATCCTCGGTCGACTGAAGTTTCTCCATCGGGACAAGAAGTGGTGGGAAGCTTGTCAACAGGTGACTGACTATGTGGACGAACACGTAGACTTGGCACTGAGTCGCTTCAGTGACGAGGACAGGAAAGGAGCATCACAACAGCGAAGAGAGCACCTGCGCTTGGTGGACGAAATGGCACGCGACACTCAGGATAGAGTGACCCTTCGCTCCCACATCCTCAGTGTGTTTAGTCCGGCGCATGATGGAACGGCCACTACCTTGACAAACGTGATCTTCCACCTGGCACGTAACCCCAAGGTGTGGGAAAAGCTGAAAGCGGAGATCGAACCCACGAAAGATGAGAAATTGAACTATGAACTTCTGAACTCGTATCAATACCTTGAATGGGCGCTGAAAGAGAGTGAGTTAGAGCATTCCGTTTGGAGGAGAGAGTGGCTTTATGTAACTGACCGATAATCTAGCACACCGGTTAACAACGATTGCGACGATCAATCAGCGGCAATGTGTTAAGACTACTATCTTACCTTTTGGTGGTGGTCATGACGGACGTTCACCGTTGTACGTCGAAAAAGGCGATGTAGTAGAGATCAACTATCGTGCTATGGGTAGAGACAAGACTTTCTGGGGCGAAGATGTGGACCTCTTCAAGCCTGAACGGTGGGAGGTCATCCGCCCAGGCTGGGAATACACTCCTTTTGGGGGAGGGCCACGCTCATGTCCAGGCATGCGTCTCGTTTTCACTGAGAGTGCTTACGTGCTGGTCACACTGTTGAGGATGTTCGATAGGCTCGAGAATAGGGACCCCGAAATCGAATGGAAGGAAGAGTTCCGACTCACAGCTCAGAGCAAGAACGGTTGTATTATAGGGCTAATCCTAACCAAGTCTTAGAGTAGTCAAATGAAATTTCACATATGCCTCTCATAAGGATTGAAGGAGCAGAGGCAAATAGTTCCCTTTTTCAAGTCATCCATTCGAGAGACCCTAAGTCTGCTAGCTATAACTCCATCAGCCGATTACTAGAGTAGGTTGGTTCGAATTATTCGCAACGAATTCATCATGGTCGGCAAACACTACTCACTCTATCGATGGACTTGATAACAAGATTGGGCACCATTACGTACATGCATCTTGCTAGAAATACGAGATCATAACAGAGTAAATAAAATCGGATATTATGAGAATGTAATCACCAAAATAGCATCATATTGAACTCAGTAAAATATCGCTTCGAACGGTGAGCGCGAGCCGATCCGGAAGTTTCTATCTCACCGCCACATCAGAAGAGGCACCTCTTCACCTCATCCCTGGCGTTAACAGTTCCTCGGGGACAGGTACTGAACAGATTTTTAACCGCTTGTCTGCCTCGCAACACTTTCGCACTTACAGTTTGGTGGGCAGTCTATTAAATCAATCTTAGTTTGTCTGGATCGCGTCAGTTATTGTCATATTTCGTTAGGACGGAAGACGTATCGGGTACAGGGATGGCGACGGCGAATGTTATGTAGAGCATCATTGTCACAAGAGTATCGACGAAGGAGGTTCTCATTTTGGCTTCGGAACGGTTTGGCTTGATATGGAGAATAGAGCGTGTGCAGTGAAAGCAGGACGGTTGGCTTTGATGGAGTGCATGATTAACGCGTATAATTAGCTATAATATATGCGAATAACAGACGCAGAAATGTGACCGCATGCACGTCGGACTTCGAGACCTGCATAGAGTGGGCTGGATAGTGATTTGGCTATCTTCTTTTGTGGCACAGACTGGCAACCAAGAGAATGATCTAGACTTAGGGTCAAAGACTCGTCCGTTTGCCCCTCATTTCTTGAGCATGGGCTCTTTCACTGTATAGCACATCCACGCAACCGCGGTCGCACTTGATTTTGCTGAATGACTGTATAAAATTAGACGCTACGACGCACAAGAAAGTAGAGTGCAAAATGGAGGAACACAAACTGTTGCGAAACGAAGCATACTCCTTTGACGAAAATGGAGACGATCTTGAAGGCTTAATAAACGCTACGGAACATTCTCAGCATGAGCGACCCTCTTCACGGCTCCATAGCATGTAGGGTTTCTGGAGGTGGTATGTGCTCAGAGGACCCGTCCAGGAGAGTTAAATTATAAGCGCTAGGTGTGGTAACGATCTAGCTTGAAAACGGAGGGCTGTTCGGTCCGACCATAGTAATTTTGGTGGCAAGAAGGAATTATATCTTTGTCAGCCGCGGGGCTGTTGTTTTTGTTACGCCTTGGTGTTTGAGAAGTATCTGCAATCTCATCAGCTCATCAGCCATCATATCAAAAATCATCAACTTGCCACCCACCATCCTCATCATGAGCGCTCCTGCCTCTGCCCAATCCTCCATGTCTCCTCCAATACCCACACCTACGTCATCCCGCGTCGCCCTGGCGTGGAACGAAACCATGAAGTATGCCCTTTTGAAGACCTTATACGACGCTTCCATCCAAGGGGGTATGCGGCAGGAGCTCTCCTTCAATCCCATCGTATGGCAAGCAGCCAGCTCGGCCGTTAACGCTGTTTCTGGCGGGCAAATCTCGACACCTGCAAAGTGCAAGTCAAAATCAGATAGCTGTAAGAGGGAGTGGAGGGCATTTACCATGTTTCAAGGGAAGTCAGGCTGGACATACAACGAGACTGGAGTACCGCTGGAGCCAGCAGATGTTATAGATGCTTGGTTCCAGGCTCATAAAGAGTGCCGGAGATATCGGCACCGCCCTATCGATTTGCGGGATATGCATGAAGAGATTTATCAAGATGTAATTGCTACTGGAGCTGGGGCCGTGCTGCCGCCTGGGTATGGGAGCCAGGCTTTGGAGATCGACACTGATAGTTTAGAAGGAAGTGTAGCGGCAAGCGTTGAGCTACCAACGCTAGAAAATTGGATACGGCAGACGGAGAAGGAAGCAGATCTATCAGAGTCTTGTCAGTGGCAAAAACCTGATAAGATGGACACTGTATTGGGTGTAGAGCTTAGCGCATTAAACGCAAGTATTTCTGTACTTGTAAGGTCAATTTCAGACCCGCAGAGTGAGGCACTGGCACTCTTTAATAGGGAGTTTTCAGGACTGAGTTTCCGCCACAAGGAGAGGTTGATTGATCTATTTGAGCTTCCCTTTAACTGCAAGCGTTTCCTAGCGGTGGATGGGGCATGGGATCGCATTAGGTGGATCCGCACGCGCGCTGCTGGAGTGTGCGGAGAGGCTGATGACTTAAATGGTTTGATGGATAGTTTGGATAAGATAGAGGTGCTGCTTATTAATGCGCAAAAAATTGAGAAGGAGCAGGAGGAGTGAAGGACGTTAGGTTGCAATAATCCACTATGGGATTTGCAACATGATTAGTGCTGAGCTTGATAACGAGGATGTGGATTGAATTAAGTGCCAAGATGTTAACACTCACTCTTACCACTGCGAGCTGGCTGTTGGCGCGGAAGTGTGACGGGCAGCTGAGAGAGCATTGAGCTGAAAGTGGGTTGTATTACAAAATAACTAGGTGCCGAGGTGAGGTAACTCGGCATCATGGTTATATACACGGCCCTCCCATGAAAGGTGACTAGCGCTATCCGTGCGTCTTCCATACATATCATTAGTGTTCCATACAAATTCACATGTGTGGTGGGTCGCGCTAGTCACTTGTTCATGGGAGGGCGTATAAGGAATAAGCGAGGCTACGTGACGAAGGTCATGTGACGAGGTCGTCACAGGAAGCAAAGATTCAACACCATGCCAAGTATCGTGAGAAATTTTGATATAGTTACTTAATAGTCCTAGCATTGGCGCTAAGTCCTCGCTTAGTGCAAATCCTCTCACTAAAGCAGCTAAAAATTATGGCAATCCCTAAAAACATAAATTTTGCATACGGAAAATGTACTTTTCTTGAATCACCTCCTTTAACATTATACCTCTACCTCTACCTACCTATCCTTCTAATGCTTGATTCGCAATATAGTATTTCCACATAGTTGCTGATATCTCATCTCTACGCTCATCCATCCTCTGCGCGTTAAAAAGGGCGTGTTTAGTACTATTATTAGGAATCTCTCTTTCGCAGGCACGTACTGCGGTGGAGGAAAAGTGTGCGATATAAAAATATTACGCAAGGGTAGAAGGGCGACTCGCAGCCATGCGATGTCCGAATCAGCAATGCACTGAGGGAGGGAGAATAATCAAGGTGGAGGTTTGGCAGTAGACTCTTTCAACTTCGTTGTATCTAGCTACCAAACCAAATGAAAGAAAGATGTGCTGAAAGATAGAAGAAAATGTTCATGATCTCGTTGGGGTGAGGGTCCTGTCTTCGGTAATCATGGTGTCCGTCATTCATTGTTCGTTGGTGATTGTCCGTCTATTGCATGAAAAATTCGATGGGTGTGGTGTTCGGATGCCTATATATATGCCGCGTTGATTGATGACGAAGCAAGCAGCTGACAAAAAAACCAAGACCCGTCCCCTGCACATGCACCCAAGCCTTCAACCCGTGCTAGTAGTGTATTCGCGCAAAGTAGCTCTTCGCTACGGCGCAGTACCTCGCCTGGGTAAGGTTGCAACCCATCAAAGTCATCTCCACTCTTGTAGAACAAGTTAATAAAATTGTGTACAGCGCATAGTAGGCAATACACAAGGTCCCTCTGCGTCTCTAGGCTGAACTAATGAGTGCAATCAAATATTCTCTAGCGCTGTTTATGCACCCCGAAGCAACGCTCCACAATATTTCTTAGACTTAATGCTAGTATTTGAACAACTTAAATTTAATCCTTAGGCGCAAGCTTGGAGAGTTGGATCTCCTGCAGATGATACTGGACCTTCCCATACAGAGAGAGAAGCACATTGTTGTTTGTGTAGCCTGCGTTGGCAACGTAGTACTTGCCTGGTGTAGAAGGCAGTCCTTATCACGGAGAGCGTTATAATACACCCTTATATCATGAGCAGTCTCCTGCCACCCTGCTAGAACGTAGCAGAAGTTTATCTTAAAGTTAACAACAGCTTATTCGTTTTGGGTGAGGTCTCCATAGTGATTGTGGTACAGGGCCTGCTGCTCTGCTAGCACATTGATAAACAAGTGCGTGCCATTAATTGCACCTAAGCGGTCTATAAAGTATGGTCAGCGCTTTGGATTCTCCTTGATGCTAGTAGGTATTGTGTCAAAATTGGGATAGAGCTTTAAGAGGGCGATGCGGACGTCATTGGAATGCCCATCTAGTAGTGAGTAAACAGTCCTAATAGTATCTTTTGAGTGCCTACATCTCCAACAAAGGATCCCATATGACAACCTGTTTGCGCACATGTTGGAGTTAAAATGAGGTGAATTGAGCTCTCTGTGTGTCAGAGAAGGTTGGGCGAGAGGACCCCTATATATAGCTAGTACAATGGCACGTGATATAGTAATGCACGTGATATAACCGTAACAGCACAAGCATAGGAATCACAAAAGCTTCTCCCCAGCCTCACAGTTCCTACTGCCTTTCAACCATCCTTGCAGCAACAGCCTCCCTATCAGTGCATCCCAAACCTCGCGCTTGAGGCGCGATTCCTCGAACAATTGGGTGTCGTTTCTCATACAACTGGCTAACCATTTAGCACCGTTCTAGCTATCTTTGGGGTGCTTGCGTACGCCTTTGGGTTTGTGATAGGTATCAAGATGGTGCTGTAGAAATATGGCCAAATCGCTCAGAACTACCACAACGATTGTGATCGTTGTACGATGAGGATTGACGTCGGCCATGGTTTATTACAATTATATGAGGCCAGAAGCTAATAACAGGCAGGCGCAGTAAGCTTAGCGCCAAGATCAATTCAAAATACGAAATCTGATTACTACTCTACGTAGTGATACCAGGGAAAACTCGTTGACCCCCTCCCTCAGACGGCCAGTGGCACTGGGATATGCAAATCTCTACCTAAATAGGCAGTTCGAGTCATTTTATGCAGCCAATCTCAGTAGCTCCAGTGGAAACCCGTTCCCCTGTCAGCTCCACCGAACAAGATCCTCCTGGTCCTGGGCTACCGAACAGTGCCTTAGTTTGGTAAGGCGGCCGCCCGGGGAAATATCTTGCAGCTGGGAGGGGAAGCCGATTTACAAGCAACTATAAGTTTGCTAGAGAGCTCTCCAGCTCTCCAGCTCTCCAGCAATACTATATATGGTTTAGCAGGCGAAAGTGAAGGGTAGGTTTCCTTCACTTTCGACCATTAGTACTACTTAGGCAAGGACGCGTTGCGCGGCAGGCTACAATCTGGACCTCTCCAGGAACGAGTAACATTTGATCTACGCAATATGTAGCAGGGTACGTACAGGCTTAAACAATGAGGCAGAAATTTCACGACGAGAAGAGGCAGTCCATCGTCTGATGGGTGAAAGTGTGTGTAAAGAGTGTGAAAGCCGTGAAGAGCTGACTGCTCGCACAACGACTATATATACCCATAAAGGGGAGCTAGCTAGAATAAGACATATGGTAGAACACGTACGACATGTGACAAGAAAGAAGGCGGTGTAATGAATATGGATTGACAAAACTTTCCGGGGCCAAGAAATTGCTGGCTTAGAGGTCTCTCCATTTTCGGAGGCAAAACGCTCCAAATATGGAGGCATCTAAGCCAACCTAATATCGTTTAGGAGGAAATCATTCTCTGGGCCTGGAATTTGATTATCGGAAGCTCTACTCTACGTTCGTCGTGGATGTAGAGTTGTTGGACCGGAGACTGATGCGTTTGTTGGCAGGTAAGATTTGACACGTCGAAGGAGACCTAACCAATGCGCGAAAGAGGGTTCGGTATCCCCAAATCAAGACGGAGAGAATGATTTCAAAAGAATCGGGGAAGTAGCTAAAATTAAGCTCTTGTATTTTCAGAACCCAGAAGTTCCCGCTTTTTTCTCCACACCCACATCCCCGCATAGATCTGCATACCCCAACTTCGTCTTCCCCACATCTCCAACATACCGCACAGGAGCGGGGAAGTGAGCCCGGCTATTCTCCTAATGGATGGTGACACTTGTATACCAGATTTATAGAGCGTTGTGGTTGGATGGGGACGAGGGAGCACGCGTGAGAGGACGCAACTGTGAGCACTAACCTGGAATCCTCATCCCCCGCTTTTCCAACGGGCGCACTGGGTATGGCATAGGTCCGTGAGCCGTATCTTTGTATATACTGGCATGGGTTGACACTTGTCGCACTTGTACAGATACCTAACCCTCTCTCCTGCTCCCTTCGACATCTCCATGGCAGATCCTGACACTAAAAATGCTACCTCGCTCGAGCTCGCAGACGAGAAAGACTCGCCCGTAACGCGTGAGTACTTACAGCAAGATGAGTCTCCCGACGCCATCGAGGCGCGGAAAAAGGAGGCTGCGTTAGTTCGAAAGCTGGATTGCTTCGTGGCGCCCGTCATGATGCTGCTCATGCTCATATCGTATCTAGACCGTGGAAACATTGGGTTTGCGGCTACGCAGGGGATGACAAAAGACATTGGTTTGAAGGGAAGCCAGTTGAATGTAAGTCACATTTCTCCTCCCCTCCTCCCAAAACACCGAAGTTGATGGCGCTGATGGATTCATAGACTGCAGTTTCAGTGTTCTACATCTTCTACATTTTGGCAGAGGTGCGGTTTTCTCGCCTCATCAACATACCACTCCTAATCTTCCAACCTAGTTCCCAACGTCCATCATGGTAAAACGCCTCCAATTTAACCGCGTGATCCCCTCCATCACCTTCTTCTGGGGCGTCGTGTGCCTCTGTACGGGCTTCATCCACAGCTTTGGCGCACTCGTCACAACGCGCATTTTCCTCGGCTTCTTCGAGGGCTGCTTATTTCCCTCAATGACACTGTTCTTGTGCAATTGGTACACAAGAGAAGAGCTAGGCGTCCGAATTGCGTACCTTTTCATTGCAAGTGCGCTGAGTGGAGCGTTTGGGGGCTTGATCGCGTGGGCGATTTTGTATATGGATGGAGTTAACGGGTGGCCTGGGTGGCGGTGGTATGTGTTCTCTCTCCTCCTCACACACTCCTTCTCGTTTTTATGTTCTGTCAGTTAATGCAGCCAGGCTTTACATCCTCGAGGGACTCATCACCATCCTCTGGGCTGCCTGCTGTGTGTTCCTCGTCCCCAAGTCGTACGAAACAGCGTACTTTCTCAGCGACGAGGAGAAGAAGATTATGCGCCTGCGTGCCGAGAGGGCGGAGGCGTATTCGGGTGGCAGCGGCCACTACGGGAAAGCAGATATCAAAGAGGCGGCTAGAGATGTGAAGAGCTGGTTGCATGGCGTTATTCAGATCGCGGTTGTCACGATTCTGTACGGCTTTGGCACGTTTCTGCCCATTATCATCAAGGATGGATTTCATTACTCGACCGTCCAGGTACGTAATCCCATCTATCGTTCCACCCCAACTTCTTCATCCAAAACCCTAACACTACCCAGGCACAATACCTCGTCATCCCCGTTAACCTCTGGGGCGCTCTCATCTACGCACTCGGTGCCTATCTCTCCGACCGCCACAAAACCCGCTTCCTACCCCTCATCTTAACAGCTCCTTTTGGCATCCTTGGCTACGCCATTCTCCTCTGCCCCGTTGCCCCCGCTGTGCGCTACTTCGCCACCTACCTCATCTCAACTGCGTGTTTCCTCTGCACTGGTGGCAATATCGCTTGGCTATCTGGAAACTGTGCTCCCGACGGGAAACGTGCTGCGTCTCTCGGCATTCTACTCACGTTGACGAATATAGGGGGTGTGGTTAGCGGACAAATCTACCAAAGTAATGCTGCTCCGGGGTTTGTGCTTGGGCATGCGTGGAGTTTGGGCTGTCTTGTGTTCGCGTGGTGCGGGTGGTGGGTGGTAAGGGGCATTTATCGTAGGAGGGAGAGGGGGAAAGAGGAGTTGTTAAGTGACGGTGGGTATAGGTTGGCCGAGGGAGAGATGTATACGGATCGGGAGCCAGATTTTAGGTATCAAATATAAAGTGTAGGCGAGATAAGAGATGAATTTTGCGATATATTCTATATATTCCTCAATCTCAATTTTCAAGACATATGTAGCTGGATACAAATCGAATCGTTGACGCGTGCTTACCCTAACATCTATCTCGGCTCTTTTAAGTGTATTTATTCATTCTTCTCCAGCACATCCCACAACTTCGCAGTATCTAGATACGCCCTCACGCTCTCAATTCTCCCCTCGGTATCAAACCCGATAACCCTTGTTATACTCGTTCCCTACGATCCAAGTAAGCTCTGCTCATATCCCTTCCACGACTCCAGCCATCTTCTCTATCCAACGAAGAATCACAAAATGCAGACAGAAGGGAAAGTAACACATCATCCCTCAACACACCGCCCCGTCCCTCCAGTTCCACTACCGACCCCCCTGAGCTCCTCTCCCTCCTCATCAGCATCCACAAGCACACTCACAACGCTCAACTACACAGGCTCCTTCATCACTTTCTCGACCCTCCCCCAGCTATCCTTGCGAAACTGCTCTTTTGGGGTCCAGCGCTGCGCAAGCGGATGCGAGGTCGCAGAACCGGTCACGAGCCAGTCTACGTTGTCGACGACGTTCGCAAAGAATGACGCTGGTTCACCGACAGTGAAAGGTTGGAATGTAGTTAGGACGTGTAATTTTGTTATACAGGAAGAAGGGCCGATGCTGGACGACATGGTGACGATTCGTTCGCTGTGTTGTATTCTGTCTTTGAGGAAGAGAATGGATACGTTAATATTATATTAGAAAAAGTAGTTTTCATGTACACTAGGCCTTTAGAAAAAAGTAAATATAGATGAATACTCTTTGGACGCCTAAGCTGTGAAGTTAACAACTAACGACGCGAAATGAATGCAAGACGGAGATTCGGCTTGTCTCCAAGCAGAGGAGGATTTGGGTAAGTTAGGTACTTTGAACTTGACAGCATCTGGCCAGACATGTGCTGAATGCTATGTTCGTGTTCAGAGGTAACAACATTAGAATGCGTATTCTTGAATGAGCTCACTTTTTTATCGCACAACCAGAATTCGAGCACCCACGCCTACTACAGCGTCCCCGGCCAAAACCTCCCTCTATTCCTCTCCCTCCACCCCGCGTCATGCGCCACCACCACTTCTACCTCCACCTCCACGGCCTCCCCTCCTTCCTCCCTTACACTTCCCTTTTTCATCAAGGCCCCAATCATCTCTACTGTCTCCCTCGCACTCTCCGTATCAGCATGGACGCTCCTCACCCCACCACACCCATCATCATACAGAGCGATCCCCTTCTCCCTAGTCAAGATCCTCGGGTCGTGACAGCAGTCACCACCTAGATACACCCATTTACGCGGTGCGGTCCGCGCAAGGAGATTGACGTGTCCGGTGAGATGTCCGGGCGCATCGACGATGTAGAGAGAGCCGTCAGAGTAGAAGTCTACGGTGGAGGGGAAGGGTCCGAGGGGTTGCCATCTGTGCTGGGTTTGACGCTCATACTCCTTGGATTTGTCCTTCCCTCTGACAGGCACCAGCTCGCGCGTTCGATCTTTTGGCAATTCGTCCGCGTTGAAGAGTTCGGCCGGGTACAATCGCCCTCCCCCATGTGCCAAGAGATCCAAAGTTCCAGATCCGACTACAAACTCCGCTTTACTGAAGTCTGAAGGCGTACCAACATGGTCCCAGTGCACATGACTTAGAATGACCGTATCCACATCTTCAGGGTTCAAGCCGCCTGCCCTGAGGCTATCAGCCGCATCTGGGGAGACAATGGTAGGTTGGCGTTGCGCAATATGGTGTTGTTGGGCCTCACGATAGCCAGTGATGTCGCGCTTGAGACCGAGGTCAAAAACGAGGGTTTTTGGCTTGGGAGAGGAGGATGTGGAATGCTGAATCAAAAACGAGAGGGAAGGGACTGTACTGCGTTTGTCTGGGTCGGCATCGGTGACAAAGAGGGATTCGGGAAGTGTGAGGTGGCCGGCATCGAGAGCGGAAATGGTTACATACCGTTGGTTGGGAGAGGGGGCTGGGAGTGTAATTGTATCATCTAAAGAAGGCATATTTCTGGGAAGATTCTGACAACAGGCGACTTTTTATTCAAAGACTTATGGTACAAGAGGTTGGATAATTGTCAGATGTTGAAATGTTGGGGAATTGGAGACCTCGAACTCGGAAACAGCCTGCCCCACCTCGCGTTCGTACCCCGCAGCGGGGTTTTTATGGTCTGACTTTCATTCTTCTGCGCGGAGAAGATGGCGACGTTGAAATATTGCCAGTTCTTCACATTTGAACGATAAGTGGAACATTAAAGTTTTGTCATCTTTCCTCCGCACATTGAGTGTCACCATGACTTTAAATTTACCTCAGACCATGCAAGGTCAATTCCTCGAGACGTTCAAGAAGCCATATGAATTACGTTCTGTGCCTCTACCTCAACCCTCGGGTCCTCACGACATCCTGATAAAAGTGAACGCGGCATCGTACTGCCACACTGATTTCGTACTTGCCGAAGGACAGATGCCCGGTTTCCCAAACGGATTCCCACATATCGGCTGTCACGAATTCGCTGGCACAGTGGTCTCACATTCTTCATCTCCAAGCTCAAAAGCCAGCGCATTCAGTGTTGGAGACAAAGTAGGGGTTCCTGGGCGCGCCTTTCACGCTTGCGGGACGTGTTTCGAGTGTCAAGGTTCGAAAGATCCAGTCAGTCAGGACGATAAGGGGTATTCGGTGTACTGCGCCCACGCCGAGAACAATGGAATCAGTAGAGACGGAGGATTTGCTGAATACGCGGTAGTTGACGCGAGACAACTAGCGCAGATACCGACTTCCATGACGCCAGTCGAAACGGCCCCACTTATGTGCGCGGGGATCACTATATATGCCGCGCTCAAGAGATGTCAGCTTCAGCCAGGTGAGCGAGTTGGTATCATGGGCGCGGGAGGCGGTTTGGGACATCTGGGATTGCAGTACGCTGTTAAAATGGGTTTCAAGGTCCTCGGCGTTGAGGCTGCAGACGCGCCGTTGAAACTTGCCAAAAGCTTGAACACGGGGGCACGAATCGTTGATGCCAGATCCGAGAAGGCCGCCGACATCGTGCAGCAGCTAGGTGCAGAAGACGGAAAGAAGGATGTGGGAGATATGGGTCTTGATGCCGTGATTATGTTACCAGAGAGTCAGGCGGCATTTGATTATTCGATGAAGCTCTTGAAGACGCATGGCAAGTGCGTGGTCGTTTCGTTTCCGGAAGAGGGCTTCCATATTTCCGCGCACGATGTAGTATTTCGCGATATCTCGATATTGGGCAGTCTTGTCGGCAGTAACAGGATGCTACAGGAGATGCTGAATTTCTCAGCTGAGCATAGCATTCGTGCTGTCACTAAGTCTTTTCCGTTGTCGAAACTAAACGAACTGGTGGAAGACTACCATAAAGGTGGTGGAGGCAAGCTCGTAGTCGATATGTCCCTTGAACATTGATAGAGAAATATAGCGTTCTTCTCAGCTCGACTCCAGCATGTCGGCGTAGAGATTTAGAGCACTGCCGATTACGTCGACGATGGCCCATGTTTGGGCCCCTTTAAAGATGGTCGCCCAGATTCGAAGAACTCCTGCGCTCAGGTATTTGGTGTACGCGGGCGAATCTATCAGAGCATCGGGTGGTAGAGCGAACTCTGTTTCATCTAACAAGCTCTTGACAATTGCTATAATTCTCCGCTCATCTTGGGTGATAGGAGGCTCAGGGTTAGGCATAGACAGAGCCTCGAGCCATTTGCTCAAGAGATATGCGCATTCCAAGGTGCATAAAGAGTGCTGAATGGACCAGATGAAGGACTGTGTTTTAGCGACAAGTCTGTATCCAATCTTGACAGGTATGCTGAGCGCATGAGCCGAGTGTAGGACAGCCCTAGTGATCTTGGCTGATCGTTTGATGGCAGGTCCAGCACGGAAAGCGCTAGCTATCAGCACCGGATCGCGCGTGTCGAGGGCTCTGCCAGCAGTATCCACATACAGGCGAATATATGCCAAGCGCAAAAGGGCAGTGGAGTTGAACGCAACTGGGCCATTGGGACTCATGGGGTCCAGTGAGGACTCAGGGTTGTTCTTCCAGCCTGTCTGCCAGTTTCTCAACGCATTCTCCAGCGATGCAACATCATTTTGGCTAAGATCTCCAGATCCATCAAAGCGACATCGTGCTACTTGGCGAACAAAGAATATATGCTGGATAAGGGCGTGGATAAGGGCGTAGTTTCCGGCACTTGAGTTCCATTCAGTGACATCTCGGCCGTTATTTGAAAACAAGCGCTGCAAAGCGTCTTGAAACCGGATTTCGGGTACGCTCTTCTTCCGCGCTTCCCTCCAAGCTGCCTCTGTCGATGCCTTGAACTCGGCAGAGCTGCAAGGCAGAGTTAGTTTGACCTCGGAAGTCAGTATGAATGGAGGAATATTGTAGACAATGCAGTGAAGGTTCGAGAAACCGTAAACAATGAACTTCGTTCGCTTAGTGGTCTCCCGCTGAACCCACTCAACCCATGAAGTGTCGTCCCGCAAGGCTTCGTTCTGGAGGCCGTCATCTCTAATCAGTGTGGCGAGAATACTTTGTATTGCGAGCGCTTCTCGAAGGATCTCCTTGTGCTTTGCCCACGTAGAGAGAGCCATGAGCAACAGCAATGCTTGGGCAGTTTGTATGAGGTCTTCTCCTGAAAGGTCCGATTCGGATGGTAGCCCCAGTGGTCCAACCGTTGAGCATGTACGGGGTGGGCTTCTTGTTGCCGACGCGCCATCCATGTCGTGGGAGGATGAGCGGTCGGAATCTGCGCGAAGATGGTATTCGACAAGCCGAGCATCTCTTCTCCGTATTCGGTGAGTTGCAATCGCGCGACTCGCATTGAACAAATTTACGCCTTTTTCCCCTTCGAAAGTGTACTGAGCGCCAACAGCGGCAATGGCGAGGATAAGCTCGACAGAGCAAGAGTCAACAGACATTGTCGGAATGTGCAAGAAGGGCATGTGTTCGTGAAACCCGTTGATGTACGCGGCAATGTATCGGCACAGGGCCAACCGGCTAGGTAACTTGAAGTCGTCGGGCACCACGGAAGAGAAATCGTGTAACTTTTCGGCAATCTTCTGTCGATCATCTATCGAAATCTCTGCCAACGGCCGGCGACTCGGCTCTTCATGCTCTGGAAGGCTGTCCGGTTGCAGTGAGGGGAGCCTTGATCCAAATCTTGAGAAGGAGTTGGGCTCCTCCAGATGATTTTGACTATGGCCAAGCATTGACGCTGCAGGAGTCCCCGGTCCGGGTATGAATTCTTGGCCGTAGCCAAATGATTCAGGGGAGAAGAAGGGCATGGGCTGCTCAGTGTTGATCAGCGAAGAGAAGTGGTACGAAGTCAGAGGCTCATTGTCAAGAAAGGCGGCCAAACTGTCGAGTGAGTCCCCAAGGCTGGGACCATGGACGTTGACAGATGATGCAGGTCCAATAGGCTGTTCCACTGTTCTAGTGATGCCTTCATCTTGCATAGGGAGCGGACCTGAGAATTCATGTCGAGGAGTTGCACCATTGGTCATGTTCCCCTGCAAGGCCTGATACTCGGCCGCCATGGAGAGAGCGGCGAGGGAGAACTCATCGTTTTGCCCTACAGCCAGGGGCGCCGCGTGGTTGAGAGTCTGGGAATGGTATTGCGGTGGGTGCATGTTGATGTTGTTCACTGGCGCGGCCGGGGTGGACATCATGCTGGGAATCTCTGGCACCGGCCTTCCGGCATCAAAGCTGGACCGCATGCGCTTCGACGGCCTCGACTCTGTGGGCATATGAGCATAGTTCTCGGGGGATGCTCGATGGTTCCGCTGGCCATTCTCCTTGTGATGGGTCAATCGCTCGTGGCGGACAAGCAAGTCACTTGCCGAGTCAGCACACACAGTTGTTATACTAGATGTGCAAGTCTCATACCTGCGAGTGAAAGAGTAATTGCACTCGGCACAACTGAAAGGCTTGATGCCACTGTCTTCTGGAGCATTAGATAGCATTAGCAGGCGACAGCATGTGACTCACGAATGCGCTCATGGCGTTGGAGATGCTCGAGGCGGGCAAACAAACGCTGGCAATGCTGGCACTGGAAGCGTTTTTCCTTCTTCCCCGCTGAAGCCGCCTGGTCTGCACCCGAGCTTGACTCCATGGCATAAGCTAGGAGAACTCAGCAGAGAACTCAACAGGGCGTGGTAGGCGCGATGCTTGTGCATGCCATCATTGGTTAGGGAGGAATCGGAGCAGCATTAGCAAAGGGCACGACGTTTGGAGATGCCGGAGACGCTGGAGACGCTGGAGATGCTGGGGGATAATTATTGGGGCTGAAGGATGAAAATGCGGAGAGAGGTGACTTTCATGTGGGGACGGTTAGTCTTGCGCCACCAACGACGGCGTCCTTGGCACGGCGGAACTCTGGCCCACACAATCATGAAAACCGAGAATTGGCCGCGTGAGGCAGGAAGTGAGGAAATTGAATTGTATTACCATGAATTGTGATGGGTAATTGCTGGTGTTGAGGTTGGTGCGTGCGCGCGCGCGTGTGGGTCCTTCCTTCTCACTCAACGCGTCGCGACTATCTAGATCTGCACACCTCCCCAGTACGCTGTATCCTACATCACCACCCCCTCACGCCCGCTCGCTCTTGTTCCCCAGCTCGCGCGGCTTCTCGCCCTTCTCCGCCATGTCATTGAGCACCTTCTCGGCCGTCTTCATGGCATCGACGCCCGCTGGCACGCCGCAGTACGTGGTCGCGTGAATGATGGCCTCGCGGATCTCGAGCTCCGACAGGCCGTTGTTGCGCGCACCTCGTATATGAACAGCCAGCTCGGGCGCGCGATTGAGGGCCATGAGCATGCCGATATTGATCAGACTGCGCTGCTGCTTGGACAGGCCCGGCCGCGTCCACGCATAGCCCCAGCAGAACTCAGTCACCAGCTCCTGGCCCGCCCGAGAAAAGTCCGTCGAACCGTTGGCCAGTGCGCGGTCCACGTACTCCTCGCCCACAACGCTGCGGCGCATCTTGAGGCCCTCGTCGAAGAGCTGCTTGTGGAGGTCGTCGAACTTGGGATCGGTAGACATGGCGGGCGGCGTGATTGGTGGAGAATTGTCGGACAATTCGGCTCAGAGGATGCGGAGTGTTTTGGATAGGGCGGACACCACAGCTGGATGAATGCAGACACGAAAAGGGCAAGCTGAAGATGTTTCAGTGATGATGATTTGGAATTCGAGATGAGAGCAGTGATGAAGGCAAGGCATTCATCCTGTCTACCCCTCACTCTCCCTCCCTCATGTGGGCCCCTGGTTGGAGCTGTTGCCCCTCTTCCCCAACTACCCCAACCCGACAATGCGTCATCACATACTGCCACGAACACAGAGTGGGAGACGAAAACGCTACTCTGTCGTGTGTACGAGACCTTGTACGTAGCCGTTGGCCTAGCTCGAGCCATTGGTCTTTGCCTGCCAGTCCTCGTCGCCCCCAAGATAGCGATACACAACGCGGGAGTCCAGATCCCGACACCGCGGGTCCTTGCTTGCGCCGTCATATGTTTCCAACCCTACTTCGCCCAGCACGTTCTTTGACCCAACTCTCTTCGCCATGTCGACGGCCAGCGAGAAATCCTTGCGCATCAGTTGCACCTTAAAGCCCTCCCTGTACCCGCCCGTCGAAGGCGACTCGGCATACACGTGGGGCACCGGGTTGAATTTGTCGCATATCGTATTCTGCGCCGTGCCAGCTGCGTACACCTTTGCCAGAGTCCGTGGATCTAACCCAGACCGCATTCCCATATCCATGGCCTCGGAGCAGGCGATGGCAATGATGCCCGAGAGATAGTTGTTCGAAAGCTTTGCTGCAAGACCGAGCGACGGTCCACCGCACGGAATGATCTGCTTGCCCATTAAGCTCGCCAGGTACGTCAAGCGCTTGACGTTTGGATCCGACTCTGCGCATCCCAGGAAAAAAGCTATTGTGCCTTTCACGGCTCCCACTACGCCCCCACTGACCGGCGAGTCGTAGAAGGATGCCGAGGGGAAGTTCTGCGCAATGTGCTCCTTCACAGCCAGACTCGTCGCCGTGTCTATCGTCGAACAGTCGATGAGCAGCTTATTCGAGACATCGGTGCAGCAAACGCCATTTTGAGGGTCGAGGTACACGGATCGGACATGTGCCCCTTCAGGGACCATGCTTATTACCGTTTCCTAGCCACCCTTTAGTTTCTGAGCATTCGTATGCACGCGATTTTACTCACCACTTGCTGAGCGACATCCTTTGCGCTCAATGCCTTGAATACCCTATTCGGGAACCTGGCGCACATCTCGTCCACCGCCGCTTCGACGACGTCAAAAACATATATTCGTGATTCGGAGGGCAGCTTGTTCGCCAGGTGCACGAGCATCGGCTTTCCCATCGCCCCAAGGCCAATGAAGCCCAGCGTCTTGAAGTCGGATGATTCGGCCATTGCGTCTTCAATAAAGAAGGTCGAAGTGTTTACACCACTATCACTGGGCTTTGGTAAATGATGCGGCATGGACAGTTCGCCGCGCCCCTACAAATGCCTAGCCAATCCGCGTTGGCCGCCTGACCCCAATTCCGCCACTCCACCCCACCTTGGGGTAACCCATGTAAGCATCAACGCGCGAACCCTTAATCTAGGCTACCCCAAAAGGTGGATGTCAACGCCCATAGAGGTACTCATCATAACCAATTGATCCAGGCCAAGGATGGTGAATGAGGGTTCATCACATCTTCATCATCCATTACAATGTCTTCATCATTCCTCACTTCTCTTCATCTTTCTAATGTTCCAACGTTATAGCTTCGCATTACGCCATGTGTTCCCCCACCACTGTTACACAAACCGGACCGCCATCTCCTCCGCCTGAAAAAGCAACAGTAACAGTTCACGCACTATCCTGTGGCCACTTCTCGCTCCCTGAGTACCAATTCATACATCCCGTGTCTCGAGACGCGCGGAAGACTGTGCCTTCTCTCGCCTTCTTAATTCAACATCACAACCTCCAGAGCGGAAAGACAACTCGGATCGTGTTCGATCTGGGGCTGAGAAAGGATGTTAAGCGATATGCGGCACCAATACAGAAACACATCGAGACACGACAACCTATGGTAACTGACCCAGACGTAGTCAAGAGTTTGGCGATGGGAGGCTTAACGCCAGACGACATTGAATATGTAATCTACTCGCACGTACGTCAAATGACGGAGTTCTGTTGAATGACCCTCGGAAATCTGCTGACACATGAGCAATGTAGGTGCATTGGGATCATATTGGCGAGCCGCGCGACTTCCCCACCTCAACCTTTATCGTTGGTCATGGAGCACTCGCGCTTCTGAATGGAACCTCAAGTTCACTACGAGGTGGACATTCATTCTTTGAGCACGATCTCCTTCCAGATGGTCGTACTATGGAACTTTCAGACCCAGAGATCCGACCATTGCATTCGACAAACCATCAACAGCCAGGGATTTTTAATGTCTCCCAACCTTGGCGGCCTTACGGTCTCCTCTCTCAAGCCCTTGACATCTTTGACGACAGCTCTCTCCTCATCGTGAACGCACCAGGTCATCTCCCCGGTCACATCAACATGCTCGCCCAAACATCTCCCACCCATCAAATATATCTGGCAGGAGATGCGTGTCATGACCGGCGCCTGTTGACTGGCGAAAAAGAGATTGGCGAATGGAATGACGCCGAAGGGCATTTGTGCTGCATACATGCGGATCGGAAACAAGCGGAGGATACTATTCAAAAAATACGAGAGCTAGAGCAGCATGGTGTAGAGATTATTTTCGCCCATGATGTTGAGTGGGAGGAGGATCCAAAGAACAAGACCAGGTTTTTTGGCGCCGAGAGAGCGCAGACAAGTAATCTATAGCGCTGGTTTTATTGTCATTTGATATTCTGCCCTATAGGGATATAGCGGCATACGATCTACTATGCATCTATGGTTAGATCTCTCTCTTCAAAACACTTTAGTCGCTTACTCGCGCTCAACGTTTCATTATCACGATCCGACGGACCCCTGTTCCTCTTCCCCACCCGGACGTTGGAGAATGTGGGGCATGTTTCCACCAATCAGCCGCGACTGCCCGACGACTTCTCCAACTTCAGCTTCCCCTCCTTACTTGTCTCATGCACCCCATCACTCACGTCCATCTCATGTCCGTATCCCACTAGCCCCAATCTAGCTATCACAACTTCGTCGTAATAACTATCCCTACCAGAAACCATGACCTCACCCGTCCCTCTACCTCCCGCTTACACAATCCTCTCCGACCCGCCCTCCATGAGTCTGACACCCACACAGCAAAATCTAAAAGAGCGGTTCGACGCCGAGCTCGGCGCCCACGCATTCGACGAATCATGGGCACGGCTGCTCAAGCACTCTCCCGAGATGTTCGCTGCGAGTCTTCGCATGACGAGCGTCCCCAAAAAGAGAGGCGCCCTAAGCCCCAAGATACAAGCGCTCGTGCTTCTCGCGGTCGCAAGTGCTAGCACGCATCTACACGTCCCAAACATCCATCGGCACACAAAACAAGCCCTCCTTGCCGGTGCATCGAAAGCCGAGATCGTTGAAGTGCTCTGTTTGACGGCGACGCTGGGGATTCACGCTTGCAACATCGGGGTACCAATCCTCTTTGAGGTTCTCCGCGAGGAGGGTAAGGAGTTACCGACTGGCATGGATGGCATGAGCGAGCAGCAGTGGAAATTGAAAGATGAGTTTGAACGGAAGAGAGGGTATTGGCATGCGTTTTGGGAGGACTTTCTCAGACTAAGTCCGGAGTTCTTTGGGGCGTATGTCGAATTTAGTAGTGTGCCGTGGACGAATGAAGGGGGAAGGGGGATCCTGGAACCTAAGGTGTGTAGCCCTACTGTGCTTGCCTATTTTTATGGGTTTTAAAGTGCCGGAACTTGTATGATTTAAACACGTGCTATATTGATCATGTGTGTAGGTCAAAGAGCTCATATACTGCGCCTTCGACACCGCCGCCACACACTTGTACCAACCAGGCCTGAAACTACACATGAAGAACGTCCTGAAATACGGGGGGACGGCCGAGGAGATCATGGAGGTATTAGAGTTGGCCACGTTGTTGAGTATAAGTACGCTAGATGTGGGTCTACCGGTTTTAGAGGAGGAATTGGCGAAGGTAGATGCATGAAATATAGATCGCGAATATTAGCTCCGTAAGAGTATATGCATGATTAACCTTTGTGTGGTCGAGTGGGAACGGATGTTTGACGTGACTCATCCATAGAGGCAACCCGTGCTATGCAACAGTGTCGAGATGCTTGCGGTCTATAAAAACCAGCCGGACTTTATACATTGTTCTGCGGAGAGAATACATCGGATAAAGGTGTTTGTGATAAAACCAGCTAGATTTTTATTTGCATTTTCGATAATACAGAAGACCAATAGGACAAGGACATTTACGCGATCCAAACCGAAGAACATAAAGGGGTCATGGCTCGAGAGTCAAAAACTCGTCAATTATGTCTGGGGAGCAATTTTCAAATCTTTCCTTATTCTGAAGAGAAAAGGGCGAAAACGTATTGTGATACTGGTTTTGAGACGGCCTCGTCGCTAGATGGCACCCGATAGCCGGAGTGATTCAATCTCCGCATGTTGCGCTGTTCTCAAGGGCACACTTGTCAACATCGTGGCTTTTATCGATGCCTACCGCATGGGCGGTAGTCCCAAGGTGTGGTCCGATTTCACGCTCTTTAGGAACTATACTATGTAGCCCGGAAATGCATGCATCTGGATATAGCTGGAGTAGATCTCTTTGTATATCGGCTACTTCAGGATTGAAGCAACCCGGAACATTACTGTCAGTACCAGGCTCTTAGTGGATGCTAACATAGGGCGAATTTCACTTCCTTAATACTTTAGAGTGATCAGTGGGAGAGGAAGAACAGGCAAAAATAGAAGATAGCGTAGAAAAAGAAGATAGAGCAGAAGAGGTGCAGTTTGTCTCCGCGCGAGAGTTGAGATTTTGTTGTGGAAGATCGTCAAATCCCAGCGCAGTAGAGGTAAACCTTCTCCACTCAGGGGAGGTAAAAGACGGTCATGGGAGGCCAAAAAAGGGCTAGCACAGTGGCGCTAGAATCTTTTCCCACCGAATAATTGAAACCTCGCCGTGAAAGTCCAATAATAACTGCCACAGTGAACGAGACGAAACTTGTTCACCCGAAGGTGACGATACCTATCCTCACAAAGGAGACTAAACTGATTCGAGAACGGAAGGCGAAAGATCTCTGTGCACCCAGGACATCCTGCATTTTTTCTGGTGTCCTTGGGTGACCCAAGCCGAGGTCATGCATTATGCATCATAACATTGGAGTGGTGCGGGGAATTGGGTGTGCAGGCAGGCGAGCAATTTATATGTAGGGTTAATTGGAGAGCTATACGATTAGAGGAGCAGATCTGCTTTTGGGCGTTCTGAATGGGGTTAAGTTCTAGTGTAGGATCATGTTGAGTAAAGATCTGAAAGCTTGTGCCCCTTTTTCCTTTTTCGAACATCACTGTGTCCTCGCCGATATCGGCTTGTTTGCCCATATATTACACGCTGCGAACCCGAGCATTTGAATGTAGGGAAGAAATGAGAGTGTTACATTGTAACTGTCGATCCCCATTCACGCCTGAAGGATCAGCACTCGGTAGTTTGTCTGCGATTACTCATGGCGGAAATCGCTTTATAGCCGCCCGATGAGGGTATAGAGATCATCAGAAGTATCCACAGGTGGCAAAACAGGGTATACAACCAATGACAGACAATATGCCTTTGCAGCCGAAATTTTGCCTACACCTTCATTTTCATTGTCAGAGGTGGACGATGAGATGTAATTTTTGTAGTAGAGCCTCATCAGTGGTAGTTGTTATCCCCATCATGAGCTTTTACCTTCATGAGACGCTACTTGCGCTTGCTATCTGCAGCGCTCACATGCCTCCTTGCTCATAGAGCGATTGAATCTCCCCTCTAGCATTTCCTTCTTGTAGTCCCTCCCACCTTCTATTATGTTCAGGTTAGGAGAGTTTGGAGGGACATATTGGCTGTCATTGGCTATATACCCTGTTTTATCACCAGTGGAGACTCCTGATGATCTCTATAACCTCATTGGGCGGCTATAATACGATTTCCGACATGAGTAGTATGCACATCCCATGCTGTATATCCTAATCGAATAAGCGCCTTCCGGCTAAAATTTCGGACCCAGACACTCCGGAATTCTCATCAACACGACCTTTGGTTAAAACTAGCGCAATGCCCGATACAGTTCAGATCTCCTCTGAACCCAAGTCCTTTTATAGAAATCATGACGCTCTACGATCTACAACTAAGGTCAGGCGCATAACTTGGATTCTTGGGACGCACTTCATTACCACTAGAGGCAGGAAATTGTGCAAACCACTACATGGGCCTATTATCAATGCAGCATAGGTTTCTCAATCAATATAAGTCCTAACAAACTGTATTCTTCTCAGACCTCAATCTAACTTTTACTAGTTAGCTGACGCCAGGTTTCTACTCTGCATAAGGGATAGCAATGTTCCTTTTGGGAGAAAGCTAATTAATGTGCCAAGGGTCATGGTTTTCCTTTGGGAACATCCACACACGCTGGACTACACAGATCAGTATAAAGGAGCAGCAGTTTCACTCCCAGAAATGGCAATATATATCCTCTTGTCTCTTTTCATCTACCTTGGCATTTCAGCTTCGACTCTTTATCACATCAACCAAGCTACCACTTCATTATGCTCTTCAATAACATCCTTCTCGCCCTTCTCGCGTCCATTGCTATTGCCTCCCCTCTTACCAAGCGCTGGGCCTGCGGCGGTGTCGCTCCAGCCTTTAGCTGTGAGCCCAAATCCGGCTGCAAAGATGAAATTGCTTGGGCCAGTTGTTCCACATCAAATGGCCTGACTGCATGTGGTGACCCTTATCCAAGTCGAACACAACCGGTGTCTCCGTGCCAGAGTGCGGCCTTTACTGCCTGCGGTAAGTGATGTAGTTCGGTGAAGTATTGGAGGGCTGATCAGATGTAGAGGCAAAATACTGCTAGAGAGGAGAATTGGGAATGATATATTGTTGCGAGTTTGAGTAGACAATCGCTTTTGGCATCGGCGCTGTTATAGCTTCCGATGCTTGATTTAACGGTCCTACTTTTTGAATGGGAGATCGACGCATAGCGTCATCGCCGGAGCGCTCTCAACTTCTCCAATCAATGACTAGCTGTTTCGCTGGCGAATCACATTTATTATCATTAGCCTTCTATTTCATCGAGGATTCGTCTTAATACAATTATACACCTACATCAAAGTTCCCTACTTACGAAACCCCTTACAAAGATCTAGCTAACTAACGTTATAATATCTGTAAGCAGAAGCATGGAGGAAAGAGTATCCAGATCTGTATTTTGTGTGAAGTATGTACAGATGTGATATATATGACGGACTGATTAGTTAGTGGCACATCCGCGGGATGGTATGGTGTCCTGGGCTTACAAAGCTAAAAATTTACTAGAATAAAATTTATGTATAGAGCAGCTTCTGTTCTTAATAATTTATTATGAAGTATTAGTAAAGATATTTGAAGTAAAAATCTTGATTTTTTGGTAGAGCGCGGATACAGCAGCACGCTTGTGCTTTACGTTATTACAGTAGGTTCTTGTTTTCTCACTCTTGGAAATATGTGTCAGGCGATTCAAGCATCTGCGCGAAAATCTTAATAGGTTTGCTTCTCACTAAGAGCTTGAAATTGATGTCAGCGGAGCTCTGACTTATGCACGTCGAATGGGTTGTGTCAGAACAAAATGTGAACACACTTTGTCCTTGCGTTGATTGGCATACATACCTACCAACAGGTTGATTTTATATATATGATTGTCCGTATTGTATGAAGGTACTGTGGGCTGCAAATTGCTGGGTTATGTCACGTACTCTAATTTGAGAACCGAACGTTGAAAATAGAGAGCCAAGACAGCTAAGCCGATAGAAGATGGACCAAGAATTAACTACGCGGCTGTGTGTAAGATTTGGCCCCAATATCGGGCAGAATCTTCCAGGACACCAATCATTGACGCCCTTAAATTTATCCACGCGATCGTTGTAAATATTTTATGTCCGCTTGCGCAAGACATAAGCGCCAACTGGATCTCGCACAACTAAGAAAGCCGTGCGCACTTTGAAACTGTGAGTTTCTAATCACATTCCTTGCCTCGCGCTGACTGTTTACTTTTTTGAAGATTCTTTTGTGTCGATGCTACTTTTGTCTGGCTTGATTACTCCTTTGAGCTATTCCAAGAATAATTATCGGTTATCGTAGCGATGCAACAGCGGTATACGCAATAATAGAACCGTTAACGGGTGCACTTGGTAGCTCATATTCGAGGATCACCCGCTCCGCTCCTGTTCATCACTTGTTCCTCCATGGCCCTTTTGGCGCACCCCCTTGCATTATTCTTCCCACGTTCTTTTAATGTTGCAAAATGAAAGTCGAGGAGGCAGGCACCATACTTGCAATGTCGGTCCACGATGAGAGATTCCAGTTATCCTCCGCGGCGGATGTCGATGCTGGCAATTCTCAAAGGTCTCACGAGAACAAGATGCGTAGGATGTGGCAGCCGCAAACGCGCAAGATAATTCTTGCCTGTGGTCTGGTTGTGTTGCCTTTGCTTGCCTTTACCCTCACGATTGTCGGGCTTGTATTCTCGAACACAGTTAAACGAAGCTCAGATTGCGCCTACTCCGAGCTCTGTAACCCGGCAATCATTTCTAACTCCACCAGTGGCACTAGCAAGTTTAACTATTATGTTGACTTCCCTGCTGCCCGGCTTGCCTTTCTGGCTTCTCTATCGTCGACGATTTCGTTTTCACTTGTCAGTGTCCTCATGACGACGTACGCATACTCGGTTGCTTGCGAACTTCTTCGAATGTCCAACACGAGAGACGAGCATGGGAATTTGCCGACTCCATATCAAACAAGCATGCTCGTGCGAGTTCTCAACGCCGAGCTTTTGACCTTGTGGGAATTGGGTTTCGTGAAAGTATTTCATGCTATCTTCCACATGAAATTATCGACATGGCGAAGCGACTTGAAGTCCCCGAGGCTTTTGCGAAAGGCATTGTTGGTGTTTTTTGGCTGTATCGTTGCATCGTAAGAACCGAGGGACTCGAAGGTCAGCGAACGAAGTTAACTTTTCCAGGCTTTTAATCCAGGCTGCAGACACGTACCTCCACATCAGCATAGAATCGATCAACATGGTGCAAATATACCCCGAGACGACCGAGACAAATCAGTTCAGTCGAGGCCTCGCTCCCTGGTGCCTCAACAGCGAGATCGGCTCGTACAAAAACAAGAACTTTTGGAGCTGCTCTATTACTCCAATCAACGAGAGACTGACTTTCAAGCCATCAAACAACAGTGTTTTCAATGCATATGCTGTTGGCCCCGAGAAGGACTACGCACTGAACTACACGGATCCAGATGGAATTTACTACTCTATAGTGGGTCCGCCGGGTGCGAGTCAGGATCTAGATTGGGCTGCGTCTTCATTTGGAGCTTCCACGCAATGCTCTGCGATCCCCTTCGATGCCTGTAGTGTATACCACAACCGTGAATTACGCATATATCCTTTCAATTGCACCTATGAGCGCGGGGGCATCGATTTAGCTGGAAACATGTCTGGTTACGCACATCAATTGCACTATTTCGATGCTCACAAGCTTATACCAGAAAAAGGTTCACCATTTCTACATCATGGGATAATTCCGCTCAATCTATCTAAGACCATTGGAGCAAACCTCACGGATCAAGATGCGAACGACATTTTCCGAAACCCTTGGAGATCTTTAAACCTTGTAAGCGTACTGGGGGACAAAGAAGTTATTCCGGATTCCTTTCATACTGACCCAAGAATCTGGCAAATGGAAGACTTTCCACCCTACTTCATGCTGCTACATTGTAATATCACTAGTAAGTCTTGAAAACTTTCCTTTTTTTTCTCCATTGAGCTAAGACAAAGTAGTTTGGGACGTTGAATACACAGCGATAGGCCACACCGTTGTCAACATGACCAAGAAGAAGAGCAACGGCACCGCTGCAGGAATTTCAAGTATGGCTACATTGGATTCGTTCAGCTTCATGCCAGGAAACTTCGACGCCATCCTCCAGGAGGCTAGTGTCACGCTGTCCACACCCCAGGAATTCATCGACACTTATGCCAATGGCGTAAGCAAAGTCATGACGCTTCCATTGGCAACGCAAACTACTGGTCGAGCAGCTCGCTTAGTACAAAAACGAGTTTCGAAGGTCATAACGGAAATCCCAAAAGCCGCGCTCTGGTGCCTCGTTTTCTCAAACTTATTGTTTATCGCTATGGGCCTCACTCTCACGGTCTTGGCTCTCATAGCGACTTCCCCGGCAGTGTACCAGGTTCAGACTCGACTTGGAGTGGCTGGGCTAATAGCGCAGCTCTTCGAGATACAGCACTCGGAACGCGCTGTCGAGAGTGATACTGACCTCTTCGAGAAGCCTGGAGATGAGGAAGAACCGGCGGCCCCAATCAAGATTGGTGTTAGGAGGACTAATACTGGAGGGTCAGTCTTTACCGCGGTTGTCAACGAAAGGGGGGTGCACGAAGAACCGGGGAAGAGGGGATAATCAAGAAAACTCTAATCCATCGAAATGTACCTAATGGCGGAACTACATAAGATTTTGGTGCGTGGGCTCCAACCATACCTCCTGGTGGAAAGCCATCGAGAATAGAATTATTCACTAGTTCAAAGGGTGACTGATCATTTCTCTAATGATTTCTCTAGTTGTTTACCAGAGGAGCGTCTCCAGTCCCTCAGTCGTTTTGAATGGGCCCGCAACGCCTCTCTCCCACTGTTTACCACCACGAATCGGGCTTCCTAGTTCCTCGAGACCAACTGCGTGACGTTAGCAACTATTATTGGCACACCCATTGTAATAAGACATGAGCAAATGCGCAACAGAGTCTTCGTCGAGGTTATTGAGATAAAGAGAGGTTCTCCAAGTCAAGAACGGGAAGAATAGATCAAGAGAGGAGTTCAAGTCAAAGTCGTCACGACAATTCAAAGAATGTTTCGGAATGCCTGCGTACCAGCCGTAGCGTTTCTAATCTACTCAACGTGGCCCTTTACCCGAATTCATGCCACTTACCCGAAAGAAGCTCAGTCGTCATCCCAGTATCCCGGCTGAACTCGATATTTTCATATAATATAGAAACAGTACCAACCTTCATTTACGACCCGTACTGCGAACTTAATCATCTGCGGAATCTCATAATACATATTTAAGTAACCCTTCTCGCGGTTGCTTTATGAAAAAAAAGTCGATTCAACAAACAATAGCTTCGCGCAGCACCACCACGCCATGCACATCGTTAATGTTCTTCTGTATCTCTCTGTTGCGTTCGCGACACCTATTTATCGTCACCAGGCTCCCATTGCGTGTCCTATAATATTTGACGGTCGCATTCCTGCCAATCTCACCTCCTCAACCCTAGATACGACTGCCTCTCCCTATAGCCCGCGCTATGTCAAGGGCGAGAACCTAACGTGGTCGTCCATTTTGCTTTTTCCACCCAAAATACCACCGTCTCGCTTTGATTCGGAAGTCCAACACAAAGCCTTTGAGGTGACGATAAACGATGCATCACTGTTTCGCTCTGGTGCGGGTCTGCAAGTCGGTTTCCGTCGCGCAGGCCTGCTTCTCGCGAACGACACGAACGCGGCAGGCTCGGATGCCGCAGACAAAGGCGTTGTGACATTCCATTGGAGTGTAGCTCAAGATGCTTCTCGAGCACTGAATCTGTCGCACGAGTACATGAATGTCTGGCATGAGAAGGCGGATTACTCGGGGAACCAGTTCACTTTTGTGGGTGGTGTGGTGCTTAGGCAGGATGGTGGCGACGGAATCGAAACACCAGAAGAAAAGAATAGTTGGAAAGTGCAGGATGCAAAGAACAAGGTTGTGTTTCGGACACCAATCGCACCGAGTGGGTGGCAGAACTTCGCAATTCAGTTGGACTATACCAACAAGTGAGTATTTCTAAATGATGAGGCGTGAATTGCAAGATTCTAGAGAAATTATCATTCATCACATGACTTCAGCTGACCTCATATTTAGTACGATGCAGGTATTCTACTCGAGCGGAGATGAACAGTTGAAAGAAGTCACTACTCGACTACCAAATGAAAACTCTGGTGGAGGCCAATTGCAACTAGGTATTGCTAAGAAGCCAACAGAAACTGAGACAGTAGTTTGGGATGGGTATCAAGAGCATATTATCATGAGTGAAGGACAAATATATGGAAGTGTGTTTGTGGAGGATAGCTCGGGGGAGTGTGTCAGTCGTTAGCCGTTTATATCACGGCTGGATGCAACCAAAACTATGGAATATGTGGTCTATTCACCTAGCAAACAGCCCTATATTGATGTGACTACGAATTTTCATTGTGAGCCTCCTACGAGTCCTAGTCCAAAGGTAGATTTGCCGAGAAGTAAAGACACAGCCAAGGTTGAGGACTAGTGGTGTTTCCGTTTTGGGCTATTCCAGCGCGAACGCACTGTCCAGCTGCACGTGCTCTAGCCCTACAACCACCGCGCGCCATGTAAAGTCCGGGTAGATGGCAAAGCCATGCCAAACCCATAGCGAGGCTTAGGCGGTGTGATAGAGTGCTCAGAAAGCGTGAGAGATACATATTTTTTTGGCTCCTTTCACTTGGGTCTTTCACTTCACAGTGAGAGAGGAGAGATGGAAGAGAAGACCAAAACGTCACCATTTCCAGTAGGTTGACTCATTTGATCTAGCTGTGCTTAAAGGCTTGGGGAGGCCATAGGCGTGCGCTGGCTTGGGGTTTTCGTCACTGTCTCAATACCCGTCTGCTTAATACCGCCGTCCGACCGCGTCCAACTCGAACTCTCGTTCAGCACCCCACACGGCGCTACGAATGGGTCCAAAAAATGACGATCCATCTGCCCAGACATCCCTAAAACGCATCTGCGCCTGTTGTTGTCACCTCTCTTTCTTACTATTGCGACTCTGTCTCTTCTGCCATGCATTCCACCAGAAGAATCTGCTCGAGGCCTCGCACTCATCACTACCCGATCGAGCAATTGTCAGGAAGAGGTGAAATTTTCGCCCGAGTCATATGCCGTGGGGCTCAATTGGAGGCACTAGAAAACGAGATACCCGCTCTCATGCGGGCATCTATGAGCGAGTTCACGTCTAGTTTGCTTTTACCAAAGCTAACACACATTTCTTACCGAACGTAGAGGTCGTGGGCTTCAGACAAGATGCTAACATCCAGACCATCATGGGCGTCGGACTCGTCATTTAAAGGATAGCCTGGAACAACAATGCTTGGATTAGGTACGGGAGTAGAACGCAAGAGTGCAAACACATCGTGATGCGTGTCCATTCTCCTGACACATGCTGTGACCCAGAAGTCGACCATTCTTGAGTGATATTTCGTTGTGGAGAAGTCAACGTGTGCACCTCGAGAATGCCATCCGTCTCGAACAAGGCTGTCAATAAGGCCGGGGTGCGATGCAGTGGCCGCTAATTATGCGCTACGTAGTCCAATAGTATATGACCAGTAATTGGCACCTCTTCGTCGTTTAACTACTTCGGCAGAGGATTGGAAACACTATGATTGCGGCAACATTTAACGGCTAAGAGATGATAAAAAGTTTCAAATGCAGCTACACGCATATGAATGAAGAGATGAAGGAAACAGGCAACTGTTAAATTGGGAGCCTTGAAAAGCAAACGTAAGCTTGCTGGAAGGTTTTCTAAAAGCATGTACAAGTAGAAAAGAAGGCCCGAAAGATGAGGGCACCCAGGGTATACCTATCCATCTAATACTCGATCCTACCAGCAACGCGCTTCTTCATCCCCGCAGCCGTGCACATGGTCATGATAACATCTCCGCCACCTTGACCCGCCTGGCAGCTCTTGGTAGCCAGATCGCCGTTCCACACATAGTACAGCTGATCAGGGCAGTAGGCACCAGGCGCGCATTCTGCGACAGCACACTGTCCTCCAGTTGCCTCGATCTTGAGACCTCCTTCGTGACCGGGGCAGCGGGAAGCATCCTGGCCGTTAACGCAGTCGATGAGAGAGATATCGTACCACAGTGTGTCAGTGAGGGCATACTCGAATTGTGTGATGCCTAGAATAGGTTATATGTAAGCACATATTTTTTTTTCCCACGTGGTCAGAGAATAGAACGATGGAAACCCTAGAGTCACTCACCATGGGCCCAAAGGTCGGCTGGGTCTTTCGCAATCTTGAGCGATTTGCCCGCTCCGCCGGTCATGCCTTGAATGTACTGGCCGCCCGCCGGGACGAACTGTTGCGAATTGTCCAATGTGCTTAGTACAGTCACGCCGTAACCACATCGGTTGTTGATGATGGCATTGCCAGCCAGGGCAGAGCCAATCAGGGCTTGGACCGCGACGGCGGCGCTGAGGAAGCTGCGGGAGAACATGTTAAAACGAGGGAAGTTTGGTTTTTAAAAAAAGAACAATGAGTGGACGACTAATCAATAGTCAAGACAAGAGTGTACAAAAGAGGAATGAATGCTGGTTGATTGTGGATGATGGCGACAGCTGGGCGCCGATCTGATCATTTAAGTACCTACCTCTCGAGCTGTCTCTTACGCACGCTCTCCGCATGAGTGGCAATCGTTAAGGATTCCTCATTCCATACGAGTCGGAACTCCGTTTCGCGATGAACTAGTCCACGTGTGAGCTAATCTGTTCTAGTAGACATGTACGCACGGGAGGCTGTGTCGAAGCATCAAACGTGTTTGCGAAGCAACGCCAACCAGACCCTCCGTTTCAGAAATCACGGTGTCTATAGTGCTAATAGGGAAGCAATCGGACTTTGGAAATGAGCGGAACGGGTTTCTTGGCGGAAACCAGTAAGGCGCGCGCGTGGTGAGATGTGGCGGCGGTCCGATGTTTCGCGTGGAAACGGAGTTCCGTGCCCGTTCAGGTACGCATTGGCGCTGATTGGCTGATGCAATTACGGTCTTGACATTCAGGCCCGATGCAATTAACTAAACCGGCAATGATTCTTGGGTAGGGTCGCGAAAACCTGGAGAGCAGTGTACTTTGGTAGCTTCTTTAGAAAAGATGACGCGCGAAAAGATTCCAAACGGAGATTCTCATTAACCAACGCTGCGGCATCTCTTGACTCTCTAGTATAGACGCGCTAGAACGCATGAAGACCATCGATACCGAAGAGATTATTGACACCAGTGTCGATGCTAGTGCGATGTGGGTGGTGAGGTTCTTCGTATTGGAAGACCAACTCCGGGCTTCACAAAGGTATATGCCGCCTCATCCTCCAGGATCGCCGCTATACGTTCGCTAACACTGTTCAGCCCAGTTGCGCTCTCTCCTAATGTTGTACCAGCGAATCAAAGCGAGACACCATGGCCTAGAGTTCCTGAGATGGATGTGAGAAGCGTCGAACCTCTTCCGGTCTACTATTGGGGGATATAAAGGCGCATCTGAAAGACCCCAAGTGTTACCTCTCATATGGGACAGAGCATCGATGCTTCAAGGTGTTTTCGGCATGGTAGATGCGATTGTAGGCGATGGGTGGGCGATGCGCTCCAGTACGAGGGATGGATTCGGTTGTGGAAATGATGGGGGAAAGGCCGGAGTAACTGCCACAAATCCGTTATCGCCGCGATTTCCGGACCGTCGCTTAAACTTCGAACCCTAAGAGCTATTAAATCCCTAAAGCCAGCCTTTCTATTGGGCATGAAACTTACCCCCTTTAACTACAAAAGAGAAACCATGCAAGAGAGCAACTCTTTTAGAGCAATATCGAGTTGAATAATATTCTAAAGAAATAAACAAGGATACTTTGCAAATGTAACCCAGGCGCTACTAACAATGTCTCCAAGATGGAGAGCTATCGTTCAGAGGATGTGCCGGCACTCAATGTGCATGGGTTAAAAGCGGTCACTGAAATAGAGAAGATGAGGGCTTAATCGTGGGGCAATGCTGGTTAGTGGTTAGATGGCTTGAGATGTGTTTGATTGGTGCAGGACATAGAGTGATGCGGTTTCTTTCGCGGTTTCTTTCAGGCAGAGACACGTTTATGATATAAATTTCCTAGTTTTAATTCGGTTAGTCTGCTCCTGGATCACTATGAGCCTGGAATTATAGAGTCACATAGCCTTCCTGCGCAGGGTCGGTTTCCTCGATTCCTGACACTGCCTGAGTCTATCTCAAACAGAAGTTGTGCTTTGTTGTTCACCCATATGTCGTATGCATCTATGGTAATCGACTACAATGCTCCCTCGACGAAACAGTTTGCTCCGCCACACATGCCATCTCATTCAAAGGCATCCCCTATTAAGCGGGCTTCTTCCTCGTTAAACTCAACCGTTTAAATTTTTTCACATACCATTTTACTACTCGTCCCGCCAAGATCTATTGCGCCACTCATGGCATCCATTACCAGCACAGCTCCAACATGACACGCCCCGGCAGCAATGTATCGCTTACGATGAACGACGCCCCGTTGGCAGTGGGCTTGGAGATGGCCATTTTCGTTGCTTCTGGTATGTGGCTCATTGTGAGCATATCATCGGGACTAGAGTCGGATTCAATCAACTGTCAGTACTATGATTTGCAAGGATGGGTTGGATTCAGGCGATTTCGGATAGGCATATGCGCGCTCCTTTTGTTTGTCATCTGGCTACGGCGGAGAAGATTCAAGGTTGTTAAGTTGTGAGGTACAGATTCCTGGTAGGCTGCGCCGCAATGGTAGGGAGGGTAGGAGTGTTTGCAGCATGCGACACCACGTACATGGGAAAACAAGGGCGAAATAGCTTTGGCTGTGTATGAATTAAGTGTTTTTTTTTGAGATGCAGGTTTCAAATGCAGTGAAAGAAGGCGCTGGCAGGCTGCGCTGCAATGGTCGCGAGCGTTTGCAACATACCGAACCAGTGAACAACACCACTGCAGCACAAGCGTCAAGTTGCATGTCACCACCCGCAATCCTTCCCACGGGAGGGTAGCGCAGGTAGCCTGTCCCGCTCCTTGGCTACTGCAGTTGTGTGATTTCGTTTAATTAGTCCACTTCTTTTGTTGCCGTCGTGCCTCCATCCACGAAACGCATTCGACACCTCTTTCCACTCACTCTCACTCCATCCTTCTCTACTACCTTCTCTTTCCCAACAGCATCATGATCGCCACTGTCGTGCTGACGCTGCTGGCGCCCCCAGGCCTGCTCTTTGCCTGGTCTGCGCTGTCGCTCCAAGCCAACAAGGCCAAGGCAGAGACGACAGGCCTGCCGCTGCTGGTGCGATGGGTTGCGCCTACAAATCCCTTTTGGATGATGTTTGGCAGCTCCATCGTGCTCAAATGTCGCGCTCTCAACATCGGCACCAAGCACTTCCGCCGCTTCTACGTGTTTGGATGGGAGGCCAACGAGCGACACGTTGTGCATCAAGAGCTGGGTCCTGCTTTCATGCTGGTCTCACCTGGGGGTAATTGGCTCTGTGTCAGCGATGCGTCCGTCTTTGCCGATGTTATCCACCGTCGTACTGACTTTCGGCGCAATATGGAGCAGTTTGCCGTGCTGAATGTGTACGGCAAAAACCTGTCCACGACTGACGACGACGAGTGGCAGAAGCATCGCAAAGTCACTGCTAGTACCTTCACTGAGAAGAACAACGAACTGGTGTGGCAATCGTCACTGTCACAAGCACAAGGCATGCTCGAGTACTGGCTTAAGCACCAATCTGCAGTCAACACCATCGCCGATGATACCAAGGTCTTCACACTTAATGTTCTGGCTGCCACCATCTTCAACAAATCATATCCCTTCGAAGGTGCAGCCGAATCGAAAGCCCATGTCAACACCAAGGACGACTCCTACCAGTACAGAGACTCGCTTGGCAAAATCCTGGCAAATATCATTCCAATTTTCATATGCGGCGAGCAGGGCCTGAAAGCTTGGTGGACACCAAACTCATGGAAGTCGGCTGGAACAGCAATCGCAACGTTCCGCTCCTACGTTACTGGATTGATCAACGAGGAGCGAGACAATATGGACCGTGGGGTTCAGAAGAACCAACATCTTGTCGCCTCGCTTGTTCGAGCCTGCGAGAGCGAAAAGCGCGAGAATTCAAATGGCAAGAGAAACATGACGCTTACTGAGGAGGAAATTATCAGCAACTTGTTTGTCTACGCTTTCGCTGGAAACGACACTACTGCTATCTCGCTGAACCATCTGCTTGTTCATCTAGCCGCATTCCCCGAAAGCCAGGACTGGATAGCAGAGGAGATACGTTACTACTTGCCTGAAGATAACACATCAGAGTGGGCCTACAAGACCTTCCCCAAGTTAAAGCGATGCCTCGCTGTTGTGGTACGTAAACCCAGACATATCACTTAACACATATATTGACCATTCATCAGATGGAATCCCTTCGCATCAACCATCCCTTGGGACAGATTGCGAAGCAAACCGGCAATTTTCCGCAGGTACTCGCGATTGGATCTTGCACCGTCAGACTTCCACCTGGCACTTCAGTCCATCTGAGCCTAGCAGCAATGCACACACACCCTCAATACTGGGGAGAAGACTCTCTGAAGTGGAACCCTAATCGTTTCATCTCCACCCCTGATGGCGCCAACAAGTCTCTTGAAGACGAGGTTCTGGCATCAGACACACAAGAATACTTTCTTCCCTGGGCCACTGGACAGCGCGTTTGCCCAGGCAAGAAGTTCTCACAGGTTGAGCTCGTGGCTGCGTTGGCCTTTTTCTTCCGTAAGTACACGGTGCAGCCTCAGCCGCAACAGGGAGAAAGCTTGGAACAGGCACGGAAGCGGATCTTTAATACTAGTTTGGAGATTGAGCATGAAGGCAAGATTCTCCATGAGACGAGGCACCCGGAGACCATTGCTCTTGCTTGGAGCAAACGCGAGAAGTAGTGGGCTTCGTGGAAAAAGTGAATCCTAGTATTGCACAGAGCGTTCATTCATGAACTTCGGTGGATGTTAGAAGCACAATCCTGTAATACTATTTTTGCTCAATGTATGATTTCATCCTTAAAATTATTAAGGTTGAAATTGCTGGAATTCCTAGCATGGTGAATTGAATGCGACATACCAGCCAGGGTGATACACTTAGGGCTAAGGTGTGTCGGTCCGTAGGATAAAAAGCCATTTGATTCGGTACCCCATACGAAGATATTTTAGCACTAAGCTGTATTGTGCGTCAGGGTACTCAAAATTTACTCTGCTAGGCATTTGACTCCAGGGCTACGGCCCAGTCGAGTCTATGAGTTGTGCAAACGCGCATCGTCTGCATGTGGTCAGGCGGCGGTGTTGTCGTTCAAAGTTCATCAATTTTCAGCTGAGTCCATGCCGTGAATTTACAGCACTCGCAGATAGCAAGAGACATTGGTAAATGAGCTCCCCCATTGGCGCATTGGTCGTGCAATCCACTGTGCACCGTTTCATCTAATAACGGGCATTGGAGGCAAGTTCAGATATCACGACATAGCCCTATTGTATACCCATACTAAACCGACAGGATTTCGGGGAACTCACCCACAGTAACACACGACCTGCCATTGGGGGAAAGATTCTGACTGACGGGAATGCTGTCATCGGTACTACCTGCAGTAAGAGCATCATGTGATATGGGCGCAGCCATAAACACGACTTTGATTCACCACCTGCTTTTAGAACGTACAATCTTCCATGTCAGCTTAGACACATAGGTGGGGCGAAAAAGGCAATACTCGGACCCCGAAGGCGACATGAATTCAGCTGGGCTCGGGATCGTTCTGTGCCTCTTGGCTCGTGGAGTCAACGGAGGCGAGGCGAAGCTGGATCTAGGAACTGTTAGGGGCGATGCAATTATGACTATACGTGTATTTATAAGATAAAGTCTACAGCGATAAACTAAGCTACTCTAAGAGTAGTGAGCTAACGTCCACTGGCTCTACCTCCATTCAGCCAGTGTCTTTGAGAAAGCCATGTGTCGTGATGTGACGAAATTGATTATATATTGATTCTGCAGAGGAACTACCGAAGAAATATCTATAGTCTTACCAAGCATGCCAGGAGCCTGCCAAGATAGTGAAAGCAAACATTGAGGTGACTCATCATGTGACCCACAGGCCGACAACATGCAATGTGAATGACTAGCACCCAAAATGTGGCGGCTTAACCGTATAAACTCTCTCGTAAGTCTTATAGCCTCTGCATCACGACCCTGTCCTTTCACGTGAAGGCAAGCGTTGTTCATGCTGGCCAGGGTGTCGGGATAGCCCGCTCTGAGTTTCTTCTTCAAAACCTCCATCACTTCCGCGTCTGGCACTTCGGCAGTCTCCCATCGGCTTTGCTACCTGAGTATGAGCTCGACGTGCACCCAGAACTACCCATACACCCCAGACGAGCTAGACAAAGTATCCAAATCATTCCTCTTAGTATCTCTAGCAAAGAAGCGTCACCTTTTAGTCGTTATGCTACCCAAACTGGTGCCAATCCATGATTATGACTTTTATCAGACAGAAGCAAACATATTTCATTGCTCGTACTTAATTGCATGCGACTACGCCTCCAAAATGTGTGACTTTGCCAATCGTCCTATTCATTCCGAACAATTTCCCGAAGTTTTTGTTTAATCCTTGGCCACAATATCTTATATTTAGCCGCAAGGTCCGGTACCAGCACTACAGCTATCCCTATTTCCATAATCGCAACAGCCACCATTCTGGTTACATTCATAGACGTGGGTCCCGCTTCCACCGCTCCCTAGATTTACAACAACCCATCCATTGCTGTTGCTGCACCATCCGCAATACTGTCCCTGTGAAGTTCCTTTTTGGCAGGTGCACCCATTTGTGATGCAAGCTCTGGGTGCAAGCTCGACGGGGGCAGGCTCGGCACGAGGATCACGAGTTTTGTCGGGTATCGTGTTGGCTCCTGCCAGTGCTAATAATGTAATAAGTTGGATGACGGAATGGAGATTCATCATAGAGTGTGATTTAATGATTTGACTTTCCAAGAGCAATAGTTAGTGAGAGCGGGGAACGTTGAAGAGTGATGACGGAAAGGGCAATGAGAATGAAAATAAGATGAAGTTACCTTGAATATGACTTTAGCAAGGTCTTTGAATGTTCGACTCTGATACCTGTTCCCTTTAGGCTTTAATCCCTTTTATATTTAGTTTCCAAACTCCCCTCCTTTATCCACAATTTCACGCCCTTACGTAAAGTCCCATCGTCTTTGTCAGATGTCTAACAACTTTTATGCTCACTCTTTACCTTAGCAATAGAGTTTATGTTAACATGAGTGTAATTGAACTACTTTAGCTGAAAAGGACACTTCACGTGCTGAAGGCAAAGAAACATCCTTGCCAATGAGTATATCAACTCTATATATCTAGGTCAGGAGATATGGAGCGAAATAGGCCCGATTCCAGTATTTGGGTTTGAACGTTGCATTATACATTAGGGCTTAATAATCTGGTAAGACCGAAGGGACAGAGCATTCCCGAGACCGAGATATATGACTCTTGCATATCCCTCGCCAAAATAATTGCTTATAGACGAATATCTAACTGAAAATAAGAAGCAAAAACTACTTGTGAATGTTTCTTATACTCCCTAACAAGAGTCAGCGTTCAGGCTTCGTAATTAAAGAATTGGAGCCCCAACTAGCAGCTACAAACTGTCAACTACATTTTAATGTGTGTTGGAAAAACAAGGGTTACAGTTCTCTTGTTGCAATGACAGGAGTGGAGAGTTGGACTGATCAATGTATACCTGCATGAAGAAAATGAAGCTCGACATGGCAAATTGCCTTGCGGGCATTAGAGGTTGATAATCACTAGTCACTTGAGCAGCAGGGCTTTCCGCATCGGCGAGCTGAGATGAGGAGATAGGTGGCAACGAAATTTCCAATGGGTAGGTACCAGAATTTGAAAACCATTTGGAGATCGCTCTCGCTAAAGCACATTACGTGGCAAGGCGTATTGCGACTGGATATTGGTTGTCGTTAGCTGGTGGTTCCTTTAAGGTTAGCATGGCAGTCGAAAGTGAATTTGCGCTAAGTCACTGTGAGCCGTCTGTGCGCTGCATGGAGCCCATCGGCGATCGGTCAGGACACCAGCATCTACACAGACCAATGAAGCGATTTTTCTGCCCCTGCTTACCACTTCTTGCTCCCCATACCCAGCGTCTCATCCAACTGTGAGTCCCGCAGCCTTTAGTGCCTGTAGATTCTTCGCCGACCATATATTCCGCCACCGTGGGTGCCAAGCAGTTCCAAGCACAGTCTCCATGCCTCAGTATCGGACACAAGTCAGGAAATTTAAAATCTGACACTCGGTGCAGGACCCACTCTCGTGAACCAAAACTAGATCTATAGCTATCTAGGCATAATCTGTGATCGACATGCTACCCATCGTCTCAACAAAATTGCGACAGAGAATCGTCCCGGGCTGTGAAATGCGGTCGTTTGTGTGGGTGTGTATACAAGCTCTCTGGGTCTCTTTGGTCTCTTAGAGGATACTAGGGGATTGTCTCATCAATAATCACCCTGCCGCACTAAAACCATGGACATAGAGTGCCCGAAGTTAAGATCGAAGGTTGAAGAGCTCCAGGCATTGTACAACGTCTGCTCTAGGCCATGCTCACAAGCATCATTTCTAATCCCACGGCCACTCCCTGTTTGATTATGTCTAAGCCCAATTGCGCCAAATTATGAGCAACCCAGCCGAGAGAGAGTCTAACAAGGATGTCAAGAATCAAGCATGGGGCTCACACACTTTTCTAATATAGCAGGTGTCGTGACAACTATAAGTTACTGTGAGGCAGAATTGATGACTAATTTTCAGCTCGCCATCCTGGATAATCGAATTGCCGGTGGCGATTCTCCCTCAATGAAAGACTAGTCCGTGCCTGTCGTCTTCGGTTTGCTGGGATCGCTGAACGTGCTCGTTTTGATCGCATGCTGTACAGTTTAGTCCACATCCTCCAGCATGACGATACACAGCCCTAAAGAGTCTATTACGCTCAGGTCCAGGATAGGAGAACTTCTTACCACCGGCATGTCCATTAATTTGAGTCACGTAAATGTTAGCCTGAGAATCAACGAATTGAAATAGAGAGAGGGTTACCTCGTCCGAGCATCACATGTGACTTAAACCCTATCGACATGCGACTCAAACCCTATCGACATGCGTCACATAAATTAGCTAACTGGTCTAAGAAACTGTCACGAGTAGAAGGCGGAAGTCAACTGTCCGACGGAAAGCGTGCACAAAGAGCGAGAAAGCCGTGAAGAGCTGACTGCTCGCACAACGACCATATATACCCATGAAGGGTGAGCTAGCTAGAATAGGACATATGGTATGTCATGTGAGACACGTGACATATGTGATACACGTGACATAGTAGAACACGTGATATACGTGACAGAAACCCTACTCAGAGCGCTTAAGGTAGCGACGATCGTCGAAGCGTGGCGGGTTAAAAAAGTTGGACGCGCTCCACATCTCCTCGGCAGAGATACAAACGAACAAATTCTTGGGAAGGATTGTACCATTACGCATTGTAACATGTTGTAAAGCTTTGTAGGTCATGATAGTTGCGTATAATCGGAGAGAGAGAGGGGGGGCAGGGGTGAAGCGAAGGGGTCCTGCTAATGCTGTCTGTAATAATGGCTTTAACTAGCTTAAGAAGCAGAAGGCACGAGATAGGCTTTCTTCTATATAGAATGCCGGCCTATTAGGTTACTGCACTGTGGGCTAACAAGAAATAATTGAGGCTAGCGGTATGGACTTAATTTATTGCGAACAAAAAGACGTCTGCAAATTTATTTCTAGAATAGACATATTGTAAGCCCAGGACACCATTATGTCACGTGGATATGCCACTGACTAATCACTCCGTCATATATATATCAGCTGTACATACATCACATACAATACACATCTTGACACCTTTTCCTCCATCCTCCAGCTTACAGTTTGACCTAAGCGAATGTTTTGAGAACGCACGTCGTTTGTCCCTTGATTCTTTACGATCAGCCTTGCGAGGTAGCGTATGCAAAATTCGCGCAATTCTTGGCAAATGTCAATCGTTCGAATCTAACCCTAGAATCACGGCTAAACTGACGATGTCAGCCCGGGACACCACTAGTCACGTGGATATGCCATTATAGTGCTAACTTATCTGCTGTACTATAAAGCCGAGTCAACATCTTAACATCCCAACGAAAAATCAGCGATGAGAGAAGACTCTCGGAATAAATGTATGCCACGTCGCCCTTGATTGCATTTCACTCGAATGAAACTAAATCTTGGGTGGGACTTAGTAAAGGTTTGCTATCACTTTTACAAAACATAAATGCTTAGAACTCAAAACCCTTACCGGTATGGGACAACATCTCGGTCAACTCTTGAGATTGGTCTAAACTTGACTTCGACCTATGTCTCAACACTTTCTCGCTTCGGCATCGACCATTTGCAGGAACCGTCATCATGGTGATTGACATGAGTGACATCGACATGCTAAACATATCGAATATTGACAATGAGGTTCTTGTATTAGCCTACTTGTCGCACCAAATATCCGGTCTATCAGTTATTAGTTGTTTGCCCAGCCTTTTATGCTAACAAAGTCTCAAATCTCAAAGAGGATGTAGAGAGTGCCCCCAATACTGCCATTGCTCTATGGGACCTTTGACAAACACCAAAACTTCTCCCGTTCGCACGGTGGCATTCTAGGCGCCAGGTAGTGGGTTAAGTGTCCAAGAGGACAGAACGACGTAGCTCTGCGAAATCAAGGCTCACATTGCAGGTTGGGCTACAAATCCTTCTTTTTCTTGCACAATTTTCATCCTCCGGCCTAAAAATGGTGTTGCTGGTGATGGAACTTATCTTTTGCAATGGAAAACCGTTGCTCACCATCGGCGATGCGATGGCATACTTCTTGAACCACGAGGACTACTATACGAAGAATAGCTGCCTCCAGCTACAAGGCCATGACTGGGCCCTTGTGAAGGCGCCTCTTTCCATGGCTTACCCCTACCAATCTTCGGACCATGGATCAGTCAAGAAATGTTTCTTTAGTTCAGATATATCGAAAGCATTGCGGTTAGTATATCCGTCTAGATTCGACTCAAGTGCTGACAACTGTCTGGAAGAAAATAGGATCATACATTCCAGGAGATCCAATAGCTTAGAGAAACCTTCCTGGTGGGTATCTTATTCAGTTACTCTCGTGGTCACGGCCACAATGTTCACATACGTCGGCCTTCAGAGCGGGTGGTTAGTACGGCCTACAATAGAGGGGTAAGTGGCGCAACGGTCTGTAGATGGAGGCTTCTTTCCTAACAGCTGATCTCAGAGATTTACATTGGGTTGATTAGGTAAGAAACTGCCTTAACATACTGTATACGCGCTAATGAATGTAGCCCTCGATCTTTGTAAATTGTCCACAGCTATTCTGTTCTACTCGCGCTTATTACGAAAAGAGAATTCTCACCAGTCGCAACTCAGCTCAAGAGTTTGCAGGATTTGCTACCGCAGCTTAGGGTCTCAGCGTTACGAATCCGGACCGTGGGAGTTAGCAGCGCCACTTGTATTTTGTTAGAAACATTAACTCCCTAGTTTTCTTGACGATGAGTACGCAGACTTTTTCTTGTACAATATTCTCTAATAGGAATGAGATTTGCTAATATCTTCAATAGTTATACTCCAGACCATCTACAGCTTCATTCTAAGTCAGCTCGTTATTCCTCAATAGATCAACCCTCTTGAGCTTCAGGCCCGAACGACGTCTCCTCGCCGCAATTTCTCCTCCGCTTTGGTGCATCGCAGCGTCGTTCCTGGGAGAAGAACACCGGCATCATCGCCTTCATCGTCATTTTCCCCTTTATATGCATCCATATCATCAAAGCGGCCAGCAGTCTCGTGGTACGCTGCCGTACGCTCAAAGTCTCCGAACCCTCCGATTACATACCACAATTCTTGCAAGAGGTCTTCTGTATCCCGCGCAAGATTCAAGTCGGCCATCGGAAGCTCAAAGAGACTATGAGTTCCCTGCCCAGAGTCCCAGATAAAATGCCAGGGCCGGCCACGAGCTCCCTGGCGTTATCCATGGCATGCCATCCGCCACCGGAGGAAAATGAGACAGGAATCGAAGAGAAGCATTTACAATGGGAGTTATGAGACACCCAATAGCAGATCAAAACGGCGGTGTTGGCCATTGCTCACTAACTTCATCTCATGACTTTGGAGGAGAAGCGCAAGGAGAGTTTTTGAAACTTCAGCCGGGTTGTCTGTATACAGGTGTTAGAAGTGTTTCAAGCAGACAAAAATGGATGAGAAGATTGGCTCAAAGTTTGATGTAACTCACATCCGAGAGCAGACTTTGTCTTCCTGCTCATCCAAGAAGAAGAGCATATTTGATTGATATTTCCCGTCTAACCATTCAAATTGAGACGGAGCTACATCTAAACCACTTAGACTAGATATCTGAAGCCATGTTGCAACTTTGTTCCCTCCTCCATACTTACCCCCTCCATCTTCGCCGTCTGCTCCGCAATATCACCGCTAACATCCCACGCGGCCTCACCTTCTTCAATCTTCTTGTTGAGTGTAATAAGCACCATCTTGAAGGCAAAGCACCCAGCAATCGTAACGCCGAACATAGCCGTCACGATCCCATAACTGTTCCTGTACCCGTTGGAGGGCAAATTCCAGACGTACGAACCAGCGACGTTGCCGAGCTGGGAGAACGCGTTTATCATGGCGATGGCGACGGCGCGCTTAGCGGGAGGGCGTGGGAAGGATGATGAAATCCAGGAATAGAAGACGATGAAGCCGGCATAGGAGGACGCCTGCAAGAAGAGGCCTACGTAGCGGGCTGCCACGTTGAGCGTGCTCATGCTGATTATGAAGCCAACAAGGCCGCCGAGGATGGGGCCAACGATGTGCCAGAAGCGCTCTTCGGTGCGATCGGCGTGCCACGCATTGATGAGGGAAACAACGCAGCTGAAAGCCCACGGCGGCGCACTCATAAGGAGGGTTGTGATGTATCCGAAGCCCAGAGTGCGCGTGAGTGTGGGGAAGAAGGCGTTGAAGGAGAGCCCAACAACATATGCCGTGAAAGTGATCATCATGAGGTAGATCTTCACGTCTTTAACGGCCATGATTAGACCTGTAAATACGGTCTGTTCGGCGCTGTCGGCGTCGGCTTCGCCTACGTCTTCGGTCATGCGAAGAACTGCAATCTCGCGCTCTTCCTCAGTGAAACCGCGCGTATTGTGCGGAAGGTCAGGGAGGATGAAGCCCGCAGAAATGGCAATGAGCATCGTGGCCGCACCTTCAATCCAGTACAGCCAGCGCCACGCGCGATGGCCAAGGGTACCCTCCATATTCGAAAGCACAGCGGCGCCCACTAGGGAAGAGAAAGCATTGGAGATCAAGTTTCCGCAGAACAAAATTGCATTTCGGGTTGTGAGCTCTCGGCGCGTGTACCATTTGGATAGGATAAGGAGAGCTCCAGGGAGGAAGGCAGCCTCAACGAAGCCAATGAAGAAGCGGATGACGACCATGCCGGCGAAGTTGTGCACGCTGCCGGACAACGTCGAGATCATGCCCCAGAGCAGCATGGCGATGGAAATGTAGAGCGAGGGCCGTTGGATGCGATTGATTATAATGTTACTCGGAACTTGCATCAAGATGTATCCAACATAGACTATTATATTCCGTCAGCCACTGCAATCACATAGTGATTCAGAGGGGAAGACCTACGAATACTCAGACAGGTGGCGTATTGCGTGTTATTGATATTGAGATCATCCTGCAATCCACCAAGACGCGCAGCCGCAATATTGTTCCGGTCGAGGTAGTTCATGATGTAGATGAGAACGAAGAGGGAGCATCGCGCGTCCAGCTTACGCTTCAGCGACTTCTCCACGCGCTTCCTGTGCTCGGGATCCATGTGCGACATAGGTCCACCGTTCTTGACCATCTCCATCGCATGGGAATCGTTGTCGATTATATCCTGCTTGGTGTCCTGTGTCGCCATTTTGCCGTTGTCACGGCTGTGGATTGCGATGAGAGAGCAGCAGCAGCCCGTCCATCTTATATTAACCGTTCTCGCATTCGGTCTTTGTGATCGACCTTAGGATGGCCTGTTGCAGCAGTGAGTGGCACCGAGCATTGAGAACGCATGGCAGGGTGGAAAATTTGCCCAAGCGGCAGCCAAACACCGGCTTGTTCTGGCTGCGTCGGCTACACTTCTACATCTAGTATCCCGTGCTCCTGTGGGAAGAACTTATCTGTTGGGCCGGTGTTTTGCCGGTGAAGTATGGCGTCGGCACCGTCGGACGGCAACGGTGCGTTCAACCGTCAGATGCCGATGGAGTGGGTCGGGTTCCCAGATCCCCGGTCAGCGACCTAAGCCTCATGATTGACTGGCTAATATTCAGTTTCGACTTTGGGACAACAGTTGTTCGCCTCCTTTGCAACGAGGCCTTAGGAACAGGATGTAATTAAAGATCACTGCCCGAGGGTACTTGTGTAATCAATTGCTTCATAAAACTCATTATAAGTGCCTTCATGTTTTCGCATAGTCGATAGTCATAAATAAATTCGAATTAGTTAACTAGCTTTAGTCATTACATCGTTGGAGCATGCCACACCAATCCTAAGGCGATACTGGGGTGATAGTCATAGTGGCCTGCAGATCCCTGCTACTGAACCCAGCACTGAGGGTGAACTCGCCTGCTGGGATGAGCCACTGCTGTGAGATGATATCCCAGTAACTCAGATCTCTCCTCATCAACGGAAACGTAACTTTCTTAGATTCTCCTGCTGTTAAATATACCTTTTCAAATCCACGCAATTGCTTCGGGGGGGTGCCAGAGGGAGTAGTGTCGACAGGGAAGGAGACGTACAACTGCGGCACAGTCGCACCATCCACGTCGCCGGAGTTAGTGAGAGAGAGGGTGACGTTATAGACAATGTTCCAGAGCTCTGGGTTGCCGCCTGGAGCGGTCGGCTGTTCCGCCGCGGCGGATGTGAGAGCGTCAACAACGGCAGTGGCCTGGAGATCGGCCATCTCGAAGGTTGAGTAACTCAGACCAAAGCCGAACTCGTAGCGAACCGAGATATTTTGCGCATCGAAATATCTATAGTCAATTTCGAGCTTCTCGTTGAACCAACTCTGCCAGTCATCTTTGCCAGTGGTATTTACAGCAGTGGTGGGCGGCGCGTTGTAGTCAGTGCCATTGAGGGCAATGGTGTACGGTAGCCTGCCAGATGGATTCACCTCGCCGTAGAGGAGATCAACGATTGAATAACCAGACTCCTGTCCAGGGTAGTGAGCCGCAAGAATTGCTGTCACATTGGGGTGGTCGGCAAACGGAAGGGTGTTGATACCCGAAGAGTGGGTGACGACAACGGTGTTATTGCAATATTTGGCCACAGACTGGACAACGTCATTTCCATCCCAATCGACAGAAAGGTGCTGGCGATCAGCAGCTTCTTCAGCCCACGTTTTGAGGAAGACGATGCAGACGTCAGGCGTTGCAGGGATCCAAAGGTCGGTGATGTTTGAATTGATAATCAGAGTGTTGTAGAGCCACTGCTGGACGAGCGCATTATCCTGTGCAGCGCGTTCCTTAATGGCTGCAAGTGGTGTTATGAGATAAGTGAGACGACCAGTTCCAGAGCCACCTCCAGCAGTCAGAGTTCCGTACTCAAAGTCAACCTGGTTGTAGAAGCCTTGTGTATCATCACCGGCGTCATTTCCGAACACAGCAATAGACTTGGGTGCTTTCAGTGGAAGGGCATTGTTCGTATTCTTGAGGAGCACAGTCCCTGCCGAGCCATGCTTGCGAATCAACGCACCGTGATTATCGCGGACATCACGGCTCGATGGCCCAGTCAAATTGAACTCTCTCAGCCATGTGCTTCTCGGTGAGAAGGTATTGAGATCGGCACTCGATGGATCCACAGTTGGGAAGTTCTGGTCCTGGCCAAGCCAGTAGTACGGGGTCATGATTCGGACAATCATGTCATCAATTCGCGAAATAGGAACAGTGCCGTTGTTGACTGCCAAGGTGACATTTCCACCAAAGAAGGATCCGGCTTGAGGATACAGCCCGTAGGTGCCGATACCACCAGGCCTGGAAAGTCAGCAAAAATTTCACGTTGCGGTGAGGGGAAGCATCTTACATGTCCATGTCAAGACCGCTTTCAATAGACGAGACGCCGGAGTGTGTGCCCCCCCAATCAGACATAACATAGCCCTGGAACCCAAGCTCCTCCTTGAGCAATCCGTTCTGGACCTTGGAGTTCTCGCACGCATACGAACCATTCAATCTCTGATATGAGCACATGACACTGGAGACTTTCGCGTGTACGGCGTTGGCAAATGGCCACAGGTAAAGCTCATGGATGGTCCTGTCGTCGATATTGGCGGAGACCGCCTCTTGAATGACATCGGTGAGAGTGCCGTTGGAGTCATATGTAGGGTTGCGCTGAGTTTCTTGTTCATTGCCGATAAAGTGTTTGGCAGTTGCTTGAACACCGGCATCCTGAAGACCTGTAATGGTTTCCTCCATGGCGACACCGGTGAGATATGGGTCAGGGGAGAAACCTTCCCAATTTCTGCCAGAGTAGGCGGAGCGACCAAGGGGACCGCATACAGGAGCGAGAGCGATATGGGCGCCCTTTGCCTTGAACTCTTCACCCATGGCCCGGCCTCGTTCGTACATGATGGCCTTGTCCCAGGTGGCCGCGGCTGATACGCCGGCAGAGAAGACGCTAGCATAGTCCGCAACACGGATTGCCAGAGGGCCATCCTGAAGGCAGAGACCCTGGAATCCTAGTCGGGGAATTGCGACAATGTTCCCAACACAACTGGCAAATGTCAGTCATAGCAAAATGACTTCTAGTCTTATGATCAACGTACGGTCCAGGCTGGCCAGTAACCATATCAGCCTTCTCTTTGAGCGTCAATTGAGCTACAAACTGCTTAGCTCTCGCCAATGCAGCCTCCCAACCACCATATCCAGTCGCATTTGCTAAAGACATATTAGCACGTGTTCCAAAAGCGTTTGGTAAAACATAGGCTCACGTGAAGGGAGAACAGCTGGTGAAGAACCGTATTGCGTCAGAATGGTCGTGTCTAATGGTTGAACATAGCTGAACGCGGTTTCCTCGCGTTGGACAGCGTTATATGCTTGTGCACTAACATAGGGAGCCAGGAACAGGCCGGACAGCAGCAGAGAAAGAACCATGGTGATTGACAATAGGAAGTTAGCGTCTGTACCAATCCCTCAGCGACAAAACGCCAGCTTATATACTACCTACGTTTTCACAGAAACATCTGCCGACCCTGATCATAATATCACTTGCCGAGATGGTTGATCTTTTGATGCCGAAGTTTTGCCATTGTTAACCCACACCGAGCCACTTAGAAGCGGCTAAAAGCTTCAACCCGAAGCTACTCGGGAGATACACCTCATTGCCAAGAAGAAGGTTCGATCGTACCCTTGCGCTGCTCTCCTTTGTCACCCTCAAGCACTTAGATCTACGTGAGCTACCCATATGAGGATTAACAGAAGAGTTTGTAGATACATCGCAGGCTACATAGCAGCCACCAATTGGCACCTAATATCGTGTTTAATGTTCTCAGACAAAACAAAAATCGACTCTGCAAATTGAACAGTGCTTTGAGCATTCGTCATGAAAGTTGGCGAGAACTTGGTTGCAGCTACGTTCATGAATCGCAACAGCGGGCGGGGTACCGGTAGGGCCCAGCACCATGACGGGCATAGAGGGATGAAAAGAGATGCCCGAGCCGATGTCATGCAGAGGTGCTCGTCTCGTGCCACGAGGGAAAATTTATTGTTGACGTTTTGCCCCAGGCCTCCCCGCGCAAACCCCGACTTCCACGGCACGCTAACGAGAGTAGTGTCGGACTTGCCGAGCCCGTTTAGTTTGTTGGACCGGGCCTAGGCCGGCGTCTGATTCGGTATTTGATCTGCGCCGGGTTCTTTCTTCCACGGTTTTGCCGAAGCAAGCCCGACCAGCTGCATTTACAAGCATCTCGGGGCATCTCGGTCGATTGACAAACGCTTAGAAGACAGTGGGATGACCTTTTCCATGCGAAGGAAATCAATGATTAATGTATCTTGAGTGGTGAAAGGCTCCTATCTTGTCATCCGCCAATTAACGTCAGGTCACGCATTTCAATTGTATACCTGATTGCGTTAAGAGTAGCTTTGCAGAAAAGAGAAATTGTGGTACCACCTACGCAGCATAAACAGAAAGTCGGCCAATGTGAGAAAATTCAGCAGTAGTCCTACTCGCACTCGTACCACTCACCAAAAAGGCAGCCGAATTGTGTCCGTTTCCAGCCCCGGCGAACGAGATGCAATTCGAAAGTCAGTACTCTCCCTAATTTATGGATTCCACAATCACCGCCTTCTCTTCGTTAACTTATCCCCATTTGAGAAATTTCATCTTCTTTCAACTCTACCGTATATCGAAATGATTAGGACAGAATGAAACGAGGACTTATAGGCACAGTGCAGGGAAACACTTAAGCCACACAAATCTTGAAAGAAAGAAGTTTGCATCTCCAATCAGGCAGACAAAAGGAGATAACCCTAACACCTACACACAATCTCCGGTACGCCCAAATCACTCCTGATGAGGCTCCTAATGGGAGGCCATCAATTCTTCATCGAATATGACCATACCATCAACCTCACCAGCTTTGTAGGATTCATGGTACTGAAATGGCGAGTCTATCTCACCACACAAATTCTTTCTCAGGTGAGTATCCAAAGAATTCTCATTTGTGATTAGCCAATGGCTGGATACAACTCCTTGTAAATCGGAATCAAAGCGGATAGCCAGTTCTAAAGCTCGTTAGCGGAGTATGGTCAATGACATGCGCATAGTAATAGTTTCACCTATTCTCTTTTCGTTGAAGATAAAGATTGGCGCCCCTCGTTCGATGTTGGCGCAACAGCCCATCGTGTAACCTTCGCGGTATCGGTTTGCCAAATATTTCCTTGGACTAATTGTGGAAAATGTTCCACCACAACGAGTTAGTGTATCTAAAAAGAAGCGATTAGGGCTATCGTAATCTTGACAAAGGTAAGATTGAGAAACTCAGAAAATAGTATTGTACTAGCGAACCGACTCACTTGACGTTCAGACGGGTTCAGGGAGAGATGTTGATCAATAAGGCTGTACTGCAGTCAGTACTCTTCCACTTGTCCTGATGCCTTATTGACATGAACTTTGAAGTGCTATCCAAATGTTAAGTCGATAGCATGTGGGTTAACTTCCTAGTCAATTCTTTTTTCGACGATAGCCTTCTCAGGCAGTGCGCCGATATCCCAGACAAACAGGCCGGCATAGACCGCAAAAGTGAGTTGCTCGTAGATGCCTTCGGCTACGTCATCTGTTGACTTGGTATATATGGTTCTAAATGAATAATGAGTACCACTGTCGAAGGAACACTAAAGTAAAGGTTGTGTATTTTCTCATTCTCCTAGTCGTCAGGCGCTGCCATTTGTCCAGCAACCTTCTCCGGGACACGAAATTGATTTCTGTAAAAAGCTAGCAAGAGGGGCACAAGATATTCTAAACAAGCTGCAGTGATGAGTTCAAGAGTTGGACCCTTCAGCGTCACTTTCTTCCTATTTGTGGAAGAGGGTGGAATGAAGGGGATTATACTGGAGAGCTTACTGACAAACTGAACAGTCGCACCTTGGGTATCCAGACGGGTTAATGTCTGGTAATTTCCGCCAATCGTTCCATGGTGGCATGATGGCATCCCCACGGAATCAACGTCGAGAATAGAGACAGGATCAAGTAGCAAGAAGAGCGTTCTAAGTGGTGAATGGACGGCACCATTCCATGTCTCTTTGCTTATGACAGGTTTCCGTCGCTGTGGCTGTGATCAGCCCACTTTCAGCTTTAATCGGTTGAGGCTGAACTGTTACAAGTACCATAAAATATTACTCTTTTTCTCGTATGCTTTAACTTTTTCCTGTGGCTTGCAAGCCACATTTACGAAACACAACCCGTCAGCTGAGATCGCCCGATCTCACTACTGTCCATGATATAACCCATAATTATGAAGGCAGTTTCCTCTCCATCCTCTGATCGTGGACGAGCATAGCAAAAATAAAAAACTTATTCAAACATACACCATGAAGTCCTTTCATCCAAGTTGCACTCTTCCACAGGGTCCTCAGAATTACATTGCTTCTGGAAATATACGAGGCACCCTTGATATTGTCTGGGGCTGTCTGAGCATCATATTGCTCTGCACATGGACGATTCAACACCTCAACGTCCCCCAACAGATATTCGCACGAACTAGAGGAGAGAGCGCTCGACTACGGCTACTAAGATTTTTTCAAAAGACGAAATGGATGATTCTCACCATATTTGCACCAGAAATTATAACTGGCAAGGCGCTCGCCGATCTGATCTCGGCCTGGCGTACAAGTGGACAAATGCAAATCTTTAAGGAAGCGAGGGAGGGGGACACAAAATGGACTTTGAAGCACTCATTCTTCGCCGATATGGGCGGCTTCGAAATTCATTTTCCTCAAGGCACGCCCTTACCTCCTCGAACAGACGAGATGGAAGAGCTCCGACGGGACACACAGCCAACAGCTACCGATCAAAAGTATATAAAATCCATTTCGAGACTTTGCAGATACGTCCCTTGGTCTGCAGGGATCGTTCCATGGAGCGAAGATGCGACAAATACTCATGCCGTTATCAAAGCCTTTGAGCTTCTCAAGATTGAAGACTTGAAGTTGCCATTCTTAGGCGATATATGGCGCGTTAATGCCAGCGTACTCCAAGGCAACATCTGGGTCCTTGACGCCAACCAGCTCCGCGCTGCTCGGGATTTCGGCATTATAGAAGCGCTCCCTGATATCCGAAAAGAGGTCTTAAATGATCAAAGCAAAAGCGACGGCCTTGTTAAGTTTCTCGCAATTGTACAGATATTATGGCTTATAGTTCAATTGATAGTCAGAAAGATTCGGATCCTCCCTTCATCTCAGCTCGAGGTGGTCACGATGGCCTATGCAATATGTTCCATTTTCACTTGGGCTATCGTTTTCGAGAAACCTCAAGGCATTAGCGTGCCATACACGCTCAAGGCCTCTCGCTATCCCACCCCCGGTGAAATAGTCAGCCTCGCAGCTGAGGGGCCATTCCCATGGTATTGGTATGTTCGAGGGCATCGATTCCCTAATCATTGCTTTCATTACTCGGGACCGCAGTGGAAATATTTTTGGGGGCAACTGCTTGGAACGGGTATCGGAGCGGTTGTGTTCGGTTCGGTTCACCTACTCGCGTGGAATTTTGTCTTCCCAGTACCAATAGAGCGTTTGCTGTGGCGCATCGCTGCTTTGCTCACAGTTACTATCCCCATTGCAGCGGAAGCTGTCTTTGCGACTCATCGTACACCTATATGGGAAATATGTTGGAGGGCTTTGCCGGTTTTGGTGTTCATATATATTCTCACGAGGCTTGCCGTCCTCGTCGAAGTATTTCGAACGCTATACTTTTTGCCACCGGAGGCCTACCTGTCCACATGGTCCACGGACATACCTCACTTGAATTGACGGTAATGCAAGTGAATTGAACACGACGGCGGGTAAAGAGAAGAGCTGAACCAGATGAGGCAATTACAAATTGCAGATAGGGCAGACGTGTATTTTGCACTAGTAATTGACGTTTATAAGCCACCCGATTTTAAGCTTCCTAGCAGGTCTGACCATTAGTGTATTGCAGTTTCCAGTGGCCGAAATGTATTATGTATTTTTATGTTATGGGGCTTTTTTAGTGATTTCGATTGAGGTGTAAGTTGACGTCCATCCCCGCCGCCTTCCATAATAAGGATATGCTTGCCTTGAGCGTCTTAGTCTCGCTGCAACCCTGCTCCCATCGTCTTGCAGTCCTTGATTAAAAGTTCCTAAAGTTTTAGAAGAACCAACCGTTTTCCCTGAGTCGAACAATTCCTAACACAACACAAACAGGCCTAGCCTTTCCTGCCCAATCATGTACAATGAGGAAGACCAGCTGCCCACGCGTTAGCCTCATCTCTCCGCCTCAAGCCAGACCCGAAAACTTACTCTCACACCCAACGCCAATCGCTTTAGCCGGGATCCAACATTCTCGAACCGCATCATAGAACCACATGTCATTTCCAGCAATCACTCGTCCCCTGTCGTAGCACCGAATATTCAGTGTAGTGCCAGGAGGAATCTTCAGTTTGACTTCTTGGTGCCACTGGTCGCGGTCACAGTTCTGGGGAATTGTGGTTTCCAGGGTACAAGGCTTCGCGATGGCGAGGAGAGGGAAGAGGAAGAGAATTGACAGGTTGAGGTGCATCTTGAGGGGTTGCAATCTCATCGAAGAAATTGAAATATTGTAGGAGTAGAAGAGAATCTAACCTGTATATAGTGAGATAGAGGCATAGCTGGAATTATAAGAGCTCTCTGAAATTCCTGTCAAGAAACACGGGCTCGTAACGCTAAGGAACAACACAAAACACCGCCCATCTGACTTCAGAATTCGGGTTCGATACGATTGGATCTCATCTTGGCAATTGGTAACAGGGCGTTACCTATCCTGCAATTGGGTCCCTAATGTGCACCGACAGTCTCATTAGCGCTTCAAGCCTTCTTCACAATATATACTGCTTGGCGTTACACACAATATACGAACTTCCCCACATCCCGAGGCCCAAACTAATTCTCCGATTCCTTAGCTTCAGCTGTAGTCCCGAAGTTGGAAACTCAGACTCGTATTTTTCGCATTCTCATTTCAATACAACACACATTCGATAAGAAAAAAGAGGAACGTGTAACTGGTAGAGCCTTGATGTCCGGAATTGTGGCTCGCAATCAACTGCGATGTTAAAGCTGAACGCTGATGTGAGTACCAAAGCATCAGGAACTGCCTATACGGAAACAACAGCAACAGCCATAGAAAGAGGAGACCTTTGACATTGTTATTTTGGTACAGATTGAACAGATAGCAATGCCCCACCAAAATTAATCGCAGAGAACAACATCAGATGATATTATACAAGGCCAGAGGGCCACTTTACGTCATCAATATGCTGCAGCCTCTCCATTCTGCAGGCACGGCGACGATTTTCCTTGAGCCCAATCCAAACTCCAAAATGCAAGTCCCAAATGACAGGAATGGATCAGATGCAGAAAAAGTCAGAAAAACCACCGAGGATTGGAGATGAGGTTCATGTACTGGAAGGGACTGAGACCGCTTTCGCACATTTGCGCGGTATAGAGTATAAAGCCGTTTACCAAAACAACATTGTCCATATTACTGAGAAAATGCACACCTCTAGGGCCGATAAAATATCGTTAGAACGCGAGGAACCAAAGGTTTCAACTCTAAGGTTTATGCCGTCTTTTGCGCCCTCCTCTTTGGGTTTGATGCCCGCTTCTTCGGACTCTTCTTGGGCGAATCACCGCCTTCAATGTATTTAAGCAATTCCTCAAGGCTGCGCGTATCGGTTCGTTCTCGCGTTGTTCGTGTTGGTAGAGTAGTCTCGCCAACCGTTTGACCAACGGACGCCTGCGGTCGAAGAGGTCCCCTTCCATTGAGTTTGACGGGTCGAAGACGACCCTTGGCCAAATCTTGCAGCTGTTTAGCTTGGAGGACGGCACTCTGGGTAAGCTGCTCAAGCCAGTGTTCGGCTTCCTTTGTGTTTTGGTTATCCGGACCAAGGATGCTCTTGAAGATGTTGAACGATTCTCGCATGCGGTTGACAGCGGCGCGCATATCTTTATCCAATGCCAACGCTTGAGACAACTGGAAGAGCAGGGTTGCGGTGTTGATGGAACTCTTGCCAGACACTTCTTCGCTGATAGCGAGAGACGCTTCGAACCAGATGCGAGACTCGTGGTATAGCTTCTGTGACTGCAGCATTACTGCCGCATTGTTAATAGTCGTGATTGAATCAGGATGATCATGGCCGTAGAGAATCTTCCACAACTCTAGCGCATGGCGGATATACGTGAGTGCTGCGTCGGTGTTACCAGTGGCGTGCTCGAACAGTCCGAGGTTTAGATAGTTTAGTAGTGTTTCTGCATGATCAACACCAAGAGTTCGCTCTGAAACAATGACAGCCTTGTGGGCAAGCTCAACGGCCGCCGCTTTGTCTTCGAGGTTGAATAGAAGGTTGGAGAGGGTATGATACACTCGAGCAACCTCTGGATGAAGCACACCGTATATCTGCTCGTGGAGGGAAAGGGACTCGAGCAGCAGCTCCTGTCCAAGCTCCTTCTGATCTTGTGCGATGGACATCCGACCAGCTTCTAAGGCCTCTTCTGCCAGCAGACTCTTGGGTGAGGCTTCTTTAACCACGGGAACGATGTTCAAGACATCGTCGGCATGGAAGGTTTGAACAGGGAGATTGTCCGTCGGGCTTGCCGCGCGGGGGGGAGAGGCATTCTTATTCTTCTTCTTCTTACTGGATGTCGTTGCTTGTCCATTAGAAACGGGCGCACCATTGACTGCCGGGGGAGCGCCATTAGTAGCAGCCTGCTTGGTGAACGCATATTCCTTGTTCTCCAGCTGCAACCCTAGCTTCAGGCAGATTTCTCGGAGAAGCTGTAGCTGCTTTCCGGACTCGATCCATGATTTGTTGAGGCTGTATCGGTACCTCAAAGCAACTTGTGCCTGAATTTCTGCCCTCAACAACTCGGGGGTCAGCTTCTCAAAGCTGAAGTCCGACTCGGGGTACATAGTCCTCAGGGTGGAATCGATCTCGGCGGTGGGCTTGGCGTTCACGTCATCCCCAAGCAGGCAGTTAAGCACGTGTGCAATGCATGGAGCAGTAAAAGGGGGAGCCACGTTGCGCAGCTTGGAGTTGGCGTAGTGCTTGAAGCCTCGGGCAATCATCTCCTGAATGACCAACCGCTTCAAGGCCTGCAAGCGGGGATCTTCTTTATCGGAGAGCTCGGCGACCTTGCCTAGGTACCGTATATTGATACCGCGCTTGTGGAGGAGAGCACTTAGTGACTGGCCGTCCATGGGGAAACCAACGTCGCCCTCTTTGAGTTCCTGAATGAGCCGAGGAATGACATCAGTCAATAGATGGTTGCAAGCGGCGCGGACTTCCGCCTCGTCCTTGGCCCATTCCTCCTTGTCCTCATCGGATTGGGGGTGTTGACCACAGAAAACATCTGGGTTGAGAGCGAATTGGAAGCCGGAAATGTCAACACGCTCATCCTGTTCAGCAGCTTCGGCGCCTTGCTTCGATTGCTCCTCCTCTGACTCCTTGGACACTTCTGCGGATTCAACCTTGGGTTCCGCCTTCGACTCGCCCTTGATCGCCTCCTTGGGTTCCTCTTTTGAGTCCGCTTCACCGTTATCTTCTGCCTTCTCCGTGATCTGGGGTGTGTTTGACTTGTCTGCCTTCTTGTTCATTTCCTCTCTGACGTAATCCCGGAGCTTTAGTCGTCCATACGACTCGACTAACTCGGGACGAAGGGTTGCCATTCGGTGCGGATAATCCTTATCTTTTGGCTTGGCTTCCCCGTCCTTACCTGGCTCACTCCAGTGTTCTTCTACCCACGTGACATCCAAGGGGGTGAGGCGGTACAAATCGAGCGCATATCGCCTTCCGTCGGTGCCAATCAGACCTTTCGTCTCCACACTTCCCTCCAGCTCGTGTCGAATGTTGTCCTTATCCCACACGGGATGCTTCTTTACTCGTAGAGCCTTGGACACCTGCTCGAAAAGAGGAATAAAGGACTTGTCGTCGGCGACGATCTCCTTGCCCTCAACCGCGCCATAGTCGATCTGATGCTCCCCAGGGTCTCGTTGCTTAAAAATCCCGGGGACGATGCTCTGACCGACGATGCGCTTTCCGAGATAGTCAACCACTACTGTACCCGAGGTGAAAAGGCCTTGTATGTCGAGGTTGTTGACAGCGCGAACTCCAAACACGTCCTTACCGACGGCCACGCGGGCTGCCTCGTCTCCGCCTTCGGTGCCGAAAGTTCCAACGCCATCGGCGCCGAACGAGTAGAAGATGTTGTTATAAACAAAGATCTGTGCATCCTTGGCCTCTGTGGGGTTCAGAGGGGCGATCTCTCCGCGAGCCACCAGCATGGCCCCTCGTGTTGCAGCATCGTTATAGTCGGCGAACAACTTGGAGGTGAGCCGTTCCCGGAACACGCGATCCTGCACAGCTTCCTTGGGCATCTCTCGCGTAGACTGAAATTCTTCATTCCAGTCTCGGAGCGTCTCGGTATTCTCAACGCCTGAAATAAGATAACTCTCCTGTGTTCGGGCTAGGTCGGAGACGTGTGGTGTGTGAGAGGAGGTAGGCGGGGGAACCATCCATGGATTCGCTGGAATGGCATTGGAGAGCTGGAAAATGGCAAGGAGGTCCTTCTTGGCGTTGTGCTCAAGCAAGGCCTCAAAAGCCGCACCGAATGACGGTGAAACATCTCTGATGAGGGTGAGGAGTGAGTGTGCGGAGTGGGCCTTGGGGGCTTGGCGCGGGAAGGGGTCGAACTTTGTGTTGGACGACTTGTTCACGTAAAAGCCTCCGACATGGGACGTAATCTGGTATTGCTCGCCCTCGTTTGTGGTGACCTGCAGATACAGAAGGTGGCCTTTCGATCGTAGGTGGTATGGCGGGGGGTTCCAGGGCGACACCGAGATGGCCTTGATGGTCTTGGGAGCGGGGCCTTGCGGAGGCGGCAGGAGATTCTTCACTGATCCCGGGGCTTTGATATCATAGCTGCTGAGGGCTGAGTGCTCGACACCGGGCTCGTTGGTGTGCCCCTCCTTGCTTTGGTCCAGTCCAACGGTGTCGTGCAGCGACAGGCCAGCCATGATTCCCTGCAGCGCATCGGTGCGGTCCCCGGCGGCGCCAATGAGCTCCCGGATGCGTATGACGTGCATGCGTGCCTCCTTCTCTGTGTATGGGTCCTCCACCAGGGTCAGCTCCGAGTCTGCCTGCAGCCCGGGCACCTCGGAGAGCTCGACGAAGTCGTTGATGCGCTGGCCATCATGCTCGAGGTGGAAGCACGAGTACTGGAACGTGTGGGGCGTCTCGACGATGGACTGGCGGAGGTCCTGGACCTGCTCCTGCGTGGAGAGCTGCGAAGCGTTAGTCTGCGTGGTCACGGGCGGGGCATGTGTAGGACGCCGTGTACCATGATCTGGGTCTGGAAGGGCTCATGGGGCAGCTTGATGGTGACCTGGAAGATGTCCGGCCGGCGCTCAGCCTCGTCGTCGCCGCCGCCATCGTGGTTGTGGGCGCTGTGGTCGTCCGAGTGGGCGTGGCCGTTGGAAGCGGGCTCTGCGGCGGCCTCTGGAACACGCATACGGTTAGCCATTGGATTGGGAGCTGTGGCAAGCTCAATTAGAAGTGGCAAAGCGATCTGTAGACTGTTGACAGGTGAGGTCGCATGTCCGCACTCACCAGATTTGGAAGCGTCATGATTGCTGCTAGCGGCCATTCTGGCAGATGGGGCTCTGTACTACGGCTACAACAAAGAGAGGGCACAGCGGGAAAAGGAGATAACAGCTGCGGCGGCGAAGGATGGTATGCAAAAAGGGGTCATTAATGTACAATGGTCAAGTAAGAGGACGTGGGCGTGAGGCAATTGAGATGGTTTTGCTTGCATTGCTCAAAACTTTTTTTCAGATCCCAAGCCCCCCGGCGGCCCGCTAAGCCCGATCCGATTGCCCTCGGGCCAGCCCCGGCAGGCCGGAAGGCGAGAGTCGGAAGTGCGTACCACCCACGACCGACTGTGCTCGCTACAATATATGGGCGACATCTGAAGATCGTCACCTTGGGATTGGGGATGGCCGTACAGGATGCCGCGCCGGGGAATAAGCTGCTGCTCTGTGCCGCACACGCATGCCCACACGGCCAGCGTCAGCTCTTGAATAGCTGTCAGGTCTCTCAGCTACACCGGGGTTCGATCGCGTGCACTGGCCGCCTTCCTCTGCCAATGCTCCGTGCTACTCCCTAAATCTCCCCTCCACGTCGACTTTCACAGCGCCGCTTCGTCACCCTCTCTTTTGCACCTTTCCTCCAGTCGTTCCTTTTGTTGCGCGTGTCACTCCTTGGTTTCATCTTTCCTTCTGTTTTTTTGTCCTCTGTCACCCTCCTATCCCGCGCGTACGAGCGCGCCTGTTCCGTTACACGACTGGCGGATAATGCTAGCGCTGCGACCCCTCTCCAGGGCAAACGTGGTGCGCGCCCATGCTACGTTTCAACGTCGCTATCCACATGCCTTCTGGGACCAGTTACAGCGCGCCGGCCGCGTAGAGATCTATCGCCCCCAACCTGGATGCTGTCGCGCGCTTACTGGCCAATCCGGCCCTCCGACGCCCGGCAATGATGCGCCAAACCCAGTCGACGATGCCACAGAGGACGCCGGCAGAGAAGAGCAGGAGAGCGGCCAAAGAGGCAAGTGGAAGGGCACTGCCTTCAAAATGTTCGAAGCCGCGGCTACTACCGGCGCGTCCATCTTCATTTTAGGTCTAGTCGGTTTTAGCTACACAAGGTACTACAAGCATATGGTTTTAGAAAAAATCGAAAATGCCTTCAAGCCCGGGGATCCCGTCCTAGAGCTCGCCGCCAAGGGGAAAGAAGTTCCGCAGGAGGACCAGGCCCTCGGCAACATTCCTGGCGTCAATGATCCGGACTACGACCGCTGGATTCCGCGTGTCGAGCAGGAGAAGATTGATAGAATCATCAGCGGCCATGACAAGGGACGGTACCATCTACTCATGGGCGAGAAAGGCACCGGAAAAAGCTCCATGTTGATCGATGCCATGTCCAAGATCAACGGGGAAGGCGTTGCCATGTGCGAGGCCCATGCAGACCCAGAAATCTTCCGCATCCGGCTTGGTCGATGTTTGGATTTTGAGTTCCACGAGGACAACATCGGAGCCCTCTTCTCCATTCGTGGGCCTCGCGACGCGTCGGCCCTACTAGATATTGAGCGAGCGTTCAACAAACTCGAAAAGGTCGCGTTAAAGCGGCGAGAGACTATAGGGCGGCCACTCATCCTCATCATCAACCAGGCACACCTGATAAGAGATGACGAGAACGGCCGCGATCTTATTGAATTGATCCAGCAGCGCGCTGAACAGTGGGCAGCGTCCAATCTTGCAACCGTTGTGATCAACAGCGACAAGTACTGGGTCTATGAACGACTGAAGCAACATGCCACAAGAATGGACGTCACCCAAGTCAGCGATCTGCCCAAAGAACGAGCCATGCAAGCACTCCGGAATTACCGAATGAAGTACTGGACCGAGAAGACGCCAGAATCAATTCTTGAAGAAGTGTACGACAAAGTTGGAGGCCGCCTTACCTTCTTAAATCGGGTGGCCAAGTCACGTGACATGGTGGCAATGTGCGATCACATCTGCGAAATGGAGAAGACATGGTTTCTCAACAACTGCGGAATTCTTGGCACGGAAATGGACGACGATGTCATGGACCAGCAGAAATACGCTGTAAGTCATGAGCAGTCCAGCTCCATTGACACTATATCATTAGAATCTAACTATTTTCAGTCCACAGCCATGGTCCTCGCCCACGCCCTCTACAAACGTTCCGTTGAAATGGACGGAGAGACCTACCACCCCGAAATCGGACACGTGCTCCCCGAATTTCCCCTCCACAAAGCCCGCTACATCATGACGCGCGCCGACTTCATCCGTCAGCACCACGACCTATCCATCTTCGCTATCAATAGTCACGCTATGGTGCGGGCCGACAGCGTGCCTATGCAGCGCGCCTTCAACGACATATGTTCTGAACCGGGCTTTGAGAAGTTCCTCGAAGCGACGCTGGATCGAATTGGAGATATCGAGAGTTTGGGACGCACCAAGGAACTTACCTTCAAGGATCTGTGGGATGGTGGCAAGTATAAGATTACGACGAGGGATCGGAAAGGGAATGTGGAGAGAGAGGTGGAGATGGAAACTGTAGAAGGGAAGAAGGAGGAGGAGGAGGATGATTAGTAGAGCTGTAGGGGACGACGGGGAAAGACGATGATGAAGTCGATGATGAAGTGGACTATCGCCGATGAGTTACGATTAGAGGTCAACGGTTGGGTGGCTAGTTGGGTTGGTGGTTTGATATGGTTCATTGATAGATAGGAGTCGAGGATTCTTGGTGGGTTGTATGATTGGTGATGGATGACATCAATGGTGTAAGTCGACTCGGTCTTTGAAAGATGAGGGAATCTTTGAGACTTTAAGATGTATAGATACCCTTTCCTTGTCTACGTTTTTGTGTTGTTTTATTCCATAGCTCGCTTTTGATTGCACCCATGGCTTTCTCTTCCCTATCTGTTTCCTGAACAACTTGTATTTAGTGGATAATGCAAAACATAGCTCGAATAAGGAAATGCTGAAAGGGGGGGCTGTGCAATCTCTGAGGCCAATCATGAGGCAGCCTCCAGCACCTTGAACATCAACTCGAAGCTTGCTAGCTTCAAGAAGGCTCATACCTCCCGAGTATCCATGACGAGCTTATCCTTCAGCATGCCATCCAACCTTGAACTTTGCGCTCCATGTCAGGTCGCCATTCGCAGCGATCGCATCGCCTCTATAACTGGCTCCAACCCCACTCCCTCAACATCTAAGAAACACACACAGGAGAAGTGGTCCTGCGCGCTATGCACCACGATCTTCGCGTTCCACAAACGAAGGAGAAAAGAGAAAGTGTCCATTACGTTGGAATGGCTGGAAATGCAATTGACCCGCACCGTATTGAAAATTTATCCGACGTTATCGACTAAGCCGAGATATCTGGAAGAGGCGGGGGAGCGAGGGGATACGGAACGTCAGGCGGCAGAAGATGCGGCGTTGTCGCCGATTGGCGATTTATCGGACATCATTCTACTTTCAAGAGAAATTGAGTTTTCGGAGACGGGGTTTGAGGATGAGATACCGGGGAACGATGTTGTAAGAGTTGTGCCGCTTCTCAAGATCGATACGACACTTGTGCAGCGATGGCTTTCCTACTGCGAGGAGAACCACGCCACTTGTCGACATAACCCCGACATAAAAACCGAGGTTGAGCTTCTGCTCATCGACGTGCACCGTCGTTGTCTCGTGCGGACTCAATCTACGGCTCGATACCTCGCGCTGTCATATGTATGGGGGTCTGTCAATCAACTCGAGCTCACTGAAGTCCAAATTGAGGACCTGGAGAAGGAAAACGCGCTCGATAATTATTGGGCCCAGATCTCAACAGTGCTAAAAGACGCTATCACGTTCACTAAGGGGGTAGGGGAACATTATCTCTGGGCGGACACATTGTGCATTATCCACGACAGTGCTCAACGGTACGCGGACATCAAGCGCATGAACGCCATCTTCTCAAACGCGCTCTGCACGCTCATAGCCGTCGACGCAGTTGACGCCACAAGCCGCCTTCCCGGCGTAACCACTCAACGAGAAATCCCCCACTTGGCCACAAACGCCGGATTGTGGCTCGGAAAGCGGCGCTCTGAACTTGCGAGTGTATTTCGCGATTCAAAATACGAGAAAAGAGCGTGGACGTTGCAAGAACGACTGCTGTCGAGACGAAGACTGTATTTTACAAACGAGCAGGTATGGTTTCACTGTCGGACGAAGCTGTGGAGCGAGGATCGGTATGAAGTTTATGCACAGGAGGCGGATTGGTTTAGGATTTATCCGTCGTTGAATTGGAATCCGCAAAGTCTCCCTGTCGACGCTGAGGACAAATTCGAGACGTACATCCAGTTCGTGCACCAATACACAAGCCGCGAGCTTACATTCAATTCCGATCGTCTAAACGCATTCTGTGGGATCTCAAATGCGTTAGGTGAGATATGGGGGTGGGTGATGCCATGTGGGATGCCGGCACCGGTATTAGATCGCGCGCTGCTGTGGGTTTCGAGTAGGCAGTTTCCGAAGAGAGTTGAGGCGGAAGGATATCTGCCGAGTTGGTCTTGGGCGGGGTGGACGGGGAGTGTGCATTATCGGATGGTGAAGAAGAGGAGGTGCATCAGTTGTTTGAGGGGGTTTGCGATGATGGATAAGGAGGGGATTAGAATGTTTGGAATCTTGACATTCGATAACACGGGGGGCACCGGCGTGGCTTTAGACTCGGAAGATGACACAAACAGCAGAGCGCAGAAAGAGTGGGCGGAAAAGCTCACTCGTCTAAACATGTCCAATATCCTCCTCTTCAGCACTGAAACGTTACCCGCGCACCACTTCAGACTGTTCTCCACGCGTCTCGCCATGAGTCCAAAGTATGCGAACGAAGGCGTACCTGATGACAAAATCCGGCGGATTCTCGATCCAGAAGGAAAGGCTTGTGGTATCTTGGCTTATAGCGGCATACTGCCTCCAGACCTGCAGGATGTGGCCTTGACATCGACGTCGGCATCAAATACTTGGCACAAGTATCAGTATATCCTCATCTCCAAGTCCGAAGATGGCCCGTTTTTGGAGATGCTCGATGATGAGGTTACTAATGGCGAAGAGGACGAAGAAGCGTATGTTAATGTCAATGTATATGATGGGAAATATAAGAGGATGGAGGGATTGACGTGTAATGTTATGCTAGTGATATGGAGAGATGAGGGGTTTGCGGAGAGACTTGCAGTGGGACAGATACATGGGAGTGCGTGGGAGGGGGGAGAACCGGTAGTGAAGAGGATTATTCTAGGGTAGATATTGTTCGTTTTTATCAACATCCAAACTTGGACAGCGGTAGTTAATGTTCCTCAGAGTATCAAGAATCTGCGTAAGGTATTTTTATCTTGTCTAGCGAGGCAGAACAGCAGTTTGAAAACTATGTTCCTTTCATACCTTTCCCTAGTGAGTGCGAAGCTGTGGATAAAGTGTTCCACACAAAGAGAGAGAATTGATGTTCTCGTGCGTTACGCATTGCAAGTCTCTCCTTTTCTTATCCTCCTGGACTTCCTGTTCTATATAATAATCCGTGCAGCATCCTCTTGGCTCTTGACCCATAGGTGAAAATACTTAACAAAGGGGAGAATCCTTAGGCTCTCGCGAACGTATATGAGCGCAGCGTTTGATGGTCATATACAGCTTATTCCAACCAGCCCTGATCAGCTCGACGATATTGAATATCAAGAAGAGATAAGAGACAACAAGGAGTGGAAATGTCGCAGCGAAATAGACCCACATGCTCACATGGCTTCACTCGAACTCTTTGACATTCATTCCAAATAGATCAGCAACGAACGTGCGAGGACGAAGACAAAATCAAGGCGGATTAACCGAGCCACTCCCTCTTGCCACACCATAGCCCGCTGATTTTCTCGAATATTTATATTCGTCATAATAATACTGAGGCCGTGCATACATCGTCTTTCTAGTGTCTCTACTTGTTGAAGTAGATAGCTTAAATCTAGCTCGGGCTACTCTCTCGCCTTTTTGCCTTTTTCATTTGAATCTTCTGGTTGCTGCCGGCAATTTGTTGAGGTGGCCAACATTAACAAGGATATGGCCGGAGCGGTTTGGCAAGCCTCTCTGTCTGTGGTGGCGACTTTCTAGGTTGGTCATGCTGCTCAGCGGGGGAAGGATATGCTTCACTAGGCCACCATATGCACATTCAGCTCATCAGCCTCTTCCAACCGCTCTTGATCCTGTAGGCTGATGTAAGGTTGGCCATGCTGATTAGCGGGTGCTGGATCCATTATCTTGCAACGGCCACTGTGCACCATTTGTTAGGCAGCAGCCTCACAATCTGTCATAGTTGTCAACAATCATGCTGATCGTTTGATTGTTGACGATTCTGATTGTTAGTGCCCTTTGTGTGTGTATTATCCAGAAATGGACACTTGACGCAAGCGCGGTGTCTTCAGGCAGTTAACCCTTGATTCGCTCAATAGCATCGTCATATGCCTTATCAAGCCGTATAAAAAGTACGGCACGAATAGAAGTTGCCATCGACTTTATCTTTTTGCGAGTTGGTGTGCTTTCTGGTAAGAAGCACGCTAGATCTTCGCCACCAGGCTAAAGTCTTCTTGGGATCCAAAGCCCTTAAGACAATCCTCGCCCTATTTGACAGAACTGAAGTCACAAGACAGTTGCCAAGGCATGCTTAGCTCTGTGTTAGCTACCTGGGAGTTATTGCTAGTAAGTTAAAGCTCTATAAGCACTGTAACTCGTTAATAGTCAAGATTAGTAAGGATAGAGTCGTTATCCTCGAAGATGTTGAACCTATGGCCGAAGGTGCGACGACCAGTGCGTTCCACGTCCAATTTAGACTAAAGCGGCCTGCGCTAACTCGATAGAGGTATGTTTAAAGATATCCTGTCGTTAAAGCTTAAAAATATAGCGTTGCGATAAAGTTGTGTTAAGGAACATGTGCGAACGTTCACAGCTAACGAGGTGCGTGCGGAGATATTGACCCCGCAAGCTCTGACGCTCCCACAATGTTGGTGTACTCCAAACTTACTTAATTGGATTTGGCTACTGCCTATCTAAATCTAGCTTCCAAGTAGAGATGATCCGTGGAGATCTATCTATGAGAACTATTGGTGCAATCGGGACTGCGGTCTTTTGAACCGGCCGCTGGAGCGGTCTGTTTGAGTGGTCACCTGATCGACCCAGCTTGATGGTAACGCTTTTGGCCTGGGGTGGTGTACTACGGTACCGAAGTGTGGCACTGATATCTATGGCTTTACCAAGCATCGTTCGCACATGCTCTCAGCGTGGGTTATCCATCGCCGGCTGGCAAGTGCAACGGCGCTTATACGCTTTGTGAGGAAAATTCCGGCTTGGCAGGCAGTTCAGTCAACCCTAGAATGCTTAAATCTTGTAATCAAAGCTAATATAGCGCCTTAATATTGGTGGCCTGACCTCATGGCATCTTGAGTAGCCATGGTAGAGACTTCAGTAAATGTGAAAAACGCTTAAATAGACGAAGTCAAGGATCACATGTGAGACCTATCTATAGTATATAAGTACTAAACTTCTAAAGTTAACATCTGCACCTATTATCCTACTGTCGCGTTTGCTTAAACAGTACTTCTCGAAACTAGATTCTTTATTCCTGACACTACCTAACAGTCTGTTTGGTCTAATACCTAGTTCAAGATCTACTTGGATCCGGTGAAACATAACCAAAACCCTGCGTTGAGCTCAACGTGAGTATTACGCTGTACCCACTCACTATTACTACGACCTTTGCGGGATTGAGTTGTTTGTCAGCGAATGACGTTTTGCAGTAACTTTCGCAGTCTCTCAAACCATACTCTGAGACCAGCACGCTAGAGTTGCGTCACGATGCGATTGTGAATTTAATCTGCTCTTACTTTTACTCATTCATCACATCGCAGTAACAGTAGAAAGGAATCCAGTTATGCTTGAAACTTTGCAAACCTTAGCTTATCGCCGGGTGCGTCGCCTATCTAACGATAAACCAATGTCTTGTTTCACTCGCTACAAAGACAACCGTAGCTTGGAATGCCTTTTGCGTGTAGATAGTTATTACCTAATTATTAGCAAACTAACCTGTGCAAAACCGACTAAGAGACGGCACAATCCATTTAAATCCCGTGCGTTCGGATTCATCAGTACCAACGTAGGGATCCATTGCATGGGCTCCGCAGAAATCGCATCAGATTGCTGTGACATTATTGCACAGCCGCACTCACACCCTTGCAACTTCCATTCTGGCTACGCACATGCTCATTGCGTTGCCTCTTTACTTGTAGCTAAAATTGGCGAGCGTCCAGGCCGCGTAAGGCCAGTAATCTCGAACATTTAGCTGAGGGGTAGAGGTTGCATGAGCGAGATCAGCTTTCTTTAGTGGGGATAGTGACTATCCTATGATCACGAAGATTCGATCATAAAGGGCAATCCTTGCATCGTACTATACCAAATGAGGATCTGAATGCAGCGCAGAACGACGGTCAAGCTAGGCAAATCTATATAAGTAAAGCAAGTCTTCATTTCACGAAGTAGACATCGAACCATTTAAACATCTACACCCTTATTTTATTACCGGAAATCCCTCTGTACTGAACATACTTCTATTAACATGAAATTCTTGGTGCTCTTTGGCATGCTTATGCCCACTTTGATAGTTGCGCTCCCGGATTCTCGCGACTCGGGAGGCGTCCAAGTCAAAAAAGAGCTTGAGGGTCGGCAGGTACGTTCACAAAAACATTTCTCACCTGCATATTGTGAGCTTGCTAACTGCTGGTCGTGGTGCAGGATGTAAGTGTATTCAATTGCCCTTGCTTGAAAGGCTGGTTACAGTACTTAAGCAAGTTGCTAACTACTGGTCGTGTTGCAGTGTGTAAGTGAATCCAATTCCCTAACTTGACAAGCTGATTAGGCAAAATACTAATTGATGATTGGGGTGCAGATTGTAAGTGGTTCCTGGGCCCTTGCCCGACGGTCTGATTGGACAACTTGCTAATTGCTGGTTGTGATGCAGGGTGTAAGTGTATTTAACTGATCTTGCTTGACAAGTTGATTAAACAACCTGCTAACTGCTGGTTGTGGTATAGGATGTGAGTAGATCAATTTCCCTTGCTTGACAGATTGGTTAGGCAACTTGCTAACTACTGGTTGCGATGCAGCAAGTAAGTGGATATAACTGCTCTTGCTAAACAGGCTGATAAGGTAATTTGCTAATTGGTGGTTTGGGTGTAGTGTGTGAGTGGATCTTGTGGCCTTGTTTAACACGCTGATTAGGCAATTTGCTAACTGCCAGTGGTGGTGCAGTATGTAAGTGGATTCAATTATCCTTGCTTAAATAGCTGATTAGAGAACTTGCTAACTGCTGGTCATGGTGCAGGGAGTAAGTGAATTCAATTGCCCTTGCTTGACAGGCTGATTATGAAAGTTGCGAACTGATCGTTGTGGTGTAGAGAGTAAGTAGATCCAATGCCCTTGCGTGATGGACTGATAGACGACTTGCTAACTGCTGGTTGTGTTGCAGTGTGTAAGTGGATCTTGTGCCCTTGCTTAACTGGTTGATAGGGCAAGTTGCTAACTACTGGTTGTGGTACAGCCTGTAAGTAGATCTAATATCCTTTCTTGACTGGCTAATTAGACGACTTGCTAACTGCTAGTCGTGGTGCAGCTTGTAAGTAGATTCAATTGCTCTTGCTTGACAGGCTGATTAAACAACTTGCCAACTGCTGGTTGTGGTATAGGATGTGAGTAGATCAATTGCCTTTGCTTGACAGATTAATTAGGCAATTTGCTAACTGCTGGTTGCGATGCAGCAAGTAAGTGGGTTTGACTGCCCCTGCTTGACAGGCTGATTAAGTAATTTGCTAACTGCTGGTCGTGGTGCAGTATGTGAGTGGATTCAATTGCCCTAGCTTGGCTGGCTGATTAGATAACTTGCTAACTGCTGGTCGTGGTACAGGGAGTAAGTAGATTTAATTGCCCTTGCTTGACAGGTTGATTAGGCAACTTTCTAACTGCTGGTTGTGGTACAGAATGTAAGTGGATCTAGTTCCCTTGCACAACGGACTAATTAGACAACTTGCTAAATACTGGTCGTGTTGTAGTGTGTAAGTAGATTTAATTGTTCTCGCTTAACAGACTAATTGAGCAAGCTGCTAACTGCTAGTTGTGGTGTAGTGTGTAAGTGGGACCAATGGCCTTGCTTGATTAGCTAATCAAACAATTTGCTAACTGCTGGTCGTGGTGCAGGGAGTAAGTGTATTCAATTGCCCTAGCTTGATAGACTGATTAGACAACTTGCTAACTTCTGGTTGTAATGCAGTGCGTAAGTTAATCCTGTGCTCTTGTATAACAGGATATAGAGCTTTAAAACTGCTCCTAACTAACTATGTAGTAATTGGAAAGAAGTGGCTAACGCAGTTATGGATTCTGAGAGTCCTGTCCGTCCAAGTAGGTTTCAGCTCGGGCCGGGTAGAACGGGTTCCTCTCATTACTACGACCGACTCGAGAAGCATTCCAATCAATTTGTTAACAGTTTCTCGTTCAAGTGCTGCTATAGGTGTTCGTTTGTACGCTCTAGCTATCGGCGGAGGCATTGGTTTTGGTCCTTTTGTATGGTGTAGAGACGCAAGGAAAGACAACAGATTTTAGTCTTTTTATACCAATACAAGAAGTCTGCTCGCTACTGTCAACAAACCCTTCCACTAGAGCATATGGCCTAGCCATGGCAAGTTATATATTTATGTTGATCTCCAGCTCTCTAAGAAATAGAGAGAATAAAAAAGATATAGTAGAGCGAGGTATCATGTGTCGTGAAGGGTTGATAGAGTGATTGATGTTGGTTGAAGTAAACATAGAGGTGACTCATCATGTGACCCACGAGTCGACACGGCTGACTATACAGCCGAAGGTGTGGCACAGCAAGGTACATGGACAGGCTAGACCTCGCAGAAGGCGACTTTGCAAGCGACCAAACAAAATATGCTTATTCTTGGGAAGTAACACCCTACTCACGCTAAAGAGACGGCCGACCCGCTCATGAAGACTTTGTAGGGTTGTTGAAGAATGTATGATTTTTTGGCGTAGATTAGGGACAGACTTCAGTGTAGCTCTAATTGCCACTGGGGTGCATCGCTCGTCGAACGGCAACACCACAATCCCGCCTCTGCCAAACGTCACGCTATCCAAGCTCAGCAGCTTCTCCGCATCTTCATTCGTCGTCATTTAATCACTAGGTCTCAGTGGTCCAGGCCATCTCATCGTGCACACCTACACTCCCGTTTCCGTCCAAAGCGCTCCATGGCCAATCTGCGTACCTTTCCACGCTCCATGTCCATCGCCAGCAGCATCTCAACCCAGTCCACCTTGATGCATATCATTTAGGTCTACTCAGTCTCCCGCCAGGGATGTGCGGTTGGAGCCATTTAGCTGTCGTGTGTTTGAACGCTGCCTCTCTGTCCTTGTCGGCGGAGAACTCATGCTGTTATTCGCTCGCCACACTCAGAAGTTTGTTGGCCGTCGCTCGCTGATTCCGTGTTGGCCGCCTTCTCTACCACTCCTTCTCCCGCACTGCTAACGTCGATCACCAGCTGTCGAACGTATTCCTTGCCCGATATTCCCGCACTCGTCGATCGCGACAACGTCGCGCCTAACCCTACCAGACGTCCACTGCTAGCGACTAACGCCTATGTCCGTGCTGATGGGGAGCTGCACTCGGAGCCATCCGATCGTTTCTTGCAGTTTGGCATTCTGGCTCTTGAGGTACCGCTGTTTGGCTTGATTGATGTGAAGTGCTCTCGATAGTGCTGTTCTGGTTCGTGATGTTGCTCTGCTGTGCTATTATCTCTTCAAGGTTCGCAACGAGCTGTTTTGTGTCATCTAGCTCGGTGCTTCGTCCTCCGCGTTCCAGTGAGATGGAAACCTGCCCGGTGGGAAAGGGTGGCAGTTCATCGTGTGCTAAACAACTGCCGCGCCTCTAGTAATGCATTCGCGCTTGGTTTTCTCGTGCTTTCTTTGGGTGCGGCCGGCGGTGGTATGTAATTTCCTCTTTGCATGCATGCAGAAGTCATGTGGTGTAGAGGCTAATAAATAAACGAGTATCAATCGCAAATGTCTAGAGGAACAAGGTAGACCTTGAGATGTTAACCAGTTCAAGTATTTCTCGGCGGACTCCCGTTCCACGCGCCGATTAGCCCCTGCGGATAATGGATAATCCGCTAGCGAAATTGTCTAAGCCTGAAAGCGACTCACATCCCCGCACCTGAAAAGCATCACATCTCCACTAAATCAAAAAGGCCCTAGTAACTATTATTTTACCCTACTCTGAAGCGCAAGGTGCCTTGCCGCCGTAAACAAGATGAAAATATCCGGTACATGTCTTGCGCTGTTGATGGTCGGGGTTTGGGGCGTAGCTGCGAAAGGTATTTCCCTTCCAATAACTTGATTGTCTTTGACGCCAACGGAAGTATTGCAGAAGTGCCCTATACCGCTAGCGTTACTTCTTATGGGGGTGACGATATCTTGATCCCCCAAAACAATCGCAATGGCTGGGTCAATCCTGAAGACTTGACTCCTATGCCACAGTGCATCGCTCAACAGGACCAATCCACCTGGCTGAGTACCATGACGAAATGTACCGGCAAACAATGCACCTCGCACTTTGGAGTCTTCTGCACTCACCACCAGTGGCTGACTCAGCTCAGCTGTCTCAGCACTGGGTTTTCCTCCGACGTTATCAAAGGTTATCTCCCGTACTGCAGTAGATCCGTACTCGCCAAAGCACAGTTGTATCTGTGGGTTCGTACCATTACCAGTCGAACGTGGCTTGTTGATGTCGGCGACGCGAACGGGCTGCAAAGCCTCTCCCCCGCCTCCCTGGCTAAAGGATATGCGGCCGTCGACGTGATTTACAAGGCACCAACATGCCTGACGGGCTCGGTTTCTGCTCTATCGATGGAACCATTTCAACATGTAATGGCCTCCTGCAGCTTCACAAGCACCCCCCAACATACCGGGAATGCCGCTCGTCCTTGGGAATATAATGAATCTATACGGTCCATGACCGCCCTGGATTTTGAAACAGTCGGCTACAATCTCACCCAAAGTAGCATTAAATATGGCGACTATTTTGATAAAGAATGCTTCTGTAGCACCTTCACTATAGACCCGAAAAGGGAACCATGTCCAGGGCCAGGGCAGATAGACTTGACGAAGGAGAGGCTATGGATAAATGCCACATGCGGGCCGACATCCCTACCTGACAACTGGACGGACCTTCTCAAGACCACAGAATTCGCGTATATTCCCATCGAAGACTGGCACTGGCCCACGTGTGTCACAGATATGCCGAAGCAGGTGACCGAGCTTACTGACCAATGTGCAACCGATGCTTGTGGGCTCGACTCTAGCGGTTACTGCGAAGTCAAGCGCGCAGTAGACAGGGCTTGCTTCTGCCGTGACTTAAGCTACGATTCCTGCCGAGGTTCATGCCACATTTTCCAGACCAGAATAGACTATGTAAAGTGGCTCCACGATCTCTGTGGCAGTGTACAGGGCTGGCACGGTCTGCCAGATAATTGGCGCCAATTAGCCGCCTTTACTACCCTCGAAATGATTCCATGGCGATGGACTATCAAACCATTCAACAAGACAACAGAAAAATGTGCCACGAATGAGTGGAAGCTCGGAAGCATTGCTCTGGTCAATATTGTTCCTTTTCTTGCCGCATTTCTCGGTCGGAAAACAGGAATAAATCGAATCGCACGCGGCTTTCTATGGCGCCCGCACCCATACTGTTGGTTTTTCACGGGAATTTTAATCGCCGCTCTTCAATTGCTTGCAAACTGGTTCAATGCGTTTCTTGTCCAGAACACCTTTGGTTATGAGGACGTTCCCGTTATTCAATTGGTGCTCTTCTGGTGCTCAATGCCTCGGCTTTCTTGGCTAACGATTTTGCTAATTGGTGTACAACCCTTCGAAGCCATGAATTTCTCGGCGGCCGCATCCTCTTTGTTTGCGGAAATTATCCTCCAGGTTTTATCATCATATTACATAATTCGGACCACCAATTATGGTCTGGAACACAACTTCTACCGTGGAGGTTGGGAGAACGCAGAAAGAGGGAAATCGGCAATAATCATGTATGCTGGAGCACTCCTGTGGCTTTGTATCATTATCTTCGCGTTTGTTCAGTTGGTTCTCGCTACATTTAGGATGAAAAGATTGACTAGATCTGGTGACCCCGATTTACCAAAGTGGCAGAGAAGCAAGCAGACAACATCCAACATTGCGCAGCAGCTGATGGCCCAGTTTAATGAACATTGGACATTGTTAGGGGAGAGGCTGGCACATTATTCGATATACAAGAGTAAGGCTTTGGAAGAATCATCGTTGACGAGTAACGAGGGAGGGAATTACACGGTGTACGGCACTCTCCCTGTTGAAAACCACCGGGTTCCCCAAAAAGCATTTGTGGAACTATATATTCTCATAGGCATGTTCCTTCTTTGGATTGCACAATGGCTCTTTTGGGGTGGATTTATTAGTCTTAGTTCAGAAAAGTACGTATCCACGGGCATACTAAGTTCATGTTAGCTAACCGGGCCTAGGTTCTGTCCTCCTAAGCTTGGGGTCCTCACAGCTGTCTGGATCGCCTTCTCATTGCCAGGCGCTACTGCTGGAGCCACTTTATAAATATGCATGGCTCAAAAGTGGCCAGAGCATCTTTTCGTACAACGTGTCCAGTACTACGTACCTTAACCAGACTCCCGTATGTTTCAACAAGTAACAGTGATTGTGAGAGGAAATTGATGACACGATCGCCAGGCAGCAAGCTCAAGAGGACGCGTAGCACCTTTGGCATTTCGATTTTTTAGGAATATATTGTAATGTAACTTGAGGAAAACAATAAGCAAAATGAAGCGTGGATGGAACCTGATATAAACAACGCTAACCAGATTATGGTGGAAGGAGGTACTTTGTTCATTCACGGCTATCTCCAAATTTGAAAGCCACCGGGGGGTAAATATCAACGGATTCTGATTAAATAATGAATCGGTATGAAATTTCATATTATTGTTTCGCATCCCAAAAAGCTTCCAATATGAACAATGTAGCATGTGATGGAACATCCTACGCCTCCTTGAACTGATTGAGAAGGTGGTCAAAACCAACGTGTTTTCTAGCTGTGAGTAATATATATTTTAGAGAGGCTAAAAATATAGTAGCATTGTGATCAAACAGGGGTATGGATTTATTCGACTGGCAGCTAAATGGTTATGGTGGAGGCCTTACGTCGATCTGGGTAGTTGAACAACCTCCAGAAGATGCAAAGGCACTCTTGGAGTACCTAGCTTTCCTTGGACCCAGGTTGCATTCAGGGACGGATATTCGCAACGTTTGATACCCGGGATTTTTCAGGGCATGACCTACCACATAAGAAGAGAGTATGGCTAGTGGTAAGAGGTGGACTGCTTCCAGCGTCGCGAGTCCATCATAACGAGGAGAAAGGTGATACCAGGATTCACAGATTGCCTCGAGATGTGGTGGTAGGAGCAAAATTGTCGGAGGAATGGCAGAATGTGATGCTTGTCACCAGCCTAGTCAACGTATCGTAGTACGCCGTACAATTACGGGCCGTAATGGTGAATTGCTCTGTACGTACGTAACAGCCATGTGAATCGTACCGTAGTCGTATTTATATATAATTTGACCCATAATTGCGGCTGTGTGGCCGCCTTCTTAAGGGACATCCGGCGATGATGGGAGAGATTCCAGTCGCCAGCCATGAGGCGGCGTGTGGCAATCACTGCCAAAAATACACAGAAGCTACATACAACAGCTACATATAGCAAAGGAAATATAAAGGGTGGGCGAGAGAGATAAGCAAATGAAGCCTACGCCACCGAACGAATAGCAGAACGAAAGAAACGACCGCGATGAAGATATAAAGAAAGAAATGGCGGGCTTATATAAGCGTGGAGCTGATTTCTCTAACGATTGCTCCTATAAGATGGCTGTTTTTTTGTTTTGCACATAACCATTCAGCAATTATACGCGCACATCGCCGAGCGAGTGAATCCCGAGGTTTTCGCATTATACAATTGTCACATCTACCACCCTCTCCTCGGACAGCATCGTTTTCAGGGTAATCCAATACTTTCGCAAAAACTCATCTTCGAGGTGTGCGTGAGGTTTGCAACGGACATACGTGATCCAGCACAGCCCGATGCGTCGATACTTGCCGCATCCAACAGGTCGCAGAATAAGGCAAACTAAACCGCAAATAGAATCGATCTTCCTAAGTGGCATGAGGCACACTTCGACCGAAACACCCTTTGGTGGAAGATCTTCCACACAGTCTATTATCTGGATGGGGCTCCAATTGTGCAGCATGTGCTTGTCCTTCAGTTCGAAATGCCACAAAAGCCCCCCAAAATTGGTCAAGTCGACGTAAGTTTCGAGATTCGGCCGTTTGAACTCGGAGTCACTGTCCGCACCACTATTGCTGTCACAGTTGTCACTCTTGTCGTCTATCCACTGGTTAGATTTCTCTAGCATATTGTTTTCGGCTGGAATGAGGTCGCACGTTGCAGATACCAGTCGAGGTTGCGAGAAATCACCACCCAACCGTGTTTATGTGGGTTCGACTTACCTATCTTGTCGTTTAGGTCCAACTCGGCTTCTGATAGCGAGCTAGTGCCTTCCGCACTACTTATGCTGCAAGTATCATCGCTGTGACCATATATTTCTTCCAGATCTTTGCCTTTCTTGTCATAACCTCTACTTTTCGCTTCGCCAGTTCTATCATTCTGCCTTTCGTTTCCTTCTTCCGAGGCCCCTTCGACGTCTTCCTCATGCTCTTCATCCTTTCCATCTTCGTTGCCCTCTTCACTGTCTTCTTCTTCATCGTCTTCATCGTCATCGCCTTCTTCTTCATCGTCTTCCTTTTCATTGTCTTCCTCTTCGTCATCTTCCTCTTCTTCTTCATCCTCTTCGTTATCTGACCATTCGCTGTCGTCACATTCGCGTTCCAATTCATCATCAGGCGCTCGGAGTGCACATTCATCTGCCGCCGGGTCCAACAACGACTCCACTATTGATTTGTAGGGCCAGGGATATTTATCTGACCGCAGCCGTACTCGGAGCACTGCGGTAGTCATATATCCCACCAGGGTAATGCTCGCACCTTTTTTAACAGTACTATAAGGGTTTCCCCCCGCAGGTATGACCTCAACATCGAAGCGCTGCACAAGCGAATCATCAGCACCAGCATCCAGATCGTAGAACTGGGAAAATGCGCCGTATATACTCGCCCATGACCACGACGGGACATTGTGTTCGGTGTTGCGGGAAAGAGTGCGCGGGCGCATCATATCCCACTTGACAGCCCAGCAGAGGTTGAAGGGGATCTGGCTACGCCATAGCCCTGCGAAATACTCATCTCCCGTCTTCCGCGCAAAGAGGGATGCTACACCGGATATTCCAGGAAGGCGGTCTGTCTCGTAGGTGAAGTTCTTTGTGGAATATGAACGAAGGACCTTGGTCCACAGGTGCCACCAACTGGAATCCATCATTTTGTAAGAAGCTTTGAAAAATTTTGTTCAGCCAAGTTCAATATTACCATCTACAGGTCTGGGTAAAACCAAATTCCTGTCCCATAAGCTGGTGTTTACCTACCGGTGGGCTTGGTTTTGTCCAAACCAGTTCGGACTTGGCCCGCTGTCACTCTTGTGGCATCGGGCTCGAGAAAGTTCAGATCGGTCAAATATTTGTTTTTGAAATCCCATGTTGGCACCCGTATCGAGTGGGGATGTGCTTCGCAAGCATAAGATGTCATGCAATGGAAGGTGAGACCACCATGATGGAAAAAAAAGACGCGGTTGGAAAGGATGAATTCCTGGAAGATCCATCCTCTTCCGTCTAATGCAGAGGGTCCGGCGATCGTCTCGTCGGGATCAGACGGAAATATGCTCAAGGTAGTGTCAACATCCCCGTCACCTCCGGGAAGCACGACGGGAATATGCAATGAAGAAGCTCTAGTGGGGCCCGGGGAGAACCTCGTTGTGCTAGTTTCGGTGTCGGCAGCTGCGATGTTGAACTGGGCATTGCCGTAGTACTGGTCCATCTTTGGGATTTCGTTCGGCACGTCCACGGCACAGTCTTGGACGATGCATAATGAGTCGATCCAGAGGTAGCGAATTCCCATTGCTTTTGTGAATGCTACTGCGCGCCGAAAGGTGTCTGAAAGCTTCGCTCGTGGGATGTTCTTTTTGTGCTCCGCTAGGTTATCAATGGTTGTTCTCAGTGGAAGCGGATTCCCCCAACGATGACTTAGTGTGGCATATTGGTAGATACTTGTCTTTCCAGTTGTCAAGTCGCTCGAATCGACGAGGCGAACTTTGCTATGGGTAGGCCAGGGTTCGGTGCCCAAGTCCAGCAGTCGAGTGGGCAATGGCCATCCTGCTTCGCCGGGTGGATTGCAAGTAGTGTGGTTCTCGTTGCAATATTCTAGCCACATCTTTGCCATCCCAATCGTGGATTGACTTACAATTTTTTCTAAGCCTAGGGTTTCTTTTGAACTTGTTCCGGTCGCTTGCGATACTTTATCTAGCGTAGCGAAGGAAGGGAGAAACGAGATGCTGGGCATGACCGGGCTCAAAGATGCGATGAAGAATACGACTCCCTCTCTCCTGCCAGTGCCATCCCAACGGTCTCCTCCTCCTTTGACTGGCTTCCAATTGAACAGTACGCATACTTTTTTCGTGGATGGGGCATGAAGATCCGCGGACGTGAGGCTTAATACCATCCGTACGACGCCGGTCCAACAAAATGGCGGCAGCCTGCAAGGGGGCCTAGGAGTTCCACGGTTGACGATTGCATCGGAAAGAAATTCGCAAAGACTACATGTTCTTTCTCGAGTCATCCTCTTCATCGTTCTCGAGGTAACTGATAGCTGGCACTCAACTATATCATCATCAGACTTGTCTCTAGGTTGGAATCGAAGACGGCGATGATGCCGACATAAGGTAGGTTCAGCCATGTGTTCAGCCGTGTCTGTTGATGGAAGAGGAATATTTGCAACGAGAGGAGGAAACACGCAGAGATATTTCAAATCCAATGGCTCTATTTAAAGTGAAGTAGATAATGTGATGGAAGAAAAAGCTAAAGTAGTAAGTCTGGCGGGGGGATATTTATACGGATTGTTTTCTTTTTGTGGCTGACCCCGCCTGCTGACACTGATGCGACCCGATACATATCTAATTACAGCCTTCTCCAATTCAACAGATGGGGGTTAAAGTCGTGGCTGGCATCTACAAATTGTTGTAGTTCGCAGCGATTGTGCGTGATCTTCAAGTCTGTATATAGAGGCACCTAGCTGAGGTTCAGATTACAACGGTGCTTAAATAGCTAGCCGCGCATTTCGATTTTTGGGGCTCGATTCCCGCGCTTTTGACACAACTTCTGTACCTACATATGTATCCTTTCACGGTGATAATATTCGGAAATCACTTTCGATTAGTTCCTCCGCCTCAAACTCAATGCAGCCCACGACCTCTCCTCCACCCACCTATCCGCTCCAAACCCCTCCTACAATACACTTCTATCTACCCCGAACCTTACTCTCAACCCTATTAGTGCGACACAGACAACCCTTCCTTACACCAAGCTCGTTGTTCGTAGGGTACTGTGTCGCAGAGTACAGTACTTGTCAGGCTCGTCGTTCGGAGGGTACTGTAGCATACAGTGCCCTTGACAGTGTCGCTCTGTGACGGAATTTTTTTTTTTTTAGATTAGTATCGCGTGAAGTTACAAGGTTTCCACTCGTTTATCGTCCTACGTCCGCTTCACCACTAATCTGATTAATTTTTGTTTATTAAGCTCATGCGTTGCTACCCACAAGCCGGGATCATAACTATAAGATTGTGGATAAAATATGATGATATTGATGATAGATGTTGTCACGTGTCACAGGTGTTCTCCCATGTCCTATTCTAGCTAGCTCCCCTTCATGGGTATATATAGTCATGTGCGAGCAGTCAGCTCCTCATCTCACTCTTTATACACATATTTACCCATCAGACGATTGTCAATTTCCTCTCATTATGACAGATGTGTGTCCAGGACACGTATGCGTACAGGAGGTGTTCCGGTAGCGGGTGAGCTATGACCACATTCACGTGATATATCTATATACTCGTATATAGTCCGACACCCAGGCCTTAATAAGTGTACAACGGCAGACGTTGATCCCACGCGCGTGAGCAACCTCCTCTCTGGTTTCCAAACATTGTTCAGCGTTCTCAGTAGCATAGTGAACAAGAAGATGTTGAAGTAGTGTATTTAGTATTGGTTCTTTACCCTTAGGCTTTGTAGGAGTTACAGGCGATCAAAGACTGTAAGCAGTATACATATATCTCTATTCTAGAAATATATATTCAAGACGTCTTTTTGGTTACAGTTATGAGCCCGGTTCGCGCCTAACCGCACTATCAAATATCGTTTGACTATCACCGTTGTTTATTATTTGATCCTCGTCGTCAATATGTCTTCCACCAAACCCATTCTTCGAGGAAAATCCGACTGGGAGCACTGGATCTTTGTGGTCAAGCGAGTCGCTCAATCAGGAGACGTATGGGATTATCTCAACCCCGAACAACCCTATCGTCCTCTCAACAAGCCTGAGAAACCTCCTCGTCCAACTGCCGTTCCTAATGCTGCTGGAACTGCTACTATCCAACCTACGCAGGGAGAGCTCACGCTATACAGTCAGGATATGAGCGCATATTACAAAGATATCAAAGAGTATTAGTGATTGAAAGATAAGTTAGGACAAGTTGGATCCCACATTGCTAAAACAATTTATCAGGACCTCATCTACCATATCTAAGACAAAGATGCTGTATACAATCAGCTCAAGGCGTTGGAAAAGCACTACTCACCTACAAGCCAGGATCAAAAATATTAAGTTTAACAAGCGTACAAAACAGCCAAGATCCTGCATGCCCGCCGAACAAACTTTGAGGACTAGTGCGACGCCTTTCTTGCGGCCTACAATTGCGCAAAACTACTCAAGTTGCCACAAGCACACAGCTTTCAACCTCACCACAATCTACTGCGAGCAATCAATCAGGTTAATCTAGGATATGCTGCTAGTATCTCACGCGAAATCTTCACCACTAAGAAAGCCTAGGATGCAAACCCTAATGCTCTAATACTAGACTCTGTTTAGCTGTCAACTGTTGCTGCTAAATATCTGCAATACTATTGTGCCACACAATTAAAGAAGACCAATATCTATAGGGGAGCATTTGGAGTAAAGCTAAACAGTAAAGAATCTCTATACAACAAGAAAACAGCTAGGAACAGTAGTAATCTAGCCAAGCAGTGCCTGTGTGGTGATATGCACTGCTAGGGCTAATGTCCCTACATTATTATATTGCTAAGACTAAGAGGATTTGTTAAAGACCCTAAAAAAGCTAAGAAAGTTGCTAATTACAAGGCCACAGACAAGAGAGGTATACTAAACAAGGTCTGCAATAGGCAGCAGCAATACAAGAAGCGTTTTAGCAAGCAGAATAGCAAGGGTAATAACAAGAAGGATAAATCTAATTTAATAGAGATTAACGCTAGAGACAACACCACGCAGCTACTAACAACACTACATGCATTTGCAGTATTTTCTTTAGCATTTAGCCCTTAATTACATTAATTGCATTAATTGCATTAATTGCATTAATTGCAGTAGTACCTACTTGTCAGATTGTAGCACTATTTCGGCTACAAGAATAATATGGTCACGTTGTGAGATGAAAGAATGATGAGTATTGATGAATTGATTGATTGATTGTCGTGTCGCGTCCCAGCCATTGTGTCCTTGGCTGGGTTATATTTCTCACTTAACCCCATGCGCTTAGTCCTATTTCGTTGATCTGTTGCAGGCCCATTGAAGCCTATTGCGCCCAATACCACAACTAATACCCGTCCATCTAACACACCCCCTCAGCTTAGAAGGCGTTGCAAGCTGGATTAGACTATCTTTAGGGTTTAGTAGACGTGATGAGGTTGAGGTTGTCAAGTTGTGCCTAAATGTCTTCCAGAGGTGCTTTGTTTGCTACCTTCTGTTCCTTCACCTTTACCAGACCAAGTTGGGTCAGAAATCCTTCCCACTTGTTCCCTGGGAGTACCTTTGTGAAGCTGTTGGCAATTATATCTATTGACTGTACGTACTCCACCCAGATCCTTCTAGTAGACACTTCTTGTCTTAGCTAGTGATTGTGTATGTTGACATGTCAAAGTTTGGTCTAAAGCTTTGAGATTTCCTCTGTTACTAAGCAGATTGTCTGCTTATTGTTGCATTAAATAGTGATAGTTAATAAGGATAGTTTGATTTGCAGTTTATTTAGAAGTTGTAATGTAAACATTGCTTCCTTGGCTACTTGTGAGAGTGCGAGGAGTTCTACTTTAGTAGTTAATGTTGTAACTGTGTCTTGTTTATTTGCCCTCTAGGCAATAAGGCTGTTGAAAAGTTTAATTGCGTAGCCTTGTGAGCTTTTCCTGTCTAGTGTGTTGTTAGCAAAGGATGCGTTGCTAGCTACCTAAAGGTTATCACCTCCACTAAGCTGCAATGCTCTCTATCTTGTATCTAATAGGTACAGGAGTACTTAGTCAGCTGTATTATAGTGTTTAGGTCCTAGGTTTGATAGGAAGTGGGCTAGTCTTAAGGTTGCAAAGGCAATGTTAGGTTGTGTTGTTACTACTGCAAACAGAATTAATCTAATTTTGCGTTGGTATTTGTTAATTTCTAAGGGAGTTGCTAAGCCTGTTTAGGGCTTTAGTTTAGTAACAGCTATTAGGGTGTTATAACAGCAGTCTTGTTAGTTAATTAGGCAGCTAATTTTGTTAATATAGCTAGCCTGTAAGAGTTAGATAAGGCGCTGGTCTCTTTGTTAGATAATCTCTACACCTAGAAACTATTAAAGATCTTCTCCTCCTGTTATAGCATATTTCTCTTGCAGGAGCTTAATTGCTTGTTCTGCGCTCTAACTGTTTTCCTTGTTAAAGGCAATAATAATGTTGTCTACATAGAAGAAGATAATAACACTGTTCTTGATTATACAGCAGGGCTTATGCAGTACAGCTTTAAAACTAATAGTCCTAAGGGTTGTTGTAAACTCCTTTTGCTATAGCATAGGTGAAATGCGCAGACTGTACAAGGCCTTCTAGAGTTTAAGGATTGTGCCTTTCTTCTAGTATCCACAGGGCATCTTTATATAGACTTCTCTGTTAATTGTTGCATAAACAAAGGCGTTAGTTATATTGTATTGTTTTAGCTTAAGGTTGTACTTTGCTGTGATTGCTATAAGCATCCTAAAAGACTAAGCTGCTAAGGTTGCAGCGTAGGTATCTTGTAATGTAATATCCTTTTGCTAGTCTCTGTAAACTACTAGGCGTGCTTTGCATTTAAGAAATTAATAATGCTTGTTTAGTTTGTAGGTATATACCCACATGCAGTTAAGTATCTAATAGCCTGCTTGTTTAGTTAGCTTAGAGGGTACTTCTAACTAGGAGTTTATCTGTTTGTAGCTTCTAAGATAGGCTTGTTCTACTTCTTTAAACAGTTTGCCTATTAGATAATCTTTAAGCTTTGTTTGGCATGTTAGCAGGGGTGGGAGTTGACTTTAATAGAGCTTTAAGCCTTTAGCAAGCATTCTTTTTATCTTGGCCTTGTCTACTACTTCTCCTTTGTATTGTCTAATATTGCTAGCTTAAGTTCTAGCTATAAAGGCAGCTGCCCATAGGATAGTTTTGGATGACCCTGTTTGGTTCACTTCTAATTTGTTTCTAACTATTAGCTGTGCTAGCAGTGCTACAGGTGGCGGTGTGGATAGAGGAGTTAGGTAGTTGTCCCTAATCTTCCTTCCTTGATAGTAGCCTAGTAGATCTACTTTATTATAGGGATTTAATAACTCTTCAACCGCGTCATCCTTGTAGAAAGACTCTGTTTCTGGCTGTTGACTAGGTGTTGGCAGTTTAATTGTTCTCACGTGCGTGGCAATTTTGTCTACTGTGTTGTGCATAAGGTTGTCTAGCAGGTCCTTAGTCTTGCTATTGAAAATTGTTTGTTTGTCAAAGATAGCGTCGCGTGTGCTTATTACCTTAGCTAGTGACAGTATCTAGACACAGTAGATGTTTAAGGATTAGTATCTAACTAGGTAGCTGATCCACGCTTTAGGATCTAGACGTTGCAGCCTTAATTTGTTTTAATAAGTATTGTCTGTTATTGCAAACGCCTTGCACCTGTATGCTTTAAGGTGAGCAAGGTTGGGTTTCCTAATTAAGGTAACTACTCTGTTGTTTAGAGCAGCTTGCGTAAAGAAGATCTTGTATAGTGTTTTCTAGTTGTTAGCGTAGTTTAGTGTTTAGTTGTAGAGATATACTCCTGCTCTTGTAATATAAGGCTATAGATCCTAGGGTAGGTTAGCATTAAGCTGCATTGCGCGCAACTTCTCTTTGTTCACACCCCCTAAGCGTTTAGCACCTCTGTTTTAAGCTTGTGTATCTAGGGCAGAAGGCTTAATAGTAATCCCTTGCAATGCTAGCTAGCGTTCTACCTCTAGTTTTACTATAGTAATTTTGTTGTTAGCTTTAATAACCTTAACTGTAATGTTGTAATAGTTCTTTAGGAAGAGGAAGAAGTTTGTGAAAACCTTAATAATTAACTTAGCTAGTCTGTTGTCCTTAAAGTAAAAATCCTATTAGAGGCCTAAGTATTTGTTGGTAGCTAACATCTAACTCTTCTCCTTAGTAATACTTTGCGCCTTATAGCTGTGGAAATTGATAGATAATCTTTCTCCTAGTCTATTATTGTTAGTTTGTGGTGCGTGGCTAATTTGTTGTCTTATCTTTGCCTTGCCGCAGGAGTTGCATTGTACTATTGTAACTCCTTTAACGCGCACCCCCTTAGCCTGCTGCACAAGGTGTTTAATAGCTGCAGGTCTAGGGTGTCTAAGTTGTTTATGCCACAGTTTAGCTAATGCTTTCTACAAGCCTTGTTTAGTTTTTGTGGTATTAGCTGTAGTATTAGTCTTGGTATTAGACTTGTGTGTGTGATATAAGCCTTCCTTAGTTAGATAGTACTCTAGTACCTATTAACTATAGATCTTGGTAAGATTTCTAATTGTTGTTCTATCTAGTTTCCTTAGGGTAGTTGGTTCAGCTTGGGTATCCCACTATATCCCTTTCTGCCTAAGTAGCTAGAACAAGACAAGGTTGCACAATAGGTTAGGGCATATTGCTATGTTGTGTAAAACAAGTCTGTGTATCCTAGATTTGCTCTGTAGGTTTAGGTTGACAGAGCTGTATCCCTTTATCTATATTTGTAAGTTGCCTAACTAGATAAAGTCTCCTAGCGTTGGTGGGTGATAGTTAAAGATACAGTTAGGGTTATTTGTTATGTAACAGGTTGTTCCTAAGTTAAGGATAAAGGATCTTTGGAGCGGGTAGCTAGTCTAGTTAGCTTTAAAGGATGCTAATATAAAGGCTGTATTAACACTTAATACTTTCTAGCCTTCTAGTTAATCCTCTTAGATCTTAGGCGTTAGTGTATGTGATTTCTTGGGGTTTAGTGTTTTTAATTTAGATCTACTCTGTCCTCTTAGCAGTCTTTAAAACTTAGAATTATGCTCACGTTTTAAAGCCACGAGTTCTTCAATCTTTTTATTTAGTATCTACTACTTAGGCGCTTTGTCTAGGTTAACATAGAAGCAGTCCTGTAGTGCGTGAAGATGTCCACATGCAGGACATTTCATGCTGCTTGTTCTAGCAGGTTCTTAGCCTAAGGATAACTTCTTGTTATCTTTTTGGTTATTACGTTGATATTAAGGTCTACCCTATTTTCTAGATGTCACAACTTCAGCATAATAGGCGTCCCTATTATTGCCCTAGGTAGTCTTCCTACTTTTAGCAAGATATAATAAGTTATCTGTTGCAAAAGCAGCTTTGTGCTTCCCTGTTTAGGTTATTAGATAATTTAATATTATATGTTCTTAGAAGTGCTTTATTATTTCTTTCTAATTTATGCCTTGGGTAAACTGTCTGCTTTCCTAAAAGTGTAACGATTCGAACAATCGTTCCATCACGTGACCAAACCGCTCCCTGCCCGATCCCGATACAGATCCTGTTCCTACCCGAACCGGTAGGACTTCGGTTCCCGACCTGCTCCCCACTCAACCCCGATACAGGCTCGGTCCATATCCGAACTTGTATTACCTCGGCTCCTGACCAGCTCCTGATGCAACTCCGAAACGGGTCCTTACCCAATCCTGTAGTACCTCGGCTTTGCTATGTCTCATCTCTCTTCGTGTATATAAACCAGTCGTTTCGTTAGTTAGATCAGGCAGCTTTTGAATATCCTTTCGTACCCGGCCTATAGGTGTCAATTCTATCTTGGGTATTCGTTATCACTCGTGCACTCCCATATGCCTCGGTAGTGATTCGCACCCGAATCCGATCGTCCTGATATCCTGCGCCGTTACAAAAAGGTTATAGACTAATAAGGGGCAACTTTATTTACAGCAGTTAGAAAGTCCTTTGCAACTGCATTAAACTGCGTTGTTTCTAGGACATTTTGTGTCTCTACTTCTGTGGCTGCTTAATTGTATTTAGCTAGCTATAAGTCCTATACTATCACGCTTCTTAGTAGCTTTAGGGATGTATTGTATTAGTCACGTGCGCGTTCTTGTTTAAATCAATTGTTGACACCAACTGTGGCTTTTAGGTTTGTAATCTACTGTCTAAGTAGTTAATCTAGGAGGCAGCATGTGCGCTGTAGGTGTGAGGTGACTGTTGATTGAATAAAGACAATAATTTGTTAGAGACTTGATTGTTCTCTTTTAAAATTATGTTAGTCACTCTTGTACTGTTTAGACAGGGTTTTGTAGTATTTAAGGTCTTCCTTAAAAGCCCTAACACCTGTAGGTGACAGCTTAGACTGTTACGTTGGGGTTTCAATATTTACAGCTAGAGTATATTTAGCAATTAGCAGGACCCTTGGGGCAACAGGTTTAGGTTTTATTAGGGCAGTTAACTTAGGATTGACTTGTGGCTAGATGTAATATGCTACGCATCTTGACTGTAGCTGCATTATCTAGGCTCTGTAATTAGTGTGGTCTTAAAGGGTCACTATTTGTTTGCGTTAAGGTTGCGCAGCTATTTTTTGTGTTAATTAAGGCAGTGAGACTCTTAATTGTCAGATTGTAGCACTATTTCGGCTACAAGAATAATATAGTCACGTTGTGAGATGAAAGAATGATGAGTATTAATGAATTGATTGATTAATTGTTGTGTCGCGTCCCAGCCATTGTGTCCTTGGCTGGGTTATATTTCTCGCTTAACCCCATGCGCTTAGTCCTATTTCGTTGATCTGTTGCAGGCCCATTGAAGCCCATTGCGCCCAATACCACGACTAATACCCGTCCATCTGACACTACTCCTCCACTTATAGACCCTAGATCCAGCTACTAACATCTACATTTGCAACAACCCAGCTAAATTCTAATAGGTGGCACTAGCAGCTGACAATAATATTGTACTTGCTAGCAATGCTAAGATATCTATTTAGGCATAGGGAGAAGTGATAATACCCCTATTAACACTAAAAGGCATTAAATTAACAACGCTTAAGCAAGTAGCGCTGATCCTGTCCTTCTTTACTAACCTTGTCTTACTATCACGCCTTGCATTATTAAATGTCTACTTTAACTCTAGCTGCAATACCCTGTATTAGCTGACAGGATCAACCTAGGAAGACATCGCGCACCTTACTTAATATAGTAGTTACTAGCTTGTTGTACACTACACTAAGGCAATAACACCTTAGCAGCCACCTTAGCTATTTGCATATGCAACTACTAATTGTTGACTACAGTACTCTGCGCAGCTGCTTTAACCTTAGGCACTTACTAAGCCTTAGCTGCATGTCTTAATAGCACACGCAGGCAGTGAAGCAATTAACTACCTAGCTAATAACATTATTAGTATCAAGCCACCTAAGGGATCTGCCCCTTGTACTATTAACTGCAAAGAATGTCTACAAAATAAAGCCTACAAAATTATATCTTAACGCATTGGACATAAGAGGGGTGCATCACGTCTATTTAAAACAGTTGCTATTAACATTATTAAGCTTAATGCCCTAGGTTACAATAGTTATTAATATGTGTTTTATAGATTCAACCTATTTATAAAGTTCAATTTTGTATATATAATGCCTTAACGTAATAAGGAAGCACTACTTAATATCCTTATACAACTAGATTAAACTATCAAACGCAAGTTTAACACCACTGTCACATTTATAATTGCTAATAACAAGAGAGGATATAGCCTTAATAACAACTTAACTTGTGCATATTGCGCAGCACATAGTATTAACTTTTAGATTAGAGCACCTTATACTAAGGAGCAAAACAGATCTGCAGAACGCTTAGGAAAGAATCTAATTAAAAAATTGCAATCTATAAAAGGCACATTAGACCTACTACTAGCACTTAGCCCTAAAATCTATGTAACAGCAGGATATATACTTAATTAAATGCTAACAAAAGCACTAGGCTAGAAGACTCTATTTAAGGTAGCATATAACAAGAAGCCTTTAATTGCTTACCTTTGTATATATAGCTGTCACGCATATGCACTCTGTACACAAATACCTAGAGGCAACAAATTAACACCACGTGCTTTAATTGGATACCTTGTTAGTTATAACTCTTTAAACATATACTAAGTATAGCTGCTAAAGGCTAGGAGCAGAGCACATTAAGGAAAGGTTATCCAAACGCAAGATGTTACCTTTAAGGAGGATCTATTCTATAATTACTGTGACAATTCTAATATACTACTGCAAGGGCAAGAACTAGAGGATATCTCACAAACACTTTACATGCTACTACTTTAAAATCCTAAAGAATTGTCTAAATTAGAATTAGAACACAAGCCTAATTAGCTATCTAACTAACCTTCCTATTACTATTAATTTAATCACCTGATTGATTAGAATTGAATTAATTAGTTAAGTTAAAACAAATTACATAATTAGCTATCTTATCTACCAACTCCCAATAGCTCAATATTACTGTTATTAAACACCTCTCCTAATAACTATTTGCACATGCTGACATTAGCTACACAGTTATTAACTAAACAGTCATCAACCACACAGTCATCAACTGTTTAGTCAACTACCTCTAAAACAAGCAACGCTTGTTAATTACACAATAAAGAAATAGCCGCCGCCTCTACTACTACTTCCACAAGAAAGCGCAAGCAACAAGATTTAACTAACTTAAATGCAGCACAAAATTGCAAAGTTATTAATAGCAACCTGCAACAATCTTATATCCTTCTGCAAGAATCTACTAGAACTAGGAAACTGTTACAAAGAAATAGCAGCTTTTATATTACTAAGTACTAGTCAACCTTTATCACCGCACTATTAAAAGGACCTAAAACACAATTTTATCAAAGCTAGCTGCTATTAGAGCTAATATCCTACAAGGAGGTAATAAAGCTACCTTATCTACACAACTAAGGATTCCTAGCAGCTGCTTAACGCAAGATTAGCACAATCTGGCGCAAAGGGACATACACAAAGATAGCATAGAAAGACTTTAATGCTAATAATTACAAAGTTCTCCTAATAATGTGGAGATTCACACACAAGCTTAATAGTAAAGGATATCTTACTAATTACAAAGCTAGGATCTGTGTGCGCAGCAACCTCTAGACTACTGCTAAAGACACATATACAGCTACATTAGCTATTTAAACCTTCTAAGCTGTAATGGCTATTACAGCTCACTTTAATCTAGAGATAAGACACTATAACACTGTCAACGCGTTTACCAACGCTTAATTAGAAACGCCTGTCTATTGCCACGCACTAGATAGCTTCTCTAACCCTAACCATCTATAGAAGCTGCACCGCGCACTATATAGCCTTAAGATATTACTACTACTATAGTACAAGGACCTTACTAAGTTACTTAAGGAGCTAGGACTTAAAGAAGTCAAAGAAGCTCTGTGCCTGTGGATAAACAACAAGCTACTAGTATTTTTCTACATAGATAATATTGTTGTCCTAGTTAAACTAGGTTATACAAAAGTAATTAAACAGTTTGAACAAAAGCTCCTGCAGTAATATAAGATTAGATGTCTAGGAGAACTAACTACCTTCTGTAGAATTTAAATTTAACACAACTAAGAAGCTAGAAAGATATAGCTATTACAAGGTGCTTATATTAACAAACTAGTACTTAAATTCCCACCACCAAGGCCTATCCAAGCTTTAACACTACTACTGCTTAAGGAACTGCTTCTGTTACCAAAGCAGACAGAGAATAAAGCTAATATTACTTACTATAGTTAGCTAGTCAGATTAATTAGACACGCAGCAGAAGTTTCCTAGCCTAATACTGCAAAAGCATATTCCAAGCTTGCCAAATTCTTAATTAACCTGTTGCAACAACATATCAACGCCACATATCATGTAATTGCATACCTTGGTTAGACACGTAATTAGTCACTGTGCTATAATGCATTAGTATTAACTAACTTAGCCTATATTACTAACTGCAAAGAACCCAACTTCTTTAGAGCCTCAGACGCATTATATGCTAATAACAAAGCCACGCAAAAAAGCTCACAAGGTTATATCTTCTTCCTATTTAGCAGTCCTATTAACTAAAAAGCAACGTTGCAGCGCTGTGTCACTAAATTAACTACCAAATCTAAATTGATCACTGCATCATCAGCCAGCACTAAGTTAATATAGTAGTGGAGACTATTCAAATCTATTAGATTTGAGCTTGACAATAAGCAACTACTATACTGCGACAATTAACAGACAATTTAATTGCTAAAAGAAGCTTCTCTGCGTCTCAAAACTAAACTACAGCACGTCAATATTTATTATTACTGGCTTTGTCAAGAGGTTCAAAACAATTAAATCAATCTTGCATATATCTAGACCAATAGTCAACTAGCTAACAGTCTTACAAAGCTGTTGCCAAGACAAAGGCATGAACACTGGGTATCCCTTTTGCATTTTAAGGATTTCCTATTATAACTGTCCTGTGTATTTTTATTTATTTTGTATTTATTTACTGTACATTGCTGTCAATTCTTATAAACAGCTATTTCAAACTTCCAACCTCTATACAGAACACACAAAGCACAAACAAGATCACCCTATCTAGAACTGCACTACTAGTGGTTGACAGGCCTGTATTACAGCAGGACAGACCCACAAATATGCAGCTCTACCTAAGAAAGGTAGAGGATGGCCTTCAATCGCTCCAGCTTTAAAGTTCAAAACTGAGGGGGGTGTGTAAGCCAAGGACACTATAATGTCACGTGGATATGCCACTGACTAATCAGTCCGTCACATATATATATCAGCTGTACATACATCACATACAATACACATCTTGACACCTCTTTCCTCCGCCCTCCAGCTTACAAAGACAGTTGGAAATAGTCCTTTGTAGAATCTCTAAAATATCTGCGATTGCTGTTTGCGTCCATCCAATTTCAGCCAGAGTATGGATTTTTGACGCGCTCATTGTACGTGAGTCGGTGATTTGGTGTTTTTGGCATGTTTGGGTGGATAACTGCAATAAAAAAATACCTTGGCTTTGTATTGAAGCCTTATATAAACACTAGCATTTTTTCCAGTAGCTTCATGATGGTTCCATGCACGGACCTGATTTGTAATGACGCTAGAAATCCGTTCATGGGAGGGGGTGTACATACGCCCTTTACGCCTTGTTTCGGCCGAGATGTATCACCTAATCTCTATGAATAGTGGTAGTATTTATACTTTGCAGACGCCTCGGTTCCTAATTCAACTTGCACTATTGCGGTTCGAAGTTGAGTTGAATACACTTGACGACATCAAAAACCCAAGTCGGTACGGTACTCAGGTGCTTGGCTTGAGGGACCGGAGACGTCGTACAAACTTTGTCAACATTTACTATCTCCGGCTTTTATACGGCAAACCATTACCATCTGCGGACAAAGAGGTGTATGAACAGACCCGGAGAAGATCATCCAGGTTCAAAAAGGCAACAACTAAGGCTTTCACTCAACAATGTCGAAGATAACTCTCGGGCGGTACATGTGGGAAAGGTACACATTCCTTTGTGGTCCCTCTTCCATCAATCATCTAACCCTCCATCCTAGAATCCACCAAGTTGGCGTGGACACAATCTTTGTACGCCCCCTCTTCTGTTTAGGGAAATATGTACCCCGCATCTGGAGACATGACGCTGACATCCCGCTAAGGGGGTTCCCGGAGATTTCAACCTACAGTTCCTCGATTCGTTGTTCCATGTCGAAGGACTGAAGTGGGGTTAGTCTCACCGATTACTGAAAGATTCCTGAATAGGGAATTTGACGAACAATAGTGGGAAACCAAAATGAATTGAACGCTTCCTATGCCGCGGATGGCTATGCACGGATCAAAGGGGTTCCTGGGGTCTGTATGTATGCCCTCGTTTACGTCTTGGGTAAAAGCTGACTGTAATCCGTGTAAAGTCGTGACGACTCACGGCGTCGGTACGTGCTCGTTTAGTGAAGCACGTGAATTCCGCTGACAATGCCCACAGGAGAGCTCAGTGCCATTAACGGCGTAGCAGGAGCAATGTCAGAGCGCGTAAAAATGATCCACATCGTGGGCCAAACAACCCGAACGATGCAGGAAAAACACATGATGATTCACCACTCGATAGGCAACAAGCCCGATCACCAGGCACGAGATCCACAACTCCACCCGTTCTCTTACTAACAAAGGTGTAGCAATACAACAACGCATCCCGAGGTCTCCGTTTCGCCGCTGCCGAACTCTGGGATATCTCAACCGCGCCGAGTGAAATCGATCGCGTAATCCGAGAATGCTTTGTGCAGTCCGGGCCCGTGTACATATTCATGCCGCTGGACCTCTCGTCGGAGGAAGTTCCCGCCTCGCTCTTAGATACTCCGATTGATGTCTTGCCAAAGGTCAACGACACAGCACAGAAAGAAGCGATTTCAGACATCCTCTTTGCACTATCGTCGGCCAAAAACCCTTCTATTTTAGTTGATGTGCTAACACAGCGGTTTAATGCAGCGCCCGAAGCTCGAGCCCTCGCGTCTAAGCTGCGCATCCCCACTTTCTCATCCAACATGGGCAAGGGCGTTATCGATGAGACGGAGGACATGTACGTAGGCGTGTACAATGGGGAGATCGGGGTACTGGGGGTAAAAGAGGCTGCTAGAGCGAGTGACTTGACCATCACGTTGGGCTTGCTGCCCGCAGATACGAATTCCGGGGGTTTCTCGCGAGTCCTGGAGGAGGAGAAGACGATATCCATCAACCCCTTCGACGTCGTCGTCAAAGGAAAAACCTACACGAACACGTCTATCAAGGCCTTCCTTGCAGCCTTGACAACCGCTCTCCCATCCACCCCAATGCACAGCCTCACCGCCCCGACTCTCCCACCTCCACGCGTTCCCAGGGATAAAGACGCAAAACACATAACGCAATCTCACCTCTGGCCACGCATCCAGTCCTTCCTCCAGCCCGGCGACGTCCTCATCGGGGAAACAGGCACCACCAACTTCGGGCTCGTTGATATCCGATTCCCGGCCAACATCCGGTTCCAGGCTCAAATTTACTACGGAAGTATCGGGTACGCCACGGCAGCCACGCTCGGGGCCGAGATCGCGAGAAAAGAAGTGGATGGGGAGGAGAAGGGAAGACTAGTGCTAGTGACGGGGGACGGGAGTATGGCACTGACAATACAGGAAATTGGGACGATGATTAAGCAGGGGTTGAAATGTGTTATCTTTGTGATCAATAATGATGGTTATACGGTTGAGAGGTTGATTTGGGGCGCGCAGCAGCGTAAGAAATGCCCTTTCCCTCTCCAGATGTGAAGCAGAGACACAGGTGCTGACGAATTGTGAAGCATACAACGATATCGTGCCGACAAACTACTCGCACCTCCTCCCGCTGTACCGACACCCCTCGCCAGAGTCCTCGTTCCACGTTGCCAAGACCAAGACGGAGCTCGATGCGGTTCTCGCGAAGCCACAGCTGAAGAACCCACCCTGTCTGCAGCTGGTCGAGGTTGTAGTGGATAAGCTGGATACGTCGTGGCAACTGGCGGCGCAGCTTGCGTGGAGGGGCGAGGCGGCTAAAGAGTATTTGGCCAAGGAGGGGTTCGTTGACACGTATGGAAATTGGGGTCTAGAGCAGGGGAGTGTTGGGTCGGTTAAGTGGCATTAGGAGTTGATGGTGGTGAGGATGGGGGAATTGTCAATTCGGCAACGAGATGGCAGGCCAATGCTTAAGAACTCGATAGATAAGGGTAGACTAGCAGAGGAAAACCACTCATGCTATTATCAACGAGCCGTGACATTTTCAGAGTTGCTTGCAAATTTTACATTGCTTGTTAGCATCTCGCTCGAGGCCTGTTATACAAAGTCCTAAATCTGCACTTACACACCCGAAGCGCTCTCCTCAGTCGCACCAGCCAGCGAATGCTTCTTTGCATCCTCAAACGTGGCCAACTTAAAATCATGCGGCAGCTCAAAATCAGCTTTCGGATCTTTCTCGTACGGCTTAAAGTCCACAATGAGGGAGTCTTTGACGGCAAACACGGCGTCGTCGTCGATGTACTTGCTGTTGCGGTCGAAGATTTGAGTCACAATGGGCTTGTAGCCGGGGGCCGAGACCTGAATTTGCGCCATCGGTCAGAGTTCCTCAGATGCAGATGTCGTTGCGCTTACAATGAAGTGGATATGGGCAGGCCGATATGGATGTCTATCCAACGCCTGCAAGATCTTGCCGGCGGGCCCATCAAAGGGAATGGGGTACGGCACTGGCTTCAAGCAGTAAAAGTCATACTTTCCATCCTGGCCCGTGGTGAACCGTCCTCTCAGGTTCATGTCTGGCTGGTCCGGATCCTGCTGCTCATACAGGCCATTCGGCGCCGTATGCCAGACATCAAGCACCGCGCCCTGTACCGGTTTCCCAGTCTTGAAGTCGGTGACGATGCCGTGCATCCACGTCCTGTGGCCCTTGTCCTCGATGCCCGACACGATGGTGTCGCCCATTTGCTTGAGCGGGGCGTCTTTCCGCCAGAAAGGGCCGAGGATCGCCGTCGAGGTGGGCTCGTCGGCCGCTTCGGACGCGAGCTTGTAGGTGATTTCGTCGACGAGGGATTCGAGGCCCAGGATGTCACACAGGAGTTGGCCCTCATTGCGGCGGTCGTCCGACATGCGGCCTGCGGCGTTCATCTATCAATCCGTCAGCCATGCCTTCTCAGCGTCTTGGGGATTGGGTAGGGACGTGCGAGCTCCAACCCTGTCATCCATTCGTCAACCGTGAGCTCATTTTCCCGCGCAAAGTCGTGCAGATGCTGTATCAAGCTCGCCGTGAGCTTGCGGACTCTCGGCGTGGCTTTGGGGCCTGTAGCATTGATAACGTTCTGCGTGAAGTTGGGGTCGAACTTGTGCGTCTTGGTGCCGGTGCTGCTGGAAGCCATGTTGGAGGTTGGATGCTGGATGCTTTCGACCGAGCTGCCTGTGCTGTAGGATAAGTTCACGGTGAAGGTAAGTTAGAGGATTGGAAAACGTCTCCTCTATCGTAGAGCAGCATTTAAAGGTCCTTAAGGACCATACGGCCTCCACAGGGCTGACATGGCATCGTAAGACCTGTGGTCTTGGAGGGGTTTCGTGCTTGGCTAAGAGCCGGAGCGGGAGTTGAGTTCGGATGGGCGCGTTCCGACCGATGTTATATCCGAGCTTCCCCTGCAGCCAATCAGAGGCAGTGCGATGGAATCACAAATGCGGAATCGAACCGCCATGAATATCTAAGCAAGGACAAGTTGTAAGAGGAAAGAAGCCCCGATAACTCAATCTGAGGTGTAAATTTTCTTGGTAAACAATGTAGTAGAGCATCTTATAACATTAGTGTAAAGGTGAGTATTAAACTAGTGTATTCAACAAAAGCGAAGCACAGAAGAACCCTACAATCCGTAAATCCAATACAAATGTCATCATGGTATCATATCAAGCTCTTCCCTTCCCATTCCCATCCGATCCCGTCCATATACCCGCTTCTACTTCTTTTCCTCCTTCTTCCCACCCCACATACCCCCTAAGTACCCCCCAGCACCCTGAACCCCACCCTTCAATCCCCCCAACGCACTATCCCCATAACCCCCCAGTGGACCCTGACTCTCGAGCGGCCTTCCTTGCTCATCTTTGCCCCCGCGCTCAGCCCGATTCACACCTTCCTTTGAAACCACGTCACCGATGGGCTGCGCAATGCCGCCTTTGCCTACGAGGCCGCCGGCGAGGTTGTTCACGCCGTCTTGAAGATTGTCGACTTGTTCGATGCCGGTTACTTTTGTTTTGCTGAGCTCCTCTGGACAAGATATTAGCCTCTGCTCTTGAATGTGTGAACGGACAGGGTAGGGAAACAAAGAGAAAGGAATGCGCAAGTAGAAGAAGAAGAAGGAGGAGGAGGAGGAGGAGGAAAAGGAAAACACACGTTTAGTCGCATACGACGCCTTGTTGTCCTTGGTAAACCAGCTCAGGTACTTGTCCTCGATCCATGGCATCCATACCTCGTACTTTTGGTTGTAGTATTCAGAGGCGGCTTGTGTGTATGATTTCTTGTTCTGGTCGGACATGGTTGCTGGTTGTGCTTCGATCAATCTGGTAATCAAGTTAGCAGTGCTCCTTATTGAAGAGCATGTGCATGTAAACGTGCCTTAGCAGAAATGTATGGTTTGTGGAAAGGCAAGTCTTGATCGGCAATAGTATCGGTGTCTGTGTAGGCGGTAGGTGTTTGATGGAAGATAGTAGTTAAACCGTATCGGACAGCAATATATACATCCCCATGGCGGCAATGATCTCATCTGCGTCTCAAGATCTCAACATGAATTGTGGCTGGTGACGATGCTGCAGGCATACGTCATGGGTCCAAGACCCAGTGATCGTCCCGTGTGCAGGATTTCGACATCTTGGCAATTTAGTGCGACACCACCCAGCAACAACATGGACGGCAGGCATTGGTTCGTCAGGTAGAAAAGAAAAAAAAAAGGCTTTGGTAGCCTAAAGTGATTGGTAGGGCAGGTTTATGCTGAGAATATTCGGGCCGATTACAGATACCTAGATGTGACCTCCCATAATAGCATCCAGTTTCTATACGCAAAACTATTAACGCAGTCCAATATAAAAGAAGTATTTAGACACATACCGGTCCCTCAAACCTCTTCCTATAAATCACGCAATAAATCCCCAACAGCACCAGGAATATCCCCATCACAGTAGAATCCTAGTTCATCGCATCCGTGTCGACCAAGTTTGAATAGAGTATCGGGGGTCTGGTGTTGTGAGAGAGCAGAGCGGTCGCGGATGAGAAATGAGAAGGATAGCGACGGGCATTGCACAGGATAGGTTAAGAAAAATGGTACATACGGCACCTATGCTCCGAATTTGACTGCAGGCCCGAGATAGAGGAGCACGAAGCAGAGGTTGAAAGCAAAGACGAGGAGGATATCTTCGGAGGGTACAAGGCCTTGCGGGTGTGGCCAAATCTGCATGCTCGTCTTAGCAACGTCTAATATTTGAGAAGACAATAATTAGAGACAACTTACATCGAGGGAAAGATCATTCCCTTGTCTCGTTCCATTGAGTATATGAGGCGAGATGAACTCATGAAGTATTCCATCGCCCCGTTGATGAAGCACACGCCCAGTATTACTATCAACACCACTGTAGCAGCACGGCTTTGGGTTGCTTAGTATATCAGCTCCGTGATAGGCATATGTGTATTCGTACCCAAGACCGTTTCTGGATCGGTCAGGCAAAACAACATCACCAGAATGAACGCAGTTCCGCTACAAATGTGTAAGCTGGGTTTTCATTAAAAAAGGTGGAGAGATAACTCACGTAATGCCGCCAACGACCATTGATAATATGATAGCCTTTGGGGCATCTACTCTCGAATTTAGCATCCCCTCTGTCATGTGCATAACAACGTCGCAACCTAGAAGCGAGAGCGCGGATTTATAGAAGTCCAAGGATCCAAGAGACTACATCAAACCACCCCGTTTCATTTGCGAAATCTGTGAACACAAATTTGGCATCGTTTTTATTCGATGTTGCAAGAATGCTAATGCTGATTACGACAACAGCGGTTACACACCAGTATATTACATTATCAGACATCAGCCAGAGAACAGGAAGAATTCCAAGGGGCAAATCGACTTACACGCTCCATCGTTATACTTGCCCAGAATGCGATTGCCGAAGAGCCTTGCCACGGTGCCATACGTCAAGGTTGCCACGAATACAAGGTATGTTTTCCAAGGCTGGATGTCATATGAGCCATTCGATCCAATAACAGCAGCGGCAGAAAAGAACTGTACTGAGAAAAAGGATTCCGTAGTGACCAACGTAAGTCATCCTGTAATACAGGTCCAGCCCACATAAAAAGAGACAGACGTCTATACACAAAAACTTCAATTCACGAAACTCGCAAGATTGCCAGCACACCATTGTTTGTTGACTTACATAGATAGAGTGGTATTGGCCACCAGCCGTAGGCCAGATACAGACCATCACGTCCAGACTTGCACCCAAACAAAGTTACAGAGTACACAGAATACAAACCCGTACAGAAAGGCAACGGAGCCTCCACTCAACATGACGAGTCCAAGACTTCCTGTAAGAGTAATCCATGTATTAGGAGGATAAGCAAGGTGATACCAAAACAGTTGAGGAAAACCTAACTTCAGAATAGCAAAGGACATTCACACCATTGTAAGCTTAGACAGGCGGGGTTTGAGATACCTACTAGGGGCTGCTTCAATAGTATCAAGGCCAACATGTGCGATTTCCTTCGTGGTCATTGATTTTTACCTAAGAGTGAACGAAACGATGGCAAGTAAGGAGTCGTATTTCAGCGCAGATAAGGTAGATGAGCTTAAAGACACCGATCCGTAAGGAGCATCAAGGAAACGATCCAAGACGAGATATTGCCAATAGCATTCTGGGCTTGATAGCAAAGTACTTCCTCCAGTGGCACCCGTTGCTAAGAAACTAATCAGCTGACTGCTCAGGTCATCGTTCTAGTCTGAGTTTTGGAATTGCGATATCGAAGCTGCCGAAGCGGCATGTCAAATTGAAGAATGAGACTGAGCCTCCGATTCGTGCATAGCTTAATGGAATTTAAAACTAAAGAAGGAACCTTGAGCGGTTAGATCTCCCTGATGAGATTCGTATCCCAGAATGAAAACTAAAGCCGAAGGTATACGCCGACAGAGCTGTGCAAAGGAAGGATATGATGCCTTCTAGCACATTGCTCTCTGACCACTTTCAGAAACACCTATCAAGTAAGCTCAAGAAGGGGACGATTCACGGAGCACTGCTAAATGGAGTTGTGTCTATCAGAAGAACATATACGCCAGCTCTTGCGGTGCTTGCTCGGAGGGCTGACACAGGGCAGCCAACCTGTCGCAGAGTCATGCAGGGTCATCCGCTTGAACCTTCTGCATACGGAAGAAGTTGGAGAAAGTATCCTAAGCCTCGTAGACAGATAGTGTTGGCGGAGGGGAAGCACATTGCGACCCAGCCAATCGGCGATTTGAGAGCGGGTCTTATCGTGAATATCGGCAATATGCCGAAAATGTGAGGAAGTATAATGCGATCTTATGGAGAAGTAGGTTTTATGAAAGCCCAATAGAGAATGTGAATGCGGGGTTGGTCTACTTATAATGTGCATTGTATGCCAATCTAAGGAATCCAATTGTTGTCCTGATCATGAGCACGAAGGTTCGCGTCGGTGCGGTTCAGTCCGAGCCTGTATGGCTCAACCTCGAAGGAAGCATTGACAAGACAGTATCTCTGATCAAACAGAGCGCAAAAGAGGGCATCCAGGTTCTCGGGTTCCCAGAGGTGTGGATTCCAGGGTATCCGTGGTATGTGCATCCAAGTTGCGCAAATTCATGTTCGCTAACTCCTCTCATCGGCTGCAGGGGCATTTGGACCACTTCAGTGATCGGTACGCCGGCTGACTGACATCTCAAAATGCTAGAAAGCTGACGCTGGTTTAGGAAATGTCCCCATGATTCATGAGTACATGAATAACTCGCTCATCAAAGACTCGCCCCAAATGCGCAGGATCCAAGAGGCAGTGAAAGAGGCGGGTATGTTCGTAGTTCTGGGATACAGCGAGCGCGATGGTGCGAGTTTATATATGGCCCAGTCTTTTATTTCACCGGAGGGAGAGATTGTCCTCCATCGGCGGAAGATCAAGCCTACACATGTTGAGCGCACATTGTGGGGTGATGGCCAGGCCGACTCGCTGAAGTGTGTTGTCGATAGTCCGTTTGGCAAGATAGGAGGGTTGAATTGCTGGGAACATCTTCAACCGTAAGTCTAGAAGATAGATCTTGTATTTAACCCTCGGACTCACAACTCACCGCAGCCTGCTCCGATACTACGAATACAGCCAGCGCGTACAGATCCATGTCGCAAGTTGGCCAGCCGAGTTTGGAATGCCTGATCCTGAAAAGCAACCCTGGTTGTATCATGAGACGGGAGAAGCTAGCTATCGAGCTAGCCAATTTATGGCCATAGAGGGCCAAACATTCGTGCTAGTCGCTAGCCAAATCATTACTGAGGAGAATCTGGAGAAGAACAACTTGGTGGGAAACCATGTTACAAAGACAGTGAGCTTCCTGCCCTTCGATTCACATCAAAGCTGACACCTTCCAGCCTGGTGGTGGTTTTTCCATGATCTTCGGTCCAGATGGAAAGCCATTATGTGAGCCAGTAGGCGTAGGTGAAGAGGCAGTCTTGAAAGCGGATATCGATCTTCGTGACATTGACTACGCGAAAACGGTAGGTGGTTTCCCCTTAATCTCTTTCCTTCTTCGCCGACTTTTTGGAAAGTCTTCGGTTCTCTTTGCTCTTCTTATTGCAGAGCTAGTGATGCACAACCCAATCCAGGTGCTACGACTGACTTGACACAGTTCATTGACACCGTAGGGCATTACGCAAGGCCAGACCTGCTGAGCCTTCTCGTAAATCCAGTAGCAGCAAAACACGTAGCTGAAATGAAATAGCTGTTATGCGAAGAATGCACATTTCATCAGCGATGGGGCAATAACGAAGGCTCAACGACCGCTCAGATGAACGACGGAATGCAGGAATTTAGGTCGATGAGGTTTCGCCAGTCGATCTGTTTTGGCACTTTCTCATTTGCAGCAAGGTCCTGTTGCTTCCAGATCGTCTCTATAAGTCCCTTTATAATTTGATAGTTCCCAATCCGTCGTTTCTGATTCATGGCCTCTAAGGTACTAAAAATCTTGAGGCGGTGGACATCCGATGAGGCATTGCATGCTATTATGAAAAGAGGCCATGGACTCGTGCAGATACCCATCTGGTCCACGAGGTCAAAGCCGTCGTGTACCAGGTTTTGTATGGCCTTCTCTGGGATTACTTGGTAAGGCGCTACCTGGTAGAGGTACAGGAGAGTAGCGACTCGGTAGAATTCTGCTGTTAAAGTGACACGTTTGTGGTCGATCGTTCCCATTGTTTCGCCGACGTGGATGTGGATCTCCTGCTCTAAGCGTTGCAGACGTGTTCGCATGAGCAGGGAGAGCTCGAGCAGTCCTTGACCAGCCTGTGAAATATTACAACATGAGCAATCTTTCATCGAACGCAGTTGGTTGATGCAGGATATGAGTTGCATAAGTTCAGTAGAACACCCCAAAAGCCCAATTATCTGGTATCGAGTTAGAAGAGTATTGCAACAGGAGATGTTGTAGAAACAGGAACGTAGGACGGACCTTGCGACTCTCACCGTCACATTCGGGAAGAACTATATGGAGAGGCTGATGCGCTTCCGACGGTATATGGGCGGGGAAGCTGTAATCCCTGAATGTGTCATGATAGCTGAACCAGGGCGAGATGAAATCGAAGCATGGCATTTCTCGTTCTTGCTTAGACAATGCCCCGACAATCGATTTTGCGCCTTGCAGGTGCACATGCCAAGTCGTATCTGACGCGTCAAAAACCTGCTCGACAGTTAGAGAAACCGCCAAACACGACTTTGATGTCATGTGCAATGGCTCTGCTCACGCTATATACACACAGCATCATACATGCTGCAAGCTGTGTAAGCTTTGAAGTACTCTCGGCCTGGAAAGAAGTATACAGTGACTTGATTGCCTGCACTTTATATTGCAGTGCTTCTTCTGGTCTCCCGAGATGATAAGAAGACAAAGCCAGAGTTGCTTGCAACAAGCTGTGTGAAGATGCGTTAGAGGACGACAATGCCATACGGATGAGGTCGAGACGGAAACCGTTCGTATTGTCGTCGATTGTCGTGACCATGCGAGCCAATACCGAGTCGTCTGTATACATGTCAGCGGAAGCGAGGGTAATATTTGCATGCAGTCATACAATAGGATAACAGTAAGCCATCCTGGTTGTTGACACTACAAATAGATGATAGTGCAGGAACGAGTTGCATCCCCTCCTGAATCATATCTTGAACTCTAATTCTTTGGCTACTCAGGTCGGTGGAGGTTGTGTTCAAGAAAGCGAAGCCACCATCTTGCGTGATGTAGTTTGTCGCCGATTCATGGGGAACAGCCTGATACTTCTTTTGCTTTCGTCTCCCATCAACTTTGTCAGGCCACGCTAACTTCAGACCATAGCCCTGACAAGATCGATTGGACCTTTTGCAATTGGCGCATTTGGGCAATGCTCGATCACAGCCAACTTTTCGTTCTGCATGCGTGTAAGTAGCCAGCGATTGTGTGCAGGAGGAAGGGCACGTTGCCGCACCTTTGCATGTCCAGCAATTATGGTTCGCCTTCAACATTGCATGAGGCGCCTATTGCGTTGCCATCTGCTCAAGCGGATGACGAGCAGGCGGGAGTCTTGGAAATGATGCGGAGAGAAGGTCTGGAGGGCTTTGGCTTGGCTCAACTACTCCTTCTTCCGAAGCGTGATTGGATCAGGAACTCTTTTGTATCATTACTAATTATGCCGAAGTACATCCACCCCGTGGTTCAGTCATGTCAACATTGTTGTGGTTCAGCATCAACAACACGTCTTATGGCAAAATTAGAATGGTAGTCTTCCAAAATTTCTGTTCAATTCATCATAGTGATTCATTTCAAAATTAACACCCCAATATCCATGCTAAGTACGTATACAATCATGTGAATGCTTCTTCCTTCAAGCGCTGAACCTCATAGTAACGACTTCAGAACGCATCCAACTTTTAAATGCTTTGCACAAGAAAAGTTAGACAGGTATAAGGCGCGATGTATCATCTCAGCTCGAATGGTGTCGTTCCAAGTGCTGAAATCAACATATGTCCCTGATACTGTGCCATCTGGTGCGTTCGTCTGTTCTACCAATACGTCGTTGTGTTCGCAGTTGAGTTGAGAGTCTCATAGCCGCTGCCCCAAAAGTAAACTGGGTATATATCATCACATTCGTTAATATTATTGACAAACTCCGTTTTGGCTTTTTATGTTCACTCTCCAGCACCAGTTCCACGAATCCTCCTGCTCAAGCTTGCAGTTCGCCCAAGGCTTGGGGTGCCTCCTGTTGAGTTTCTATTTTTGTTGTACTGCAATCTGGGACCGAGGTCAGTCGACGCCTGCTTCTCGTACGCAGGAGAACTTTGTCGGTCTAAGTTGTACCGTTGATTGTTGGCCCTGAAAAGGAGATGGTTATCATTCCCTACACCTGTGACGGTTGGACGTCGGAGAGATGTAGTCGGTTGCAGTGCAGGGGAGGGTTGTAGTTCCGGCATCGGCTCCCGAGAAGTGTATTCCCTCGTGAAACGGTTCGTCGGATTCGTAGCGCGAATGTCGCGAAAGTCTGTCATAGCACGAGATGGCGCCCGAAAAGTGGAATCTTCGTCATCCTCGTCGCCCATACGACGCGTACGGTTCAGACTCGTGCCCGCACGGTTCAATCGGGTTGGAATTTGTGACTGAGAGGGCGTTGGGGGTTCTTGGCTAGGTTCCCGGGAGCTTCCATTCATCCCAAGGGTTAGCATGCTGGTTCTTCGAGCTTGTATGCGGTCCATGGCTCTGCTAGGGCTCGAGCGAGGCACTTCGTTGCTTTCGGGCTCAATGCTTTGTCGTATCGATGGAGACTCTCCGTTGATCTGGACGCTGGGTCGACGCGAACTCGAGGCTACTACCGTCCTCAGAGCTGGGCTTGCTATACTGGGCTTCGTATTGCACAATTCAACGCAGAGCTCCTGGAGACTGCGACAGATGTTGTCGGCCTTGCGCCGAACTTGTCTATCAGGCACCGAGGCACCGTTGAGCATTGAACTTGCCGAATGAAGAGTTCCCTGTGGTCCTCCACTTCCAGTCAACTCGGCCAACCCAATAGCCTCTAATGCGGTGGCCTCAAGAACACGAAAGACGGCTGGAGAGACGTGCTGTTTGGTCGTGGCGAGCACTTCTCTCAAGACGGGATGAGCCTTATTCGCTGTGTGAGTACCGACAGTAGAATCATCAGGGGATATGTTGGTCTTCCGCTGTTGTTTTGGAGAGGACGAAACGGTGGTGACAGAGGTGTTAGCCGTCCTGGGGCGTTCGGCGGTAGCATTGGCGACAACTGCGCCCGATGTCGTGGGAATCTTGCCTCCCAATTCGATTCTTCGAATCCTAGATTTTAGATCGTCCAGCTCATCCCACACTGAGGCAGCTGGGCCGGTTGAATCATCGAGAGATTCCGTTCCCTCAGCTCGAGATGGCGTTCCTTGAAGCGTGCCACCCTGCGGCGCATCTTGGTTGTCTCGGGAAGAAGAATAGTTTAGATTTGAGGGCCGGTATGTTTGAGATCGGCTTGGAGGAGTTTGCACAGCATCTGGGTAGGAGGGACGTCGTCTTCCCAGCTGGGAAAGGAATTGGCGGGGCGACAAGTCTTGGTCTCTGACCCGGGGCGAGGGCGAGGGTTTGGGCGATTGGTCGACCAGACGCGATCGAGGTGTTTCGAGGGAGTATGTTGGTGTCAATGGCGACTGCTCGCGCTGGTAGGGTCTCGAGGAGGACGGCAGGAGCGAGTTTCTTCGGGGAGTGCTAGATTTGGTGTCGATTGAGGACGGGATCCTGCGTCCATTCGCATTCGGAGTGGCCGAGCTGGGCGGAGCGGGCGAAGACGAGGAGATGGCGGAGGGAAACGATTGTCGATGGCTGGCGCGGGCGATGCGCGACTTATGCATAGTTAGTTTGCGGCAGGTAAACATGGATATACACAGCAGATGGACGCAGCCCTGGTCCAGAAACAATCAATGTACTTACTCGTAACCTTTCCGCCCGCGAGGCAGCTTCAGCAGCACTCTCCTTCGCGGCGGTGTCCTTTGCGATATGCAGAAATAGGTCCTCGCCCTGCTCGCCGTCGGTGCCGTCGGTGTCGGTAGCTCCCGGGTGGCTGTTGACGGCGTGGGCATCCTCCGACTGGCTGCGGCGGCCCGAGTCGTACTCGGAGGACTCGTCGACGGAGCTCGCCATGTGTTGTGGGCGTTGCGTGGACCTCGTGGAATTTTGGCGCAAGAGGGTTGTTTGTGTTTGCGGCTGTGGGGTATAACCACCAGCGTCGTCTGAGCCGCGCGGGCGCCGTCTGTGCTCCCTCGAGCTGCTGCGAGAAGTGCCGCCCGGCGACACGAGTCCAGAGCCCAAGAGCTGCTGCTGAGAGAATGTGTAGTCGGACGACGACTGCGACGGCCGGCGCCCTTTATCGATGGAGCCGCGGGTGATTAGCGTAATGGGCGGGCCGCGTGAGGTGTCTGTACCATGTCCGCTGAAGGATGCAGGCGGTCTTCGCGTGGCCGGCGAGCGGGCGTCCTTTCCAGAGGTGGGCTGCGGGGAGAAGTAGGAGGGCGAGGTTGCGGTGGAAACCTGGCTCGGGGTCAGGGTCGTCGGTGTGGAGGGGTTGGTCGCTCGTCGACTGCGCGTAGACACGGAGACGGAGGCCGCCGAGCTGCTGGAAGGCAGGCGCAGAAGGGTGGGATCGGTGGAGGTGCGCTGGTTCGTCGCGAGCGATGGTGTTTGCGCGCTGGACGCGTTGTGCGAGTGTTTTTGCCCGGAGGACTTGCGAGAATGCTGCGTCGGCGTCGGCATGGCGCTTCTGTGCTGGCTGCATGTACCGGGCCCGGCTTCCACCCAAGGTTCGAATTCAAGGTTCGAATGCTCACCCAGCGCGCAGGCGAACAGCAATTGGAACCGTCCAAGAAAGGGCCCGCCGTTTCATGAAGGGGTGTTCCTCGTCCTTGCGCTCCTGAAGGGAGCAGAGGAATGGCCATCCGAGCCGTCGCGTGGACATGGATAAGTAGTCGAGCGCAGAGTCCGTCGGCGGGCTAGTGCCAACGGGCCCTGCACGAGGCATCACACTTCATATCAGCAGGCATTAATTGAGTCGCCATAGTGGAGAGCGACGGTGACGTGCAGCCAGAGTTATTTTGGACGCAGAAGCTCCGCGAGCGAAGTTGTCACCCATTTGCTGTCTCAATGGGTTGCATCAAGATGCGGGAAGCTGCTCAGTACGCGACTCAGCCCGCGACTCATGGAAATCTATGAATGGTTCCAGCCGGTTTCGGGTACTTTTGCGGGCGGCTTGATGCTCTAACAGTAGCCCCGAAAAGCAATTCACGAATATCGCAGGTCTGCTTTTGTGTTCCATCTTCATTACTGTGCCACATGGTGTCACCACGATTCTCGATTCGTGGAATAGCAGCGGACTGGTGAGAATCCTGATAGATGGTCTACGTTCATCTCGTTGCCCTCCACCTACATGGCTGGATAGTCTTACGACTTGCCTCGTAGATGCGAACATGCAGTCTGTTGTCCATAACCCGCTCACGGAGAGTGGCTTCCTTCCATGTGGCTGTACTATCTATCTGCACTTACAAATTGCCGGAAAGACAGTCGATTGCAGCCACAAGTCCAAAAATATAGGCAGAGCGCTGCACTGCTTTATTGGAGGAGCTGTGCCTGGCGAGGTCGGAAGATGCAAGAGGTTTATCTCAGACCCCCTCTTCCAGTGGTTCCTGCATATCAACCCTAGCCTCAGGTGATCCATGCTGCTTTGGATGCAGCTCGGACTTGCTCTGAAAGGATGTTTATGTTGTTGCCGCGTTTCTTGAAGCGGGGCGACATGCAGTCTCGTCACAGACCAAGAACTGCACACATCCTTCTGCAGGTCGAGCTCTCTCTTCTCTTCCCGAGGTCAATCCTTCTCAACGTTTGACCCCCAGTTGAGCTCTTCACCGGCCGGTTGCATGAATGACGATCGACTCGAGGAAAATATAGCCGATCCAGAAATATGGGGCTTTCTCCAAGTGGGAATGGTCGAGCGGCATGACAGCCACGCGCGTCGCGGAGGCTAAGGCAGTACATCTGTTTCGACATGCGAACTGAATTCGAAGAAGCTAAAAGGACGGACCGCACTACGTGCTAGTGTACTGCCGCAAACGACAGGAGAAACACTGAAGCAGAAGTAGGCGAATACTAGCTCTAGTCTCAACTTCCTACGAAATAGAAAAGGAGACTTTCGCAAGAATAAAAAGATGAAATCACTCGGCATCAATTCATTACGCTTATTCGGAGCAGGCAAGTCACGTGATGTGTCGGACAAGCTGTTTGCCTAGCGTGCTTGGCTCAGGAAACTTTCGACACCATCGACTGGCGGTTCACCACGACATCTCCATCCACCCCTCCTCGCAACCGCTGGACATCCTTCCAGCCGTAAAGCGTAACCATGTCCGTCGCCTCACTCACAAAGTTCCTGCCTAAGCCGAAATACATGGGCGAGGAGGAGGAACTCCAGGACTCAAGAGCCACGCGCACCCTCACCACAGAGCAACTGGAAACCCAGATTGCAACGCGACAGAAGGGGCCCCCTCCGTACGGGCAGCGGCAAAGATGGCGACCGCGAAGTGCCGAGGACTACGGCGATGGAGGCGCATTTCCGGAGGTCCATGTCGCGCAATACCCGCTGGATATGGGGAGAAAAGGGACAGCGTCGACTTCGAACGCCCTGGCGATGAGAGTTGATAATGAGGGAAAGACTAAATATGACGAGATTGCGAGGCGAGGCCACAGCGACTCGAGGATAATACAGGCGAGCTTCAAGGACTTGATTCCGCTACGGCAGCGGGCGGACGCTGGAGAGTTGGACCTGGAACGACCCAGTCAGGAGCTGGTAGAGGCGACCAAGGAACGCACTGCGCTTGCGTTGCAGTCGCTCGTCGCGGGTCAGACCGCTGCGCAACGTCCGAAGATGGTAAAGGGCCGCACCAAAGAGGAACCAACATTTGTCCGTTTCACGCCCACAGCCCAGATGGGGGAGTCCCATGTCAACAAGACCCGAATCTTGAAGATTCAACAAAAGCAGATCGATCCTATGGAGCCTCCTAAATTCAAACACAAGCGAATTCCCCGTGGACCACCATCTCCACCTCCTCCAGTTTTGCATAGCCCTCCGCGCAAGCTCACTGCCGAAGACCAGGAACTATGGAAGATTCCCCCTCCCATTTCGAACTGGAAGAATCCCAAGGGTTACACAGTGCCTCTGGACAAGCGTCTGGCCGCTGATGGACGAGGGCTGCAAGATATCACCATCAACGACAAATTCTCACAATTTTCCGAAGCGCTAGGTGCTGCAGATCGACACGCCCGTGAAGAGGTCAAACAGCGCGCCTTGATGCAACAGCGACTCGCGGAGAAGGAAAAGCTGCAAAAGGAGGAGCACCTACGAAAGCTCGCTCAGCAGGCCCGCGAAGAGCGTGCCAACGTCACCCGTAGGCGATCAAGAGGCAGCTCCTCCGGTTCCGACAGCGATGACGAAGAAGAGGCAGCCCGACAGCGTGAGGAAGCGCGGCGGGAACGAAAGAGGGAGAACGAGCGTGAACTCCGCCAGTCTCGTATGGGTACTGAACGCCGTATACAGATGATGGCCCGCGAGCAGAACCGTGATATCTCCGAGAAGGTCGCCCTCGGTCTTGCCAAACCTACCCAGAGTGGAGAGTCTATGTATGACTCGAGATTGTTCAACCAGAGCAGTGGCTTCAATGCTGGTTTCAATGAGGATCAGCACTTTGACAAACCACTGTTCGCGGCCCAGGACGCCATCAGCAGTATTTATCGCCCGAGCCTGCAGCAAGACGATGGCGAGGACGATGGGGCTACCTACGACCGAATAACCAAGTCGAGCAAGTTTGAAGTTCTGGGTAAGGCAAAGGAGGGCTTCAAGGGGGCAGATTTGCAAGAGGTCAGTTGGTGCAATTCAGCTATGCTGCCAAAATGGAAAGCTAATGTGTTGCAGGCTCGCGATGGACCCGTACAGTTCGAGAAGGACACCGACGACCCGTTCAACATCGATGCGATGATCAATGAAGTCCGCGGCGAGAAGCCGGGAGAAAAGCGGTATGGAATTCAGGAAGCCGATAGTGGCAGAGCGGCGAAGCGTGCGAGGGTCGACGACGACAGTGACTGATTTGGAGATTTCCGAATGAAGATTTGGACCATACCAGAAGGAGCCCACAAGAAGAACGACAGTAGGCTCGATCGGTCGGACGAATTGTAAATTTATATGGGAGGCGCTAGCTACTCCTTATGAAGACGTCGAATTTTGGAATTGGGATTGTATACCTCGTGAAAATAAGGAGCATAGCGTTAACGGGATGGACACCAATAAATCGAGCCACTAGCGCAAAATTCATTTCAGAGCATTCGGGCCGTGTATATCAATACTTTTGGCCGACTCGTGGCATCAACGCAACTCATGTTCGACATTGTGATCATGCACACACGGATTCAACAATCATTTTAGGAGGAGCACTAAAGGTTCGATTGAATTCTACGATGTCGCACAGTATTGGAGATGGAGAAATGCAGTATATGGTCGTCACGGTAGAAAAGGAAATGCACTCGTCAAGATGGGGCACTGTTGCTATAACGTGTATCGCGTCATGAAAAGCGTTGTTACTTGCCAACCCTCTATCACTACATTTATTCCTCGCGGCCTATTTGTACACGTGAGTATTACACACTCTGTGCACCAATATAGGGCATCAAGTATCAATCGCATTCCAGCGAGGTCATACGCATACGTTTCGCATCCCATCATCGTTCCCTATTCCCACTGCCATTTTGGATTACTCACATCCCGTTCACGCCATTCATGGCCTTCTCTTCCCCATTCACCCCGAATAACCTCAAGCACCCATCTCGTTTAAACATCTTTGCACAATCTACCGCATTCGGATGTCCGTTCCCTACATCGGCCCCGCCCTCAAAGAGCACCTCGACAACGTCATCATAGCCCTTGAACACGGCGCCTGCGATTGGGCTCTGGCCTCGTGCATTGAGCACATTCGGATCAGCCCCAGTTTCTAGTAATGCTTTTGCGGTGGCGGCGTGGCCATGGTACGAGGCGAGCATAAGGAGGGTGTCGCCCGCGCTGTTTGTGAGGTTGGGCGGGATACCCGCGGCTATGTATTGTTGTAGCTCGGGGGTGAAGCCGCGGCGTGCATAGTCAAAAAGTTTGGCCGCGAGGTCGAGGGCTTCGGGGGGGAGTTGCGAGGGTGTGGAAGGTGTGCCGTTTGCGGAAGCTGGGGCTGGGGAGGCTCCGTCCGTGGCGGGGTTGCCGTTTGGCGTTGGGTTTTGGAGTTGGGCGCTCATTTCGTGGACGTGGTTCTACATTGGACTGGGGAATGAGTTTATAGTGGGCGAGAACGGAGATGTGAGAAGCTTAGAAGGCGAAAGGCGAGACCATAACACTCAGTAACCAGATGCACGAACGTTGAATCGATGACATAGTGACAGGGATGACTAGTGGAAGCGCGACTGACATGTCTTGGCGATTGTCGATCCCTCGAGTTTGGCCTTCGCCCTTCTTCTACTTTAGCTTCATCAAATTATACCACCTCGACTCACCTAGTCACACCCTTTCCGTCACCTATGAGATAACTACCTCGCGCAAAACTGTTTCCAGCCCAACAACTTCCCAAAATGGCCTCCCCACCACATGTCCCCCAGCTCAACATCCCGCGCAAACGCTCCAGCATCTCCAGCGTCGCCGGTGCCGCCGCCAAAAAGCGCAAGCCCTCCCAGCTCCGCAACTCCTTCGCGCCCTCCTCCGATAGTGCCGTCGGCTCGCCGCTGCGATACTCGCGCTCGCCATCCGTGGACAGCGTCGCAACCACCTCGGTTGCGAATGGAGTCGGGGGAGGCAGGAAGAGGAAGCGGAAAGGCGACGACAACCTGAGCGTGACCGGGAGCAGTATTCGCGGGGGGCGGAGGGGCGATGCGCGAAGTGCAACGGGGGTCGAGGGGGAGAGTGCGGGAGGGGAGCAGGGCGAGGGCGAGGAGGACGAGGAGGATGATTTCGAGGAGGAGATGGATGCCGTGCTTGAGGGCGGGAAGGTGACGGAGGCGACGAAGAAGCAGGAGAAGGAGCACGAGCGGTATGTCTGTTTCATTCCGTCTTCTTTTGAGGACGTCTTGCTAATTCACCCTGTTGTAGCATCTTGATGGAAGCCATGGACCCTAACCAGTCCGACCGCTATGCAACCTACCGCCGCATCCGCCTCAAGCGCGAGATCGTCCGCAAACTCGTCAACCAGACCCTCTCCCAGTCCGTCCCCCAACCCGTCATCATCGCCGTCACCTCCTACTCCAAAGGCTTCATAGGCGAACTCGTCGACCGCGCCCTCACCGTCCGCGACGAATGGGCCGCCGTGCGCACACACCTGCCCAATCCCAATCTCCCCCCCCAGCTCCTCGCCATCGGCTTTCATCATCCAAAGGGCCATCGAGAGGGCACGAAACCCACGAGTCAGGATATCCAGAATGCAGGCTTGTTCTATAATCAGGTGCCGAAGGATCAAGACTTCTTGGTCAAGGTGGATGAAAACGCGAGCTTGGAGGAGAGGTTGAAGATGTGTGATAAGGGCCCTTTGACGCCGGCGCATTTGCGAGAGGCGCTGAGGAGGTATAAGAGGGACCGGGATGGTGGGGGCGCGGGGTTCGCGGGACTGAGTTTGGATGGGCCAGAGAGGGCGGCGGGGAGGATGGGCGGGAAGAGGCTGTTCCGTTAACGGACGTGGTTATTATGGGGATTTGGGGGGGGAGTTCGGGCGTTTTCATTGAGGAAAGATATCATGTTGTGGTGTCATTGACATGCACCACTGCCGCAAAATACCTTCAGTCCTCGGCCATCTTGCATCAGTGGCTAGAAATTCATGCATAGCGTGGAGTTAGGGATTCGGTCACAAAGGGAATATTCTTCTTCGATGTACATTTCTTATCTAGATATCAGCTATCCTTGGTAGGATCGAGCTTTTCTTCAATTTACTTCACCTTGTTATGAGTGCACGATAATAAGCACGGAAGTTTGGTGCACCAAGTCACTTTGAATGAACAGGCTTTGATCATTATGAGCATCCCGTCGTTGGGACGTTTTTGCCATGACAGCTACATGAAGGGCCATCAAATCCCGCCACCCATAAATCCCGAGCAATGACCATAGAAATCCCAATAACCCACAACCTAGTTTTCCTGGAGAAGGGTGCTGAAGGTTTCGCCAGTCGGCTTCGGCTTCTCGCTCTCCAGCTTCTTTTGACCCAGCTTCTCCTTTGCGAACGCAGCCGCGTAAGGGTTGAGTCGGAGCTGTACCTGGAAGTTCTTGAGCGGGTTCTTCTTCTGCACGACGGTGCGCTTGGTGACGGCGCCGCCACGGACGGGCCGGAGCACGTTCTGGACTTCGGACGAGTTGATGAGCTTGTTGAGATCAGGGTTCTTCATGATGGCAGAGGGGAGGAGGAAGTCCTTCTTCAGTGCGGACGCTTCTGTTGTTGAGCCGTAGATTTTATCGAGGGCAGCAAAGGCAGAGGACGTCCAGACGATGAAGCGGCCGAGGTGGCCACCGGGAGCCAACTGGAGGAGGTTGAGGGAGTAGACAGAGGAGGTCTCGACGCCGGAGACGTTGCGGAACGCAAGCACCAGCTCGTTGCCATCCTCATCAGGGTTGTAGACGATCAGAGGACCGCGGCGCTGAGTGTAGCGACGACCCCTCAGCTTACCCTTACCAGCTCGCATCTTGCGTGACTTCTTGACCTTCTCGAGATCAGCGCCGGCTCCGACGGCCTTGAGGAGAGCAATGGCAGCGGAAGTCTTGGCAATAGCAGCGTCGGCGAAAGCAGTCGATGAGATGACGAGCGGGACTTCCGGGACGGTGGCGATATTGTGACCGCGAGCGAGCAGGAGAGCAGCGCTGGAAGAGGCGGCAAGGGCAGAGGCTGTGGCGAAGCGTTTCTGGTTGAGGTTGAGCTTCTGGTGCCACTTGCGCCAGACCTTGGTCGGGGCGAACATGCGTCCAGAACGGCACTGGTTACCAAAGGCAGCCTGGCCGGCACGGTGAGTTCCTCCTCCAGAGACACGTGGAATACGGGCAACGGCACGTCCAGTTCCCCATGACTCGGCCGAAGTCTGGTGACCAGCCTTCTCGGAACTGGATGTTGTATTAGAGGTGTGGTAGATAGAATGGCGTGTGCGGTCAGCGCAACTTACACAGCGTAGGGCTGGCGGCGGTTCTTGTTCATGCCAGTGTGGACGAACTGGACAATGTCCGGCCGGATGGGGCTCTACAGTGACGTTAGCGCTGAAGTTTTGGAGAAACGTCAAGTCGCGAGAAATTGCAAAGTAAATCACAGTTCCGGGGAAAAAGCAGTCCCTCGCAAACAGCTATCCCCTGGGAAATACTGCCGTTGAGCAGAAGCCCCGCCGTAACTAGATATGTGCAAAGGCTTCCTGAAGCCGTCCACCACACCTAGGGGAAGATATCTCAGGATGCTGATCACAATTGAAGCGCCGTCGAAATGCCAATTGTAGCCAGAACCTTCTCCATTCTCCTCCCAGCCTGATTGTGTATGTGTGGTATGCGGTAGACATGGCGAAGCGGTGTGGAAGCTCGAAGGTGGGATATCGATGTTGGAATTGCGCCGAAGGCAGTACTGACCTTGAAGACATTAGGAATGGAGAGGGTGTCCTTGGACGCCTCGCCACTGGCGGAGATGACGGTGACAGTCGGCCTAGACATGTCGATATCGTGGGAGGACTGCGGTTAGTATCGTGGGTTTGGATCGTGAAGTTGCGACACAATATTTTCCACGGATGGCAGAGGCGAGTTGAGTGCGCTTGCCAAGACTTGCCGTATTGTAATAAGCGAGTGCGCTAGTACGCCTTTGGCGACAACGCAATGGATTTGGGCGAGTGAAATAACTTGTAATTAATTTGAGGATACAGTTGCAAAGGGTATATCAAATCACGATGGAAATTCTATTCAAAGCTCGCCACCACCATCAATGTGCAGTCTTAACAAAGGACATAATCACGTAGCAAATACCTCATCTCTCGGCTTTAGCACACAGTATATCTCACACCTCGCTAGGTAAATATCATGAGCGCAATAGCGGTGTGTCTGAAGGCACCGGATACCTTCGACTGCAGTCCCGCCCAGTGCCAGGTAAATCGATCTCACTTCTGCCGCAACAAATAACATCTGATTTTCCCTCCTTCTGCCCATCTCGCGGGGAATCTGGTGATCTCTGTTGATACAGAGGATGAATTCTTGTTCCTCGTTTTATGATCAACTCTAAGCGCATATAACCCAGCAGATAGTCTCGGAGCTAGGAAGAGTGTGTATCCGGGCCTCTCCAGGGCTACTAATGCACATTTAAAAAGAGGTCCAAAGGGTTCGAGGTGCTCTTCGCCATCCTACTACATCCGCCACAAGACGACAAGCATAGAGAAGAAGCGTGTCCAGGCTGCTCTTCAGACTAGAGTGATAATTAAGTCCATGCACCGCTAGGGTCTGCTGTTTGCGCAGCCACACGCAGTTCCCAGGTTCTGGTCCTGGATCTGGATCTGACGCAGTTCTGAGATTTCGGTTCCAATTTCGACATGTGTGCTGTTTACAAAGTTATAGGTGATACCTGGCTTAAGTCCGGCTTCGAGAATGACGAGACCTCGTCAGACTTTCCTAAATGTGACTAGAACAGACCACCAAGTGTGATTGTGTGACAGAGACTTGGCGGAAAGGAAATTTGGCAGTTGGTGGAGGCCAGGAGCCTCACGCGAAAATGCAGGGGCCATCATTCGCCCTTTTGCCTTTTGACGTGCAATTGGAATGGGCCTCGACGTGGCGATGGTATGGCAATTATTAGTGATCTTGAAACTGCGTTCTCAGGTGACGGCGACCGTGATGTGATGATGAGGTTCGACGGTTCACCCCGCCAACTGGGCGTGTTGCGCGGGCCAGGCTCGATCGAGACAGCCTCATGTTTCACGTTGACCGTTGTTGTCGGACCGTCATGTGCTCGTTGTGGCAAATCCAGAGGGATCATTGCCAAACACGACTCCGCGGCGGCGAGTGTTATCGGAGTCCTGGGGGTAAGGCTGAGCTGCGAAAGAGGAGTGACTGCGTCCACGGGGGAGCCGCGAAATGCGTTTGTTTTAAGGCTGAAGAGGTTGAGCCAACTCGCGTTCGCTTGCACTGGCCTGGCCTGTTGGCGCCGAGGACGCTGAACGACTGCGCAAGCGCCCATCTCACTCACGTTCTGTCGTGTCTAAATTTAGCCTCGAAGAGGCGACAACGCCAGACAAACAGTCTCTGCGATGGCACACGCACAGCGCACTCCGCAAGAAGATACTGAGAGCGAGGGCCATGGGGAGCGGGGACTGCTCTGTGGGTTCGTCGCAACACGGCTGCGCAAGCCCTTTTGATTACAGCGCAGAGGGTGGTTCTGTCGTGTGTGTTGTAACGGGCAAGCTCCCTTGTCGCGCCTTCTTAAAATAGACGGGCCCGCCCCTCATTGGCCAGCTGGCCAGCGCCAGCCGCCCTCTGCTCTGGCGGCAGCGACCCTCTCACACTGCGCTCGACTGCTCCATCCTACAACCTCCAGCAAAGCGCCGTCCGCACGACACCACACCCACATTCTCCCCCTCCCTCCCCCTCTCCTCGGCCGATCGCTCGAGGCCACGGCGCCTGCAACTCGACCGGCTTCCCGCGGGCCCCCAAGTCGGTACAATTCCACGTCTGTCGCGTTCGGCCTCCTCCTCTCACGAACCGTCACTCGCCCTCGCCCTCCACACCCGCGCCGCTACACTTCCTGCACCTCTGCAAAAATCGCCCAGCCTGCATATGCGTGCGCGCTCGCCTCTTCTTCCTTGCGCTCAGTAGGCGCATCGCCAGTCACTCTCTTTCGGCGCTTAGTCGGGATCTGGCATCTCGTTTCAAAGTGACCAACAGTCTCCGCTGTTGGCAATCGGTGCGTCCGCAATCCTTTCCTGTGCCCCAACTGCCCCAATATCCTCTACCCGCCGCCGCTGCCTGTTCTGGCTCCATCATGTTCTTGTGAAAACATTGTAGCGTGCTGCTGCGCTTCCCACACGTCCTGCCTTCGAACGGCCTCTCCCTCTACACGATTCGCTCTGCCCAAACGTCCTCACCACATTTTGCGACCAGCAAGACCTACGCCTCGCCCCCTGTGTCGTTGTTTTACAGCCCTCCCGCCGATGCTGCTAGTGGCATGGCCATGTCAACAACCACTGTCGTCCAAAAAGCTGATTTGAAAAGGGCTTTTGCTCCCGATTTAGTACTTAATTCTTCCTTTCCTTCCAAGCGGTTCGAGCACGCTTTTACTCCTCGCCCCGTCCACCCTCCCAGGACCCGCAGACTCAGCATGGTTCAAGCCAGCTCGAGAACGTTTATGCCGATCCCTTCGTTCATGTCAGTGTTTGGAGAACAAACAAGCACCACCGCGTCCAAGGAGTTGCCGCACCGAGACGGCACCAGCCCCCATGGCAGCCATATAACACGACCTGCTTCCAGTGGGAATACCACGAGCGGCCCGGGGTCCGCTAACGTCCCTTTTGCCGCCTTCCACATCCACCGTGATTCGACATCGACATTAGCTTCCGAGTCCTCAGACTCCAGTCCCACAACCACAATATCCACAATGGATTCCAGCTCAGTGACGGACCCTTCACCTGGCCCTTCGCCCGAGTCGCCCGTCGCCAAGGCAGCGCCGTCGTCTTTCGTACCAGATTTCCGATCCCGACGGACGGAAAATAATTCGCTAGACAATTCTCCGACAGCCTTCTTCGAGCTAGCACGGCCCACCACGCCCGCCAAAAAGCCCCGGAATCTGAAGAATCTTGGTATCAATACGGCAAGCTCCTTGAGTAATTTGCGGTCGAATCCAACAGCTCCTTTGCCCGGTTTGGTGAAGAAAGAGAAGAACACATCCGCCCCGACATCTCCCTCCTTCATCAAGCCGCCAACACCGCCCAAGAGACGGCCCAGCAACCTGAGTCTGACAATCAAGACTCCTGGCAGCAATGAAAACAAGGGCCCCATGCGGTTGATGATTCCCTCGACGCCGGCTCTAAACCGTCCCGCCCTTCGCCATTTCCAGTCCTCGCCATCTCTTCCTCTCTGCTCCCAAAATGGGTCTTCTGGGGGCATGCAGCTTCCTGCCTTACGCCCCATCAAGACAAACGCTCATGGCTTAAGCGAAGTACCGTTCGAAATGGAAGAGGAGGATCAAGAACAGAATTTCGATATTCCACAATCTCGCGAAGAAAAGCCAGCTGCTTACCCGAACGGGCCCATATGCATCTACGAATCCGGTGTGTTCCTCTATTTCGAACCAACAGTAGAGCAGGCCCTCACGTACGACCTTATCATAAACGTTGCGAGTGAAGTTCCAAATCCATTCACCACTCCAGCATCCGTCTCGCAGAAAGAGCTCGACGCAAGGCGCGTGGATGGGCCACCAGCAGAGAATGTAGACTTTGCTTCTCTTCCCGAGCGCACCAAGCCATCCTCGTTCGACACCCAGAGCAGCTCACCAACTACACCAAAGGCAACACCAATCTTGGAGGATACCTTGCAAACAAGCGTTGTTGTGAATGGCACCACATCCAAAGCTCCAGAGTACATCCACATGAAATGGGAACACAACACCGATATCGTCCCCGATCTTTACAAGCTGGTGAAATTGATGGATGATCGAGTGCAGCAAGGAAAGCGCATCCTTGTTCACTGCCAGTGCGGTGTGAGCCGTTCCGCAAGCTTGATTGTCGCGTACGGAATCTACAAAAACCCCGGGGTTAGCGTACAAGAAGCGTACGACTCAGTAAAGAAACGTAGCAAATGGATAGGACCGAACATGAACCTGATCATGCAGCTTCAGGAGTTCAGGAACGGCTTGCTCAAGCTGAATGAAAACAGGTCTTACCACAATCAGTCATTCGGCATGAATTCCCAACGGAGGTCTGCTGGTATGCCAACTGCGAACTCCAACGGAACAAATAGACACTCGCCCTTCGACAGGGAAATTTCTTTTGGCTCACGGACGCCCCGGACCGCTCCATTGCCTCCAGACAACGATTTGAACATGCAACGCGCCAGCACCGGTAACATGATATCTATATCACCAGGTCCGACCTCAGCACCCCAAAGCTCCTTCTTTTCGCCAGGATTTCGACGATCATGGGCTTCAAGCCAAACTCACTTCGATTTGTCTCCAAAGCCTTCGCCAACTACCATCCCGTACGTGGATCCTAAAGGTCACGTCGTACCCATGCTCTCCATTACCAACAACGACCAATCTACTGGCCAGGCAGATGTTGGAACTTGCGAGGAGCCTGCACAATCTCAGCAAGAGGCAGGTTTGAGACCGGTTTCAGTGCCAAACTTCTCTCGCCAATTTCCTCTTCGGATGAATGTAGACAACGAACGCACTGCGGATGATATACAACCGGCAACCTTTCTCACGGCACCGAAAGGATTCGGAAGTTTCGACATCCTGCGATCTCCGGCCGTTCCCAGCTTCAATCTTGCTGCACTCGGCCCAGATTCATCTGCTGACTCTGAATTGCTCTCTCCTAGAGCTACGGAGTTCAACATCCATCCATGGCCGCGTGGGTATGACACAGACTCACAATCGTCGCCGAGTTTAACCCAACACTCGCCAATATCCCCAAGATCTGCTGGGTTTCATACTACCGCTCCGAACCATGAAGAAAGCAGCCACTCTGTTCCACTTCTATCTCCTCGAACCACGTCCTTTAACTTCAATCCCCCGCAGACAACTACAGAGACTCCAGAGCCTGGAGATCGATCTTCGCAACAATTCGATCTTACGTCGCCTGTCATCACGACATTCCCAAAGGACATCTTTCCGTCCAAGAGCGATGTCCTCGATGCCGAGGTGGCATCGCCAAGGGCTACCGAATTCCACATGACTCCACTGAAACCGAAATTAGCGGACGCAGACCCTTTTGGTTTGACTTCCCCAAGACAATTTGAGTTCCCAAGCATTCCATTCGAGGCAGTGGATTTGACACCGTTTCGGAACGTTGAGGAACCTCGACGCCCTTCGTTTCAAGCATTCTTGCCTCCTGCTCACCTCGCTCAACCTGAGGCTGTCAATGGCTTCACCTCCTTGAACAGCACTGCGCAGCCTCAGCCTCACGCAACCATAGCTATTCCCGACCCGCTTCCCAGTCTAGAGTTATCGAAACCCCCCGAAGTCGAGGGACGGATAGACAGTCTTGCCACCTCGCCTGCGCCTCGGGTGACTGTGCCAGATCCCCAAACCCCTGCTCTCCCCCCGTCCGAAGAAAGCCAGCCTCCTGTGCCTACGACCCCCCAGCAGCTATTTCTTTCGACACCCTCGAGACAGTCAGTTATTCGAACACGATTTTCCTCTCCCAACATGCGCGAACAGCGGAGACTCCACAAGCTGCAGACTGAGATGGAAGCTATGCTTCCGCACAGGCTACCTCAGCCGACTCAGGCAGCAGACGACCTCGATGCATTGATGTCTCCCCGCGCAGAGGAGTTCACCAGGAATCCTTTTCATGTGAACTTCCGTCCTGTTGAAAAAGATGTAAGCCCAGCATCATCAGTCGAGACAATCAAAAACGATGACAACCGCAAGGACTGGAAAGGGCCACACCAGTGGACACCGCAAAAGACTGTTGAGGACCCCCGCAGCCCAGTTCAGACAGGAAGCAGCCCTATCGTCCGTAACATTTGGGATGTGTTGTGATCACACGCAAGTCTCGGGACGAAATCCTCATTCACTTCAAACCCAAGGAATTCCCACAGGAGATATGATGCCTGTTCTGGCTGCACCCAATGGACAAGATCTTCCTGACAACATTGTGTCAAAGCCACCGGGCCCATCCTCGACGCAAAACAGGCCGTTTGGTTCGTACCGTCCACATTGGAGACCATGATCGCTGCCTGCAAGCAATCTCCTACCCGCGAAGGATCACGATCCTTCCATGGCGCTGTTCCACGCCACCAACACAGCCACCAGCATAGCCTGACAGGCCACCATTTCTCGAAGCCACCAACGCACTCCAGTAAACAGTTTCTCCTCAACGATATTTCTTTTCATTATGGATTGCTCAGGTCGCCATAAGCGCACCGTCCTATCAGCCATTTCCTTCATTCTCATCTTCATCTCAGCAAAACCACATTCTCTTCCTTTCCTTGCAGTTCGGCTCGTGGAGAGTAATTGTGCTTCATATCCGATATTTGTATTCTCACTCAGGCGGGTTGCGTTCAGTTACTTTAATGTAGTCTCTAGTTCGCGATTCGACTTCCCTGGTTATTTCCAGGTACCACACTCTCTACGCCTTCCATAACTCTCACGATATCCACATACATATCACATTCTCTGTACGCTATTATCTCAACATCTCCTTCTCGTTAACTCTCTCTTGTTCCGAATATATCGATATCACGAGGCAACTGGGGACACAACAGACGTGCTGCCACACATTTTCCCCCAGCCAAACTACGTAGGCAGCATTGGTTGATTGGGAAGTGTGTGGTGAAGGTAGTCTGCATTTCTTTTGTTGAATTGATTTCACTTCCAAATTTCTTGGCCCCACGAATGGGCATAGGGGTAGGTGCAATCGGGCCTTGGAGTTTTGAGTAATCCGGATTGGATCGAATTGGACGGCTCCCGTTGAAAATGGAGTCCGGAAAATTTGTGCTCTTGGGTCTTGAAAGTGTAGATGTGAATTGAAATCTTTACTTGGCTCACTTTGATCCTTTCTGTGATGTTGTGTGAACTTTCTAAGAGTTCCGGTTACAATGGGGTGGGATGAGTAGGCATGTCTACAATGAGGTGCTAGGGTAGAGTAACAATAAAAACAGGCATAAACGCTACATTGGGACTATAATATTATTACATATAGTTTAAGCCTTATTTACACGGCTTATGTTTTGTCCTGCCTGGCCTGCCTGTACCCGTAGACAATTTGAGGTGGCGCTGCTGTCAGCTTGGACATTTGGCGGCCGTGACCCCACGCTGTCTAGGGCGAGGGCTTTTTTACAGCTCGCCTAGGTCTGCAGACGCCGAGGTCTGCAGACACCTTCTATGCTACAAATCGACGAGTCAGAAGGCGGGCGCTTCGGTCTGGTTGTCGTGAGGCTCTCGGCCTCTAAGCCGCTTCAGCCGTCCGCCATCCCACCCTCGACCCTTGACACTAAACACCGCGCATTCAGCCCAGCCTTGTCCGGATTATGCCTAATTACCAGACAGCCCTCCAAGAACCGTCATCCACCTCAACCCGCTCTAATCCATCTGGGATGACCCGGCATGTCGCTCCAGACTTCCCACGCTGAATCGCTACGCCGAAGGGACTTTACCTTGCGACAAATCCGGAGCGATCTTGATCGCCACATCATCCACTCAGATAACATTCCCGACGCATACATAAGATACCAAGACATAAAAGATGCCTGGTCTGGCCACAACACCATTCAGAAAGCCCTCTATCCGGCGAAGTTGCGGGAGGAAGAAATCAACGACGTTAGAAGGAGACTACTAAGATTCATTTCGATATTAGTATGGATCGAAGCGTACGACATTTTGTACGACTTTCGGGCCCATTTCCTCAATGCTGATGGCAATCTCTTTGGTATCAGCGACTCCAACTTGCCTCTGACGAACGAACAAGTTGGATTTATGCAAAACTTCATTCGGATGGGGTTCGTGACCTTCCAATATCTTTTCATACCGGTATGTCGTCCTCCTTCAACCTGTTCACTCCTATAGCTTACCGGTTATATTAGCAAGTCATTGCAGAAGAGGCTACTGTCCAAAAAGTAGATGACAAGCTTCGACTTCCATTCGAAAGCGTGAAACGGAACCTTTTTGCAGGTGCTTACGGGACAGTAGATAAAGTCGGAATATCAGCGCACTACCTCCGTGCCTCTGATGAAGGAGATTATGACCATGTAAGACCGATAAACTTCCCTGCTAGATATGTTCTTACCCTTGCAGGTGAGATACGTGGCCTGCAAAAGATTCCACCCACGGCGCGACGCTGCTCGTGATGAGTCGCACCGCGAATTGAGCAATCTTCAAGTCCTCAAGGAGAGCATTACAAAGCACGATAACATTCGACTCCACTTAGCAATAATCTTCCACAAGGATGAACATTTCATCCTTCTTCCTTGGGCAGAACACCTTGATTTAGAGATCTTCTTGCTTGAAGGTCACGACTTTCGGGGAGCAGAGGTATATGATTTCAACCTTCGCTTCCCTAATGCTCAGGCAGGAGGAATGGTGGACGCAGTCTGCACACAAATGCATCATGTCGCTGATGCACTTCGGTGGCTTCACAACGGCGTTATTACCAAAGGAGATCAACAAAGCAAGATATGCTTTGCGCATATGGATTTGAAGCCAAACAACGTGCTCATCGACAAGGGGTCGTCGTCAGTCGGACGATGGGTTCTCACAGACTTTGGCATCTCAGCTTTCAAGGAAGACGAAGGCTCGGAGCCCACAAACTTCGTGTCAATCCGAGATTACTATCAAAACCTCACTTTCAAAGTCCCCCCTCCGCGGGATCCTGGAGCATACCAACCCCCGGAAGTAGAGCATACAGGGAACGTCATCCCCGAGGGAAGGATTACTGCTGAGGAGGGACATGCCGGACGAAGAGGAGACATATGGTCATTCGGTTGCATATTCTCCGAAGTTCTTGTCTTCGCTCTGGGCCAAACAGCCCTTGTCAAGCAATTCCGCAAAGATCGAAAAGGTCCGAACGAGAAACGCTACAAGACAGATTACTTTTATGATCAAAAGCCACCAGAGACTCTCCAACCTAACGCTACTGGGAACCCTTACCGTGTTCGGCCGTGGATCGAGGATTTTTTGCGCAGCTTACCGGGGAAATATACTCCTCTTCCCAAAAATGCAATCAACTGCTGCGTGGAGACAATACTGGAAATCCTCGTTACGGACGGAGATCAGAGACCAAACGCAGATCAGCTTCTTGCCAAGTTAAGCCATGTTGCAAAGCATGTGGGAGCATCCAGGTCTCCTGGAGGGCCTCCATCGAATTGCCCGTTGGAGAGGTTAGCTTTGAAGCAAAAACTGATACACGACCACTCTGAACAGGGAGGACAATCTGCTGCTAGTATGCAAGTAAAGGAGAGAGATCAACGAGAAGACTCTATGACCGATGAGGCATATGCGAACGGCCCTTGGGAACTCTATCCTGGTAGTCAGTCTCCCGATCGCCTGAGTTTCCATCCACAGAAGACTCCACGTCCACCCTTTCAACCACCGGGAATACCCAGTCATCGATCAGATTGGTTTGGCCACAATATCAATGGGCCCGCTATTTCCAGCCCTCCTGTGAACACATCATCGGCCTCGCTTCCCGAGGGCCCGTTTATAAACAGCCCATCCTTATTTTCCGTAGCACACCCATCGTTTCCGATAACGATTATGCGTAGCACTACAATGGAAAACGAGCTTCTTGACGATCCTCGGAGTGCAATTCGACGCAGACCTGACCCCATAGCGGAACAAGGGCATCTCCTTGGTCCTTGGAGCTCTTTCCAACGCAGATCTGATCCCCCAGCGGAAAGCCCAACTGGCCTAGGAATTAGTGCAGATTCTACGCAGCATTTTCCTGTACCACAAACTCCAGAGGCACCCAGCATCAATCGCTCTCTCTCTAGGGAGTTTCGAAGAGATCTTCACGGCGTTTTAATAGACCAGGAACCAGAAAAAATACGGCGCGTCCAACCTTCCGTAGAGTTAACCCTGCCTGGGTTGGCCAAGAGAAAGATAACCGGCTTTTCCCTTTGCCCTTCAGGGGAACGAGTTGCCTATCTCACAGAATACAAGGCAAAAGTTGAAGTGCTCGTATCCAGGCTGTCGTTGGAGAAAAGGAGGGAAGAAAGGAATCACACAGGACCCTTGCCCGGCGGTATCACGTGGGAAGGCATTGAGGCTGCAAACGTTTTTGTCGTTGTTTGGGGGAACACGAATGGATTGAAGCAGGTGAGCATTCTTCCATTCCCTGTATGAAGCAGATAATCTCATCCTCCTTAGATTTACGTCACCAATTCGCAGAACAGCAAACTTTGGACTGGGCCACAAAAGATTTCCAGTTCACTGGCATCCCTTATCACAATTGCAATCTCGTCCCAAGGATCTCTTGCTATTGTATGCAGCAAATGCATAATTCACACTTCAATCGAGTTCGTCATATTAAGCATACTTTACAGAAAAGATGCGAGTGCTAATAATTGGCAGGGCTGTACTTGTGGAAGACAAATATCACGAAGCCCCTTACGAGACAATTCGCGCCAAAGACAATCATACATTCACGCATGCTGCCTTCAACGACGACGGAACCTTGCTATATGCGTGGGAGTATGGCCGACCCGATGACCGCTTGTCTGTATGGAGGATCGAGGGATCTCCCAGAACATTGGTACTCCCGGCTGATTCAGAAGGAGGGTACAAATCGGTACGTCAACTCATATTTGAAGATAGGGGCTATACTCATAGTTAACTAGATGCAGATGCATCACGGCGATCCCAAGGCAACCCTCATCCCGTACAATAGCTATCACGGCTGCATCATCCGCGCGCAGGGCGATGCATTTTTCCCAGCGCAGATTCGCAGCACCCAACGCGGGAGCGACGACACGCTCCCGAAACTCACGCAACATCTGCCAAACACGCTCGCCGCGTGCATGTACGGCGACCACACGCTCCTCATTATTGAAAAAGGCTTTACCCAGATCCATGGACGGATAAAAGAGCTCCGCGTCGTCGGTGGAGGCAACCACGTCATCGACAAACCAGGGAAAACGGATCCAGTGGTCAAGATGAAATGCAGTGCAGGGGATGGATCACAGATGCGGGCCGTAGCAGTGCCGGGCACGGATGATCTCGTCATTGTGGTGTGCATGCCCAGTGGAAAGGTGGAGCTTATTCCCGTTGTTCGCTGAAAATTTTTTTTTTTAAAGGTAGAATCATTGCATTTGCATACCGGATCGACATCCAAGGCGGCACTACATATTGTACAGTAATAATTATCATGATACCCTGTCCGTCTTTCAACGCACTTCTTATTCTATTTTCGAAGAGAGAGGAGGTGGAGCAGGAGGGAAGTTGCTTGGCTTCATTTGCCACGGCCATCGAAAAGGCTTATGCTTGATCCTAGAATCGAAGAACAATATCAGAACGTATATGCCGCCCGTGACGAGAGTCAGGGGCAGCCACGTGGCTATGAAGATCCAGAGATCGGGAGACACCTGCAGCTTCTTCGTGTTTTGGTCAAAGAGGAAGAAGTTCATTCCATAGAGCGTCTTCACATTGTGTCAGTCTCATATACCATAAATGGGGGTGGAGAGTATACTAACCCCTATGAAGCTTCCCGGCAGGTAGATCGCAGACAGGAACGTTATTATCTTCACCGTTGCGCTGTCGTCCACTGTATCCTCGGTCAGTTTCTTAAGCCCCTCGGTCAGGTCGCGGAGTTCGGTGTCGATCTTCGCCGCTTCGAGTTGGTTATGCAGCGTCAATGTATAGCCGACCTATAGACAAGAATTAGATTTAAGCTTACTTCAGCTCCACCACCATAGCATTGGACTTACCAGGTCAATCAGATTCTGTATTCGCCCTTTTAACACATCCGCGCTCTCTATATACCCCTTCATCTTGGCATGATGTGCCTTGATCTCGTCCAAGCTACTCAACACATCCAAGGACGAGTCTCCAAGGCGAGCCAAAAGATCGAGGTTCCCGCTACAGCACGCGCGCGAGAAGAGAACGAAGTCGTTGGTGTTGCGTAGGCGCTGGACGCGGAGAAAACTGGAGGTTGGTTCGGTGCGTTCGGGCTTTTCTACCATGGCGAGGTTGTTCTGCGTTTTGTTTAGTGCGCTGTCTTCCCCCCCTTTTTTTTTTGGCGGACATGTGTCTTACCTCGTCTGCAAAGCGCTCCCCGAGATGCCGGAAATACCATCGCCAATTGTCAAAGTAGCACGTGAAAAGAGACGCATGCAGGCGAAAGGGATTCGCACATATCTGTATCCGTTTTGCTCGCGCCGACTCCGAAGCGCCTTCTAACGATGCGAGGGAGTGCTCGATCGCGGGTTCCCGGACTGGGTGTAGCAGGATGAAGATGTCTGGGGATGATGCATCTGGGACATGGCGATGGAAGACGCCCGTGTGTCTCAACGACCAAGGGTCTTTGCCGCCTCGTTGGTTGGCTTCAATGTATCGGATTTGGTAGGAGAGTTCGCAGGCGCCCGAGGCAGCGTTGTAGATGGTGGCGTTGTTGCTGCTTCCTTCTGCGATGTTGGGTTCTTGGCCGAAAGATGATACGATGTCTGCGAAGTCGCGGTGGATGGAGTAGGTTGTGAAGATGTGCTCTAGGAGATCGCTCGAGACATCAAGCGGGGATATCGTTCGTTTTGAATAGATGGAGCTGGATGTCTTGTTAGCAGACTGATAGAGTACGTGTTCTCATCCGAGGGGAAAAAGAGGCGGCCTCTTGGAGAGAGACATACATGATGCGGATTTTGATCTTGTCGCCAGGCTTGCTGCTGAGTGCTGCCCGCGCGTCTTTGGAAGTAGTGTAAGACGTCGATAAGGAATGGTCTAGGCTGCAGTTAGTAATCGTCTCATGGGCCGCCTCTAGCACTCTGGAATTTACCTTCAGAGATATCTGTTATCCGTATATTCAATGCATCACTGCCGTCTTTCAGCAGCACGCGTTTCGATTGCGGATAATTCCATGGCCGCGCGGAGGGCTGCGAGGTCTGACTCGACATGGCACGCTACAGTACGCTTCACTTTTCACGGTGGGATATTCTTCCTAACAAGATTCCATTACAGTGACTTTATGTGGGATATGGTCCGGTCAACGACACCGGAAGGCGACACCGCGTGGGTGCTGCGGACACCAAGGGAGCCTGCAAGGCGCTCTCCCAACCGCCCCGCGTGCAAGATCCATGCACAGCCACATGGCAACACCCGCCGTATCACACAGTCTTCAGCCCGCGGCACGGCAATACGAGGTGCGTCCTGATAGGCCGGCGATACGCCACCCCGACGCCTCGAGTCACGTCTTGAGGTCACGGCTTTGGTTTCTTCGCTTCGATTTCATCAATCAGTTGCCTGCGCAAGACACTGTCAGTTGTCACGTTCGCCTTGGGTTGAATGGCACAGGCACTGACTCAATTTCTTCCTGTTTCGAGATCAGTTTGGCCACCGGCTGAGAGAAGTTTCGAGAGCTTACCTGGTCTATTAGCTCTGGGGCTTCGAATTGCTGATATCCGTAGTTAGAGCAAGCTCGCCGCCATCACGGTCCAGTGAAGCGTACGTTGATGTCGTAATTGTAGTTTGGATATTTTTTCCCATACTTTGCTTTCAAGAAATTCTCCAGATCCTCTTCGAGGCTGATGTACCGCGCATACGCCGGCTCGATGACGTTCAAAACCATGATGCAGAGTCACAGCTTGGAAGGCGCCTTGGGGTCCTGATGTGGTCGTTCGTTGGGCAAAAATTGCAGCGCGTCGTCAAGCGGGAACGATGTGCCCTATTTATCTACGAGCTGGTGTTCGCGGCTCATAGCCATCCCACCCTTTGCGAGCATGACACAAGGCTGAAGCAATTTCTGATTGGGGGAAGCCACTTAGAGCGCCATAGTATTTATTGGCGCTGCGCAGCCCCGAACGCCTGACTCCCCTTTCTCAGCGCGACAGGGCTGGGTTAAATGACCAGGCTCCCATCGCTCGCACGCACCAGACATCTTGTCTCTTTCGACGATCTCGTAACTGTGTGTTTCAATCATGCCTAGCCGTGAGCCCGTCAAGCTAAAGTGAGTTTCCCCCAGAAGGGCGCTAAGAAGCTAGGACTAATGAGGAATAGGCAGAATCTAAAGGGCTGGCAGATACTGGTACGCTATCCTTACCTTCACGGCATCAGATATCGGACATCAGACGTCGCTCTGAAGTCTATGGTTCGCCTCACTGTCTGACACTCTGTTTTAGTTTATCGTCATTAGCACTGTTATTGGATCCGGCATCTTTAGCAATGGTACTAGAATGGCCCCCCACTCCATACATCTGATTACTGACAGAATGAAAGGTGGCTCCGCCATCGAAATCGCTGGCCCGGGAGGTGCCCTCCTTGCTCTCGTCATTATGGGTACGTCCCCCATTGCACCTACTCCATGTTTTCGTCTCCAAGCAGATTAACATGTATTTGTTGCAAAGATCTCTGGCAGATACAGTAGGGCAGCTTAGTCAGGCTAAGTTGATCCCTTTGTCTTCTGCCTGTATCTGCGCACTACCCTGTTATTCTTCTTGGACGTGGCAATCTTTCATTATTGTTTCTAATCCCTTGTTCTAATCAGGTGCCATTGCTATTTGCGTCGCCGAAGGGCTGAGCGAATTCACGCAACTCTTCCCTGCACCAAATGCCATCGTCCAGTATGTAAGGGCCTTTGTCGATGAGGATTTTGGCTGGGTGGTTGGTATTGCATACTGGTAAGCGCATTCCCCAGCCTACTGCATGTTCCCATCTCCAAGAAGAAGAATAAGGGTCTGTTAGAGGCATCTTTTAAAGGTTTGCAAGGTAGCGGTAATCTTCTTGCTCGTAGCCTCGTCTTGCTTGACTGCCCTAGAAATTCTTCTCGGACGTTCCGAGATGTATTATGTTACTGAAATCCATTTCTTACTTGATTTAGGTTCACCTACTCGAGCATCTTTGCAGGTCAAAACCTTACTGCTGCCAATTTAGCGGTGTATTGGGGCCTGAAACCAATTTGGCAAATCATCCTATTCTACTTTGTTACCCCAGGAGTCATGGTCGCGATCAACATGGTGGGCGTCGGGACTTTTGGCTGGATTGAAGCCGTTGGGGGTATTCTGAAGATCTGTCTAGTGCTAGGGACAACTATTGTTTTGTACGTTGTGGCTGCGGAGAGTGAGTACAAGCCCTCTGATATTTGCAAATTCCCAACTGGCTAACATTGTACAATAGAAGGGAACTGGTCCGGAAACGGTCGTAAGTAGTTTTTATCATATCATTATAGAGCTGCATGCTAACTACCACAGCAATTACGGAGGGGTTCAAATATAACGATAAATTCACGAGCAATAAGTTCCGAGCATTGTGGTGAGTGATAGCCCTACCTTCCTCGAATTTCTTCTCACATACTAACTAAATTAATGAAGCTATATCATCCCCATGGTTGCCTTCGGCTTCCTCGGCATCGAAACCGTCGCAGTCACGGCATTTGAAGCCAGCTCATCGCGATCACTCCGTTTTCCATCCCAGTATGTTGCCTACATTACACTGGTGTTGTATTTCCTTTGCATGCTCGGGCAATGCCTGAATGTTGACTGGAGAGATGATCACCTCCCCCTCATTTATGGCGGCATTGGGGACAGCTTCAAGGACACTAAGGATCTACACAATCCGTCATCGAGCAACCTCGTCATTCTTGCCCTCTGGAAGTGGGGCAAAAAGCCTCTTGCGGGTTTCTTGAACGGAGCCATGATATTCAGCGTCTTGTCCGCTAGCAACACATCTCTCTACGTTGCATCTCGAACCCTCTATGGCTTGGCATTGGACGTTCCGACCAACTCTTGGCTGGGCAGACAACTGCACAAGTTTTCTCTAGTAGTACCGCAGACGGGTGTTCCGGCTGCTGCCTTGCTTTTTTCGGCTTTTGCCTTCATATGGCTTCCATTTATTAATCTGAAAAAGGGTTATGCAGTTCAATATGTACGTTCCTTTTTCTCTTCCTCTGTGAGGGTATTTTGCTAACTACACTCTCAGCTCCTCGAAATCATCCAGATATCATCTAGTGTGAGCTGTCTAATCGTATGGGCCGCACTTTCATTTGCATATCTGCGCTACTATCTTTGGTGCGTTGCATCAAACCCCCTCCCTTTAGAGTCCCCACAGAAAGCTAACCACGCGGTACCTAGGCTGAAGAAATGCGACGAGTACCTCATCGAAGACTACCAGCAATTCAAGCGTGGCGTCATGGGCTACAAACCTTTCACGGTCTTCGCTTGGGCGCAGCCCTTCCCCGCCATCGCCGCAGTCGCAGGCTGCCTCGTTGTGTTCGGCTTCTGCAGCACAACGTGGTGGAACTCGCCTGTCACTGTATCCAAAGTCGCCATTGGCTATGCAGCTGTACGTAAATACATGTAATCCCTTTTAAAAACGCATACTCACCGATACGCAGCCCATCGTCCTGCTTTGCCTTTTCATCGTCTTCAAGTTGATCAATCGCCGTCTCTGGATCAGAACAAGCAGCAATTTCACGAAACTAGCAGGGACGTTGGATAGGCTGAAGTGGTACAAGCCGGACGAGAAGGAGCCCAAGAAGAGACAGGAAGAGGCTACGAGGGCGCTGTCGCCGCCACAGGCATCAACGAATGGAGAGGAGCTCTCCAATCTTGATTTTAGGTTAGCTTAGTATTAAAGTGATCTGGCTACAAGTTAGGGAAGATTGGTCGGAACAGAATTTGAGGTACATAATATAATAAGACACCACCTGCCCCCTCAGGTTCTCTCGTCTACAGCAATTTCTTACTAACCGTCTCTCGCTCAATGCCCATACCATCCGCTATGTACATCGTCCGGTTATCACAAACCATGTATTTTGAAGTGGACTTCATTGTTTGTCGGCACAAGCCATAGACATCTACAACATGCTCTCTCACCTCTTTATAGAAAAGCAGGGACGTCAAGCAGGTTTAGGTTAAGGTAGATGAATTAAGGTTGCTATACTAAGCTCTCTGTCTCTGCCGGCAGTATCTTTACGAACTTCTGCACATCTTCCTAGAGACATTTCTGTTCTTCTCTTGGCATGTGAGACTATTAAGTATACTTGTTCAAGTGTAATGAGATCCACAAGCGATTATCGCACTTTCTACTTAGTTTTTCCTCCGCGACCTCTTCTTATCGATGCCTCGTTGTTTACAAGCTCTTCTACGCACACTGTCCCCGCTAATCACAATCAAATTTTCTTGCGTTCGAAGCGGATTCTCTGGTTCCCTGACCCAAACCAAGAGCTCCTTATGATGGTCTAACATCCAAGCAATCTGTCGAGCATAGCAAAGCCGCCTCTGGTAGATACAGTACGGCTTTCCACAGCTAGGGCGATCATTTTACCCTCCTCCTGAAATTGCCTGAGTTAGTATTTCTCACCAGGTCCTAGCAGCTCCTTCGAAATGATATTCACCAGCGACCATGCAGCAAATCATGTACAATCATATACGAGACATAAAGCCCAATCACACTCCCGCTATAAAAGAGCGCCAAAAAAGTCGTCTGCAGAAAGCCCCACAGACCTGGCATTTTGGGCACATACACTCTCACAGCAAAAGTTCTGAGCCACGGCGCACGAAGACTACCCAGTACATCCTTTTGGTTGACCTCGGTCGTCCATTCCATCGCGAACCAGTCCTCATCGTAGAGGGGGAAGCGGTTTTCAAGCACCTCGGTGTCGATGTTGTCTGTAGAGGGTGGTATGCACGAAGTGAGGTCGACGTGGCAGATGTAGTCTTTGCCTTTGTCGAGAAAGCCGACTTCGACTTGGCGCTTGGCTATAAGGCTAACCTTTGGGCGAGTGAGGGTGAATGATTGGGTGAATTCTTCCTCGAAGACGTGGGAATCCGAGGTCATTTTCCATCCCCGCGGTAGTTTCAGGAGCGGGGTTTGTTCGGAGACAACAGGGCCCCAGGCGATCTGACTACGGCGGCCGAGGATCTGTTGGTACCAGTCTTCGGTGAAAACTTCCCGAATCTTGTCGGTGTCGAGGTCTGCTCTGGCCTGGGAGGTTTCGTTGAAAGTCTGGCTCAAAGGGCGTTGGTAGTTCCGGCCAAGCATGTACTTTTTGGTGCTTGCAGCAATATGTTCTGCGAAGCGGATTTCTTGAAACCTACGGCATATCTCACGTACAACGACTGAAACCGTAGCCGGCCGACAACTCTCTACGTAGGTTCGGAGAATTGTCTGCGGTGTAGATGGGGACTGGTGATCTCGGCTCACACGCAGGTATGCTTGTTGGAGATCTTCAGTTAGGGTTTGCTCAACTCGAGCACCAAACTGAAGCAGGAGTAGAAACCGATCAAGTTTGTCGGATTCATTGAGACGGTCCGTTATCCCAAGCTCGAGTGGCGGATCGTTAGGATGCGCATTCATGATAGGACGCCAAGTAGCGTAGTCTGGTGGAAGATTACGGACTTCAGCCTTGCCAATAGGTCCGTTGCAGAGCCATGCGAGAGTACATATGTCCACCGGCGGGACGACCTTCAGAGCATCGGATAGAATATTCTCACGAGGCGTGACGAACCACCATTCGGCCCTTATCCGGCTGCGGAAGCGCGCTTCGTAGTAAAGCTCAAAGTAGCTGCGCCCAGGATTACCATGTCGTCGTTGCGCGAGAGTATCTCTCATTTGCTTGGGAAGTCGTCTCGCGTCTTCCTGGCGTCGGGACCCTTCAAATTGAGTCATGCTCAATGAGTTCTCGTCTGGACTTAGCAGTGTTGACGAGGCGGGACCAGAACCATCGATTTGCAATAGTTGTGCGAGCTCGGCAGGGGCCTCCGGTGCCACTAACACATTGGAAGTTGCAAATAAGGAACTGCTATGGGCCATTGAGTTGGCAGTGTCAGACTCAGATCGCCACCAATATTGTGCATTATACTCGGCTTTCATGGATGGAGGGAGTGCATAGTTGACTCTCGTGGTCCAAGTTTGTCTTGCTGCTACGGGTTGTCTTGCGTCCTCATCCATTCGAGAGGCAGTTGTTTCTGTAATGCGTGTGTGTTGGCGGTTTCCATATATCCACCTTGAAATGGAATCCATGACTGGCTTATAGATGTGCGTTTGAAATAACCAAGAGGTGTTATCGATTAACTCAGCAGTGTCTTCGGTACGAGTATTGCGTTCACCCTTACGAGACAAATGCTGCCAAGGGGTTGCATCGTTCCTCAGGTCACGCTTTATCAATGTCTTCTCAAGAACGTTCAGAACACTGCTAACGAGTTGCTGCCTCCTATTGGACAGCAACCCGCCCTCGTCAATGAATTTTTGCAGATCTGCGCATGCGTCTTCCAATTTGGGATTTTGCGGAGGACTATGACCCCTTAAACAGATCGCACTCCAAACCACCAGACCGTAGACGAAGAGATCGCATTTCCTGAGTCCCTCGAAGTCATGAGCGCCCATTATCTCCTCTTTCGGGGGTAACCATGTTTCAGTCCCAAGATATAACTCTTTCACTTCATCAACCAGTGTGCCGTCCTGGGTATTGCCGGCGGACTTGTCGAGTTCTCCGCGTGCACATCCAAAGTCGCACAGCTTCGCACGCCATCCTCCAGGTCTCTTGAATATTAAGATGTTCTCTGGCTTCAGATCACCGTGTGTGAATCTATGTTCATGGAGGCTTTGTAGGCCATTCCCTACATCCAAGCAAAGTCGTCGGATGGTTTCGTACCGTCTTATATCCAGATCCATCAGGTAATTTACAATACTCCTCCTCGTAGGTCTAACTATTGCCATCTCATCCGGCTCTACCAACGCACCCGAATGGAGTGTTTCGGCAGTCGAACGCCCTTCTTCTGCTCGAGACTCAGGGTATGAGGGCGTTTCAGGTACAAAACGTCGCAAAAATTGACTGAAATTCATGTCCGCTCTCTCAAGAACCAGGAGTGGTGTTTGAAGTGACCCACAGCAAGAACTTTGGGGGTTCTCGATGGTGTCGAGGCAGAGACCCCAGCCCATAAGTTGTACGATATTTGGGTGTCCTCGGAACAGATTTGGGGAAAGGGCAAGGACTTCTGCCTCTGTTGCTCGGAATCTGGCATCGAGCCCATGTTCGCTAAGCTCTACTTTCTGGACTTGGGTAACATGATGGTCATGGCTGTGTACGGCGATCGTTTTCCGCTGGTACTGCTTAATAGCAATCAGATGCACAGGCCATTTGTTGGCGATTCTTTTACCAGCCTTCTTGTAACACTCGGCTGATTTCTCGTTGAGTCCACGGACGTTTCCTTGGCCGCCCTCTCCTAGGGGAGCTGTGAATTCCTCGTGCAAGCGGAAAAATTGCGGACCAGGTACTTCGTTCTCTTTTAAGGTGTTGAGGAGACGATTGAGGATGGCAACTGGATCGCCACCAGACTCTTGGCGTAGTGTTGTAAGACGAGTGCTTGGAGCTATGGGTGATTTTGATGATGAAGGCGTTGGTGATGGGGATATATCAAGCCATCTCCGGCGTTTGTTGGTTCTCGCATTGGTGCGTGGACGGCGGAGCGAAACCATGGATCAACTTTAGTGAAGCTATCGATGCATCTCAGAAAAATTACTGGTTCCTCCTAAAGGGTATGACGATGATGATTGCTTGAAGTCCGGCAGTTGTTGTGATGATAGAAGTCGGGAGGGCACATGAAGTCGAAGCCTCGTTCAGCCTCTCACACCCTTGCTAGCTTCTGTTGTAGATCGGTCTGAAGCTTTTTGGCCCCCACACCCACATCAACTGCGTGATGACTGAGCGGATACGGACGAGGTCGTTTGTCATGCGCAATATCGATAAGTAATTCCAGCACGAAGCCAAAAGGATCAAGCCAGCAAGCCCCACTGTATCTGCCATGGGTGGGTTTGCTGTCCTTGAAAGCATCGAAGGAACTCTTCACTAACTACTGGCTCCTTCGTACGTGCATCAGCCCCCGCAGCTGTGTCTCCTCAATCAAAAAATTACATCATATTTATCTACAAGTACGCTTCAGCCTGGGACAGGAACGTTGACCCTTTCGCGGGCCCTCCATTCATTGAAGGTTACAAGAGTCGCATATAAGCAATCGAATCCTAGACGTCGACGCAATGGACGGAGCAAGTCTCGGCTTCGCAGTTTTCTCCTCATTCAAAGATGCCTATCTCACGGCGAAATTCATCCGGAACACCGCACACTCCATGAAGCATTTCCGCGGCGAGCAATCAAGCCTCGTCGCCCACCTGAATGTCCAGATCATACGACTCAAGAATTTCTCTCGGCTCTTCCGGGGCGTCAACGGAAATGACGTGGACATGAGCCTACTAGAGGCGGTACCGGAGGTATACTGGATCTCTCTTTCTCTTCGATGTTCGATGTGCGGTTGCTGATGTGGATGCAGCAATATCTCAAGACGGTTCACACGGTCCTCGAGGAACTCCAACAGGTCTTGGGAGCATACGCAAAACTTGCGGCCTCCTTAGACGAAGACTACAAGAAATACTCGCCTGCAAGTCCCTACTTTAGCCTTGATACCTCGAAGCCTGTCTTCCAGATTGATGACATACCCGCTGCAAATGAAGGTATAGAAGTTAACGACACCGATAATTCTGAGACTGATGGGAGTGCGGTTGTGAAAAAGAACAAAAGATGGTCTCTCTTCGGCATGGGTTCTAGTTCGGGTACTTCAAAGAGCAAGGAGTCATCACTAAGAGCGCGAATTTCTATGAAGAAGCTTCCACCAGGCGTTCAGTGGCTCTTTACGAAAGACAGGCTTGAGGAAACACTCGAACGGTTCAAAGAGTGGAACGATGACCTCCAGCATCTGATCGGACCTCTTCTTTCTGGCTTCGGCTTCTACGAGAACAAGAATTTGCTGGGAAGGTTGCAGCCCGATGGACAAACGAACATTTTCCAGGGCCACATTGAACTGAACAGTCTGGCAGATAGCCAAAACGGTGACAGCGCCGCCGAAAGCTCCAGTGGTAAGACTAAACCGGCTGCCTTTCCTGTTCTACGCTGACCTCGAAGATAACCTCATCCCATGGACTGAAGCCCAATCGCGGATATCCTCACCCCGAATTCTAGTAGAGTATAAGCAGATCGGCAGCGATCACGATACCGGCGACGGCAATCTGAGCGTTCCCATAAAGGAATTGTATGCACCGCAGCTTGCTCGATTTTTAAAGGCCGCAGGACGCCATCACTTCCAAACTCTGCCGTTTAACGCATACGCATGGAACCCCGAGCACATCCAGTACGCCTTCCTCTTCGACTATCCCCCCGAAACCGGTGCCTCGCCCCCGAAAAGCCTCTACGAATTTATCACGTCTAGCAACACGGAGCCAAGATTCAAACTCGAGCTCCGACAGCGCTTCCACGTCGCTCAAACGCTGGCCCGCGCCATCGGGGCCTTTCATTCTGATGGCTGGCTACACAAGAGCATTCGCGCCCACGCACTCAAGTTCTTCTTCACTGCAGATGACCTGTCCTGCGACTTTGGCAACCCATATTTGACTGACTTTGAGTTCTCCCGCCCTGAAGGCGGAATTACGCGGCTTGCTGCGCGGGCCGTTGATACTGACCACGATGTATACCGGCATCCGGATCGGTACGGCCTGCCCACGGCTAGTTTTAGGAAGATTCACGACATCTACTCTCTAGGCGTTGTACTCCTTGAAATTGGCCTTTGGCAGACGGCCAGACAGATGCATGACGATATTGTCGAGTATGATCTCAAGGGCAATGCGCCGCCGGGAGGTGTCCCGGCGAAAATGATAAAAGAGGCATATTTACAGGATGCGAGGGATAGGTTGGCACATCGGATGGGGTCGCATTATCAGGAGGCGGTTTTGAGCTGTCTGGATGGGGATTGGGATGAGTTTGTTGGAGGACGAGAGTTTGCGAGCGAGTTCCAGAAGAGGGTTGTGGAGAAGGTAGATATCAGGGCGTTTATTGGGTAGAACTACTGCTCGACCCATAGCAGAAAGATCAAGAAGGAGACGAATAAAAAGCTATAGTGGGAGAAAGAGAAGCTTATTGTTCCTAGTCCTTGAAATAAACCACTGACACTACTTTGATCCACATATGTATCGGTACATGTCCACTTAAGTTTTTTTTTAGCATCTACCAGAATAAAATTCACGCAACGAATATTCACTTTCATAATCAGATGCCCTGAATTTCCACATGTCTTCCTCGCAGGTGTAAGCCTCATGTTGAAGGAGAATTACATTTCGCAGCGCCCCTCCCAAACGCCACCCGACTCGAACCATCTGCAACTCGCACGAGTCCATCCACACGCACCCTCTACACCTCCATACAGTTTCACACTCTACTCGATACCCGAATCGCTCTCCGAACATACACGTCCTAAGCCGTTAGAAAATCATCGGAGGGAGCCCCGCATCGGGTAAGCACTCCGGAGTCCGACATGCGTGCCGCATCGGAAAACCGCCCCTCATACAAAGTAACTTTGTAGTACTACATGCAGCTACGTGGAAATAAAAGTGAGCCATGGATATCGGAAACGAGTACGGGGCGATACATGTGTGGGTGAGTTGGGGCCGGGGTGGGTTGGTTCCCACTTGGATGCTGTAACACTGTTAACTGTTAGATCTAAATTGTTTACTAATGTAAGAACGATGGTAGGACCGGGAGACGCTGGAAATAGCTAAATTGCTAACGAGAGATATGAGCGTAGATAAACTTTGTTTCAGATTAAGAGATGAGTGAAGCTAATGCACGTGGATAACAAAAACAGCAATACCCCTCTCTCGTGCAGTAACGAAAGTGAGATGGCTTAGACAGAGGTCCGTGGAAGTTATCGATGCCAAGTATGTGAAGGAGAGCAGGGAGGTGAACGTGAACAGCGTAACCTGAAGTAGTTCGTTATTGAGAGAAAAAAAAATTGTCAAGCAAGGAGTTGATCACAGGTACTTGGGCGGATTGAGACACCCATTCAAGATGCAATAGTCATAGAGTTGTATTCATCACTATCCCACCACTTTCAAGCGGAGCACGAACTGATCATACTCAACGCAAATTTCCTCCCATATACACGCGTGCTCGTACCTCACAATCCTATCCTCTATGTCTTCCAAGATCATGCCAAAGCAAAGCCAAGCGAATGTACGTCCTTGCAAAGGAGTGTCCCAGGTCTTGCCCAGATCAGATCATAACAAGCGTACAGAGAGAGAGCGCGTTCTCATTCATAAATGCCAGCCAAGATTTTCAAAAATCTCCGCTGATCGTCGTAAATCGTGAGCGAGTGAGTGCGCAAGTTTCGTGCCACATAACGAGCGTAGACAGCATGAGAAGGGGTAGAAAACGACTTGCGCGTGGAGGTAATGGAAATGCAAGACTAGAGAACGATGAGAAAATGGCACCCAAGCTCGGAATCATCATATCCGCGCCAATATTGGGTTTCAAAGTATATAGGGTAAAACAACACGTCTGGAAGGAATTGAAATTGGAAAGGAGAAGAGGAATGATATATCATTTACAAAGAATCATCGTACTCCAAGGACGAAGAGTCAAGTCTATCGTCCGCAGAGGCGGTAATTCGGGTATTGGTGGTTTGTTGGTAGTAATCGGTCGAAGTGGCAATATTCTGTAGACTTTTAGGGTCTTAGGACACCAAGTCCAGGCTGCAACATCATGCGATAGAGTTTCGAGAACTTCTAGAATAGGTGTTGAGAGACATGTCTACAGCCCCCTCCCATGAATGAGTAGCGCCGTCAGTGCGTCTTCCATACAAGTCTTCAGGCTTCCATACAAATTCTGTCAGTGCGGTGACGCGCGCTACTCATTCATTCATGGGGAGGGGGCTGTAGCATATTCACATGTGTCAAGGAATCCTCCTGCTGATGACCCAATAAATAGTATAAGACCCTCAAGACGCACATTAGTACACGCTTCACATGACTAGTAAACAGACGTGGCATGTCTGCTCAACGTCGGTTTCGGCGCATACTCTCGGTCTTGGTCAAGTGAGTCACGTCCCCTACTCCACCTGATATCATCAGGTCCATACCTTTTACGGTAGGATATTGACTCGGGACTGAAGCTGGTTTGGCGTCGAGCACTTTCTCGCTTGGGTATTTCTCCATAGAGTGCCGGTCGTGATCGACCGCGGTCGTCAACGTTCATGGTCGCGGAGCGTCCGAGAGTGGGGATAACTAGCTTTGGAGCCGAGGGTTGGTATGAGCTGGTTTCAGATGGCCTATTGGCTCCCATTGGAGGTCGGGCGAGTGGCGATGGAGAGCGGGTGCGGTGGCGGCCAGGTTCCATGAGGACTGTGCGGTGGCCATTCGCCACACCTACATCGTCCGCACCCAGTCGCACGCCGCCTCCAGGGGTGGAGTAGAAGTATTTCTTAGTGGAAGTTGGCTGTGGCGGTGGTACGGTGGGATACGTAGTCTCTGGGCTGCGCGATATGGGTTCGTGGTGGGCTAGCTTTTCTGAGCTGCGGAGGGACGAACGGGGAACTGCGGTCTCCTTCCTGCGGGATGAAGAATGGGAGACAGAGGGCATTGTCTCAGAGCGACGGAAGACGGGCGAAGGGGAGGATTCTGTGCGATGATACTCCCGAGGTGCCTCTGTATAGGCTCGTTGTACCGTGATGCGTGTTGGTGGCACATGAATATCCGCCGGTGATGAGCTCGAGTGCTTGAAGGTTGGCGGCTTTCTGTCGTTTTCTTCCCATTCCACAATCTCGGGGAAAGCCTTGCGGTCTCGGTCGCGACCGCTCTCCTTAGGGCGCGCGGATGACCTGCGCACTGCGTCAGGGCGGTCTCGGCGAGAAGAGCGGTCGTAGGGCTCTGTTGGGCGGACGTCTCGCGAGGAGGTGGTCCTACTGGGCGACGATCGAGGATCAATGACTTCGCCAGTTTTGGTACGATGTATGTGGCGTAGAGCATCGTTCTCCTGCTCGCTCTGCTTGCGCTGGCGGTCGAATCGAGGTTCTTCGGAGGAGCGTCGGTCGTCTGCTTTCCGTCGGGCTTCGGCAGCGGCCTTCTTTGCCTCCTCTTCGTCCTGCATTCTGCGAGCGTCATCGCTGCGTCTCCGGAAACCTGCCTCGTAGCGAGCCTTCTCGTCGTTGGACGAGATCTCGTCTTCGATGTGGACGAACTTGCCTGAGCGATCTCTGCGCTCTTCCCTATCGCGGGTCTTCTTGTGGTCCGACCTAGTGCGATCCGCGGAGACTCTCACTCTGACGGTCGGCTCCTTCTCTGGGCGTGATGTGCGGGTTGAACTGTGTTTGGAGGGGTATGCGTCGTACGTGTCGTACTTTCGTGCTCGCTCATCGTACAATCGGTCCTCGTCGTACGCGCGAGACTTCTTCCGCTCTTCGTAGCGACTCGGTCCGTTGGCACTGAATGTGGCTCCAGCGGGTGCGGCGGTGCGTACTTCGTAGCGGCCGCTGGTCTTGACCTCGACGTGCGGTGCGGTCCTGCTGAGTTTCTCCCTCCGCAGGAGATCTAACCTTACTTCAGCATCATACTGCCCCCGCTTTACCTCGTCGCCAATCAGCTCATAGGCCTGCTGTATCTTGTGGAACTCCTCCTGTTTCTGCTGCTTCAGCGACTCGTCCGTGACCTTGTCGGGATGGCACTTGAGGGCCAGTTTCCGGTATGTGGTTTTGATGGTGCCTGCATCTACGTCCTTGCTCAAACCCAGGGCTTTGTAGGGGTCGGGAGGGAGCGTTGAAGCCATGATGGATTTGTGGGAAAGAGATGACTGCAGGTGGGCAACGTGTCCTTGGTGTTATATGGGCGCTGGAGCACGGGGTAGTGAGGCGAAATGTGGAGGCACATGCAAGGTGCCAAGACAAAACAGGAGGCTGCCGGTGGCGGTCGTACGTGGCGCTGGCGGCGATGGGAGGGAAATAGGAGGAAAGGGTGAGGCGAATGTGTAGGCAGATGGTAGTGTGTAGGTGTGGGTGTGCCTAAGGGAGGGCCGTGAGGGGAGTATATGAGGGCGGTATGAGGTGAGGTGGTTTGCTAGGTACGCTTCCAGAGGTTGAGAAGACCGGCCGAAGGCGGGCCAGGAACAGGGAATGGCCGTGGCAGAAGAAAGCCGGCGAAACTCGCAGCAACAACGCGGAAAAAGCTGGACAGTCAGTCTTCTCGTCTGATTAAGCAGCCTGTGTACTTGGTATGAATTGCAGTCGTGGTGAATGAGGCTGTGTCGGGTCTTGTTGTGTCCGTCGGCCCCGGCGACCTGGGGATGCGGATGAGCGGTCAAGGGGCGCTGCCAGAGCGACGTCAGTGGGGTTTCAGCGACGGACCAGAAGGGCAGACGCAATTATCGTATCGCAGCGCGAACGGATCTGAATTTGGAGCACGGAATCGAAATAGAATGGATTAAAAAGACGCCGCGGGGAATGGAAGCAAAGCATAAGCCTACTGTCTGACGGCTGGTTGGGGGTGGATGCAATGGTTAATATCTGCCACACGCAGGCAAGGCAGGGCTATCATGCCATGGCAAGGCTCTTCTGGTGTCCCTCAGGCCTTTCTCTCCTTGTTCTCCTCTCCTATCCTCCTGTCACAGGGCTGCCGGGCTTGCGAGAAAGGCACCGTCGGCTTCCTAGCTCGCGCTCCTGCATCGCCCATCCACCAAGACCTGAAGCAGCAGCCACGGCGCTCCATCACCGCGTCGGGCTTCGCGCCATGGCTCTATCGACTGGGCTCTGCAGTTGCTGATGTGATGGCTCTCCCAAGCCAGCATGGTGTTGCAGCCAGGTCCTGCACCACAGGCCCACTAAGCGACCGCTTCAGCCAGTTGCAGAAATGCCTCCTTGGTCTCTCCAGCCCTGAGCTCCTTCGAATCGCGCAAGCCGCCTGGCACCTGCAACGCTGCACGTTTGCATCGTCGGCGACAGCGGCTAGAACACACGCCCAATCGCGTAGTGAGGCTGCCATCTGGGACCTGCTGCGCACCCCCTCTTTGATAGGGCGCGGCGAGAAACACCTGCAGCGATCCAGAATCCCGAGGAAGCACTCCACGAGCCGATAGCGACCCTCGTGCTCCCTGTCCCCGTCGCCGAGATCCAATGACAAAATGCTCTACCCAGCATTTCAAAGACCTTTGCGACGACGTGACCAACCGTGCAACGGCGTCCCGACAAAAAATGAAGCATCGCGTTGTTCTCGTCAGCTCTCCAGACCATGACCTGATGCTCGCAAGATGATGAATGCGTCCGCTTCTGGGCCTCTGCTGGGTCGCATGCTTAAGATCCCCTGAGACAGCAATATAGGGGTGGGATGAGGGCATCACGAGACAGCACAAGCGATGCTCGATTCATGCTGGTCGATGGGCTTGTTCAACTCAAACAAAGTGAATGTCTCGTCCTCCACAATTCGCCCACATTTGCCCTGATTGCCCGGGCGCTTGCGTCGCCAGGCAGCACATTTTTGGTCCTTGTTCAATTCGATCCGGACCGTATACTAGAGTTTAACAGCTGCAGTAGAGGGTCCGTCTGAGTGGTTGGGGTCGTGACAGTGCGGGGGACTTGCGACCGTAGTGGGGCAGTCTAGGTCAGGGATCACGGCCAATGGGTACGAGACAGCCGCCACCCCGACGCCCAACGCCATTGTACGTGGGAGGGCTTGATTGAGCAGCGACACCACTGAAGAGGCACCACTAAAGAGGAATCAATAATGGGTGCCGAGCTCGTTGTGGACGTTGGCCTGCAGAGCACGTAATGAGATCATACCGATCGATGACGGATCGTGACCAACGGGTATTTGCAGCTTGATGCATCATCCTGCTTTTCCGCTGTGCATTAACTTGTTGCTTCTCGAGCCCTGACGTCTCTCTGCGTCTTCTATAGAGAAAAGCATGACATACGAATTATGATTCTATGCGTTCCTCGGGCAGATATACGAGGGCAGTGCAGAACAACCGTGATCCTTCTGGTATCGCGTACCGAAATCAATGCGTGGCCATGGCATGTTCCTCGCAGCTCCAAACAGGAAGGTCTACATCAACAACAATGGGCTTATTAAACGTCTTTGGACCAGCTGAGCGAGGGCCCATAAACGCGGCGTTGATCATGACAGTCTCTCGCCGAGAACTTCTCCTCTCAACGGTCTCCACGTCAGGCGCTGATATCAATCCGATGTCGCTCGCCAAAGGCTCTTGGCGATATGCAATTGCGCCTCCCAACATAGCCATTCTATCTGCTATTCTCTCTGCCTCACTATTTCCAACGCCCTCAGGACGTGAGGTTGATTTAAGAATGCTAGGCTGAAGTCTGCGTTCATCAGGCTGGCCCTCAACCCCCCACATCGAGCATCTGGGGATATTGGTCTGACATGTCAGCGCGCCGGAATTGTCTAGAGGACGCCCTCCTTTAACTGTGAGATCAACGAATGATTGCTTGTTAGTCCCAGCGCCTGGGTCCTTCCAAACCTCCGTGGCCTCCTCAAGGCATCCATTTTCTGGGGTTTCGAGGTTCCACCGCACTCGTTCGACACCACGTGCTTCGTGGATGTGCCCGAAGACGGACAACATTGGACGGACACGATGCAGCGCTTGGAGAAGGACCTCGCAGCCGGATCTGTCGTCCTTCCTTGCCGTATCACAGTGGTTCCTTGGCGGAGTGTGGGTGATAACAATGTCGCTGTCCAAAGGAATGGCATCCCACAGCATTGAAGCCCCATCAGCCTCGTACTGGAAGGCCCAGTTCCACATCTTTGGAGTGCACGGGCTTCCAAACACCTTGAAGCAGGTGTGTGGGCCTCTTTCCGCGTCGAGATAAATAGTTGTAGCCTGATTCTCAAGATACGTAATGCGAGGCGAGTCCTTCAATAGCTTCCGGCAGCGTTCGGGATCCTGCGGTTTAGGCCATCTCCATGAGGATCCGTGTTGCGTATAGAAGTCTGCATCGAGCGTGATGTCGTGGTTTCCTGCACTCATCAGACGATGGGGATACGTGGAGTGAGGCTGAGCGCGTACCCGCAATTACAATGATTGCTTCAAAGTTCGTTTTCTCGAGCCAATCCACAGTCTTCTTTAATTCAGAATAGCTGCCTTGGTTCGTGAGGTCTCCTGCGTGAATGAGTACGTCCCCCTTCGGAAGCTTCGGGGTCTGGTTGTGAGTGTCTGAAATGCACACAATGCGCGTCTTGCGCAGCTGTGGCGTGAGTACGTAATTCTGAGTCATGATGAGCCATGTCAATCGATTGAGAGCATGGTCGTGACAAGTATGCTTCTTGATAAGGAACGAAATAGTGAGATTCGAGGGAAGTTTTGGCCTCAGTTCTGACTTCGCTAACCCTGATTGGCTCTAGCTTCCGTCCGGCCATTCCTCGACTTCAACATTCTACACGATTCTTCCCATTTTGAATAAATTCCAAAGTACTCTAAAAGCCATGGACAAAGATGTTTCTCGCCTCATCTCCACGCGCGACTCGCACCCCTCCAATCCCAAGCCTCCAAGGGATCCGACTTCAGAAGCCCGTCCACCATCGCCACTCGCGGCGAGGTACACCTCCCACAAAAGGAATTTCTCGCAAAGCATAAATTTAAACGATATCTTTAATCTGATTGAAGAAGTAAGCCCGAAGTAAGCAGTGACTTACAGTTTAGATCTATCGCGGGCGAGCCGAGCAAGCCTCACAAGCTTTCAGCTCCGCTTCCAGAGCCGACGGGGGTGTGCAACGCTTGCTCACCGCATTGTGTGCCACAATCAGATGTACACGGCGGAGACATTGGAGTCGGATTCGGATTACGCTTGGATAGATAGAACCCAAGAACTTTTGGTAGTCTCTCCGGTTGTTCGATTCATGTTCGCCACGATTCGACCTCGACTCCTCGAACGTCCTGCAATTCCTCTTCTTTCCTTACCTGTCTTTCTCTCTCTTCTCTCTCTTCTCTCCCTCTTCTTTCCCTTTCCCCCTCCAATGCAGATCTCCTGTATCTTACTGTTCCACAATCACATCTTCGAGCGTTCTTCGCGAATGATTGGCCATTCCCTTTCCTTTCCCCACCATCTCGCCTTTCGCCTCCTAGGCAACAGCCCATCTCACACCCCGCAATCGTAAACATCTTTCAGCTCGGCCCCCACTCTATACAAACTCTAACTTGACTTCATTGTTGACATATGTACTACATCTAATGCGGAAAATACCGCAATACCCCTCCTGTTCCCTTCCACGCTGACCGCAACATTCATGGACAGAACCTTTGGGATGCAGGGATTAGTAGCGATAAGGGGGAGGGGCCCGGCGGTGTGTGATCATTTTCGAGATCTTTGATTCTCATGCTTATGTTTTTTCCCTGACCACTTGACCGACTTATCACCTCGCATACGCGCTGTGGCGACTTTCTCCCCACTTCCCCAAACTCGGCGGCCACAAATGGTGGGCAGCAATCTCAGACTACCTTCAGACTTGACAGGATCATTAAGAAATTGAAAATGGCGTTTGGGGAAGGCAGAACCTTATCATTCGAGGGCAGAGAGCTCCGAGCTAGTGTTGTTAACGATGAAGGATCCCACGGCGAGCGATCTTTCGATGCAGAATATATTCTGGGGGATAGAGGCTTGACACAGTACTTTTATTTTCCTTTTCTTTCATACAACACCGCATCTGAGGTCACTTCATGACTCGTGCATGTGTAATCCTCCTTTATTTGTTTCCGCACACTAGTATAGTATCCTTTATACTAGTCCTGCCCGGGACGCACGCGTTCTACTTGCAGCGCATAGTCCTCTCTGCCTTGAACGATCGTATATCGTATGACTAGCTTGCTCTTTTCGGCCCTCCTCCTAGCATCCTCTACCACCGGAACCGAACTTATACAAATCCTACCTAGATAATGCCAAGCGCGGAACAAAACGACACCGAAACGGGTTGAGACAAGCCTTGTTTCCGTCTCCACCGCCCGCCAAGCAAAGCAAAACAGAACCTCATTGAAAAAAAACAGTGCAAGATATCCGACGTGTAAGTCGTCCCCTCCATTTTACTGCCTATATACGTGTCGTGAATGAATGTAATGCTCCACAGTAAGAAAAGGTCGGAGGAGGAAATGGTGAAAGGGAAAATTGTTTGCATGTGTCGTCCTAATCCATCGTCTCCATTCTCACCGTATTGTTTGTTTCTATCCATACTGTTCCCAAATCTTAAACATAAAATCATAATCGGCATCCATTTACTGCCTCTGATTACCAGCGATAGTAGCCTCCCCCGTCTTGGAGATATTAATGCCATTCGATCCACCAACAGACTTTGACCCGTCACTTCCCTGCGTAATGCCCAAATTGCCCCCAGAGTTGACGGCATTGCCGTTCCCATCGAGCGTGATACCGGAACCCTCGGAGAAGCGTTCCGACTCTTCGGTCGCCTTGTTTCCGTTCACTTTCTCGCCCCCAGCAGCCGGCTTCGCGCCCTCCGCGGCGGCAGGTTTTGCGCCCTCTGCGGCGGGAGCCGTTGCTTCGGCTGCTGGTGCTTTTGGTGCTTCACCCTTTGCCGCCGCTGCTTCTTGTTGAGCTTTTTCACCCTCTTTCTTTGCGGCTTCACCTTCTGCTCGACCGGGTTGGGCCGCTTGAGCTGCTGCCCCTTGCTCTTTCTGGGCCTCTGCTGCGGGTTTCGGCTCAGTTGCAGCGGCGGGCTTGGGCTCTTCTGCGGCAGGCTTCGGTTCCGCGGGCTTTGCGGGCTCTGTTGTAGGTTTCGGGGCTTCCGCAGGCTTTGAGGGCTCTGCGGCAGGTTTTGGTCCTTCTGCGGGTTTGGGAGGCTCCGCTGTAGGTTTCGGGGCTTCCGCAGGCTTTGAGGGCTCTGCGGCGGGTTTGGGCGGCTCCGCTGTAGGTTTCGGGGCTTCCGCAGGCTTGGAGGGCTCTGCAGCGGGTTTTGGCTGCTCTCCGGGTTTGGGAGGCTCCGCTGTGGGCTTCGGGGCCTCTCCAGCGGGTTTTGATCCCCCTTCGGCCGGCTTAGTTGAGTTTTGGCCACCTGCGAGAACAGTGACAGCTGGGCCAGCGGGAGCGGCTGGAGTGGCACCCGCAAGAGGCTTCGGCTTTCCTTCAGCGGCGGGTGCAGGTTTTTGACCCTCCGCGGCGGGCGTGGTTGAGTTTTGACCTGCGAGAACGGTCACGGCTGGACCGGCGGGAGCGGCAGGAGTGGCACCGGCAAGAGGTTTTGGCTTTTCTCCAGCGGCGGCAGCAGGTTTCTCTCCTTCCGCGGCGGGTTTGGGCGCCTCTTTTGGAGCTTCTGAGGGCTTTGCACCCTCACTTGCGGGCTTTGCACCCTCACTTGCGGGCTTCGCGCCCTCGCTGGCTGGCTTCGTGCCCTCGGCAGCTGGCTTCTGTCCCTCCGCTGCAGCAGCTGGTTTCTGTCCGCCACTGCTGGTGATGCCACCTCCTGGTCCACCGAGAGTCAAGCCTCCAATCGTCAAACCTCCCCCATTACCCTTCTGGCCTTGACCATTGGAGGACTGGCCCCCTCCTTTTGTTCCATTGTTACCTCCACCCAGCTTGAGGCCACCAATTTCGATTTGTCGCTTAGCGAGAGTTGCTTCATTTGCGCGAGCAGAGAGAGAACCCTATATGGAAAGTCAGAATAGCGCCAAAAAGGACATATAGGAATGTAGGAAGTCTGATGGTACAGTCACAACTTTTGAAAAGGCAAGAGACGGAGAAGGACTATATTGATGAGATGAAATGAGGATTACATACCGTCCATCGTCGGGAATGAGCCTCACAAGCCGCGATATTAGATAGTGCCAAAAAGGAGACAGCGACCCCCGAAGTAAACTTCATATTGGCGGGTGAAAGAGAGTAATATATTTACTAAAGATGTAAGCTGTCCTGCAGACTGATGAATTAAGTTAAATTGATAAGACAAGACAAGCAAAGAAACTAGAAGCGTCAAGCTTCAATAAAGAGAGACAAGAATTTAGTGAAGAAGATAGAGTGCTCCACCATTTTGTGGTTCTTCGCCCGCTCTTTTAGAAGGTCGCCTCAGATTCACAGATGTCAACACGGAACCGAGAGGCTGCATTGCGCAACGAGCACAGAAACATCTTGGCCACCTTGGCTGGAGCGGAATAGCGATCAAACATGTCCGTGCGAATGGTGTTGGTGTTTTTGAGTATGGTGGAGTCGTTGGCGTTGCGGATGGGTCACAGAAGTGCGGCAACGCTTGGCGTTTGATCGGTCCGATGGTTCTTTTTCTTACAGAAAGAAAAGTCTTGACTTGGCCAAGAGGCGTGAAGGCACTGCTATGTATTTATTTGAAGAGAAAGTTATTTGACTGGGACGTATAGCCATGCCATCGCGAAAGTGACAAACCCATGCCAAGATAAACTGGATTCCGGTAGGAGCCGGACACGCAGGATTCCGATCTCAACTTCGCCCTAAGAGCGTTCCGGTTGGGAGAACTTGGCGGTTGTAAGAGAAAAGTGGCAACATGTCTTAGACATGAGTGACCTGCTGAGCTCGAGGTGTTGTCCAAGAAGACCAAGCCAATTCGGACGGAAGAGTCGAGCAGCGAGAGGAAAAGTGGACTTGAAAGCTCCGATCGGGAAGAAAAGTCTATGGAGGAAAGGTGAAGATTGATCTAGATCGCATGCCGGAGCTCATCCTCTTCTCGGTCCGAGTTGCGTGAAGTAACCTGGACTGAATGTTATCAATTACACTCGTGAGGATGACCTGATAGAAACGTCCTGGATGAGGGTATAAACAATCAGCCCAGCATTTCATTGAAGCTTTACCCGCAATGTGACTTGGTGGACTATATGATGCTCTGTCATGAACATATCACAGCTCTTCGTAAACGTTATGGATTGCCAATACTGAGTTAGAAACGCAGAGGTTCTGCCAATGATTGTGATTTCATAGGTCATGGAACCTGTGCAGGGGATTGTACTCTGACTAGATATGTGGAATACTTAGTTCAAAATCTTCCCTCGTAGATACAAGAGCGTGTAGTAGTTGTGTTAGGTCAATCCTTTTGTCTTTTCACAGGAGCTGTGTTACAGCATACTAAAACCCCGGAAGGATTGCTTGGATATGATGATACAGATATTCGATATCGTAAACATATAGCTCTTCCGCTAGTGCGCTTTGAATTCGTGGAAAAGCCGCTTCAGTCTCCATCTTGGTGAAGCAGTCGTTCCCGACGTAAAGGATGCCTTACGATGGTGTTGCGTTCGCAGTCGCCGTATCCGTAGCCAACGTCTGTAGGCCGATGGTGCTTTCCAATAGGATGCACATATCAAGAGTGAGAAATGGAATGGGACTATGGCGGAAAAAGAGGGATCGTGATATTGTTTAGAGATAACCTCCGCTGGCCTTACCGACTTAGTACTAGCCTCCTTGCTCGTGACAACAAAGCACAGAAACCTCGTTGCAAGTCGTCCACGGGCACCAGCTATACATCGCCACAGCTTATCTATCTCATCCAAACGATCTTATACAGTAGAGGAACAGTTCTTGAACACGTGCTAATGTTTTATAGTACGGCATGTTCCCTTGTCTAAGAAGAATAGTAACGTAGGGTGCGTCTAGAAGAATCCTCACGATGTTACAAAAGGGAGTTTGATATTGCCTATAAGCCAACCTATAATCTACATGTAAGTTTCCGTTGTCTGGGATATCATTTCCCGTGAATTAAATGTCCCTGAAGACTCTGCGTTCTTCCAGCCGGGATAGCCTCCTTTCCTACCTTCTGCTCTTTGTGTGGTTCCCCCAATATCTTGCCGCTGAATCTTCGGTCGCACATGTGCGACTAGGCGGTCATGGAAGAAAGAATGGAGGCATCGCTACGAAGGGTGACTTGCGGGAAGGCTCTCTTTTCGAGTAATGACTCCTGGCAGCTGTAGTTGGCTGTATGGAGGCCGGTGCAGGGGCTTTCAGGGCGATTCATTCCGTTGCCCGGAATAGGATGCGTGTTTCGACATGCTCGAAGGCGACCCCAGCATTTCGGGTTCTGTAGCCTAGAAATTCGGTATGCTGACTGGGAGAATGTGCACTATACTGACAAGATATGATTTTGCAAACTGCAACACTATTTCGGAATGCGAGCAGTGTGGGATGAGGCGGGAGGTTGCAGAGAGAATGAATCTGTGGCTCACCCGCTAGAAGTAGTTCTTGACAGAAGATCACGCGCAGAGGCATTCACTGGAAGATATTTCGAGACAATACAACAACTATATTAGAAGCCCTAGATCCCGACGCTAATTCAGTTGGGTAAGTACAGAAGTGAAATACACATCTACCCATCCACAAGACTAACGTTCAACAAGTACAGAAAGCCGGAAGAACAAAAACCCTATTCCGGCGTCTTTTTACCATGTCGCACCGTTTCATACGCATTCGCATTCCTAGATGGAACAGTCCCAACAGCATCCGCCAACTTGAAATAACCCGTCTCCGTATTCAAAGACCTTTCCAAATCCGTGTCGACGAGATGGGTCAGGAGTGACTTGCCATCCATTTTCTCGATGCAGAACCTGCGATTGACAGCGCACATTTTGCAAGCGACTTGGTTGCCGAGGATTTAGTGCGGCTGCATGGAAATCTTCCTGCTTGCAACACAAGTCTTTCCCCTCGACTTCAGAATCTTGACGTACCAGCTCGGAAAGTCCACAATCCATTACTTCAGCTCGGCTTGGATTTCGGAAGACAGTGTGGAGAGGTTAGAGTAGATGCCATCGGCGTTGAAAACATTTAGATTACCGAGGTCACGAACGTGTCAAGGTCCTTCAGGGCTTCTCGCAGATTAGCCTTGGCAAGTTCCTCCTTGTGGTGCTCGAGCCGGTCTTGGAGACTGACGACCTTGCCCTGCATAGATAGTTGTTCCTGTCTGAGGCTTTCCACATCTTCTTGACTCGCTTTCAGTTGCGTGTCGGGAGTTAATTCGGTCATTTTTGGACTCTGAGAATGGTTAGCCCTATTCAAATGACTGAGGAGACAGTGGTGGCTGCTGGTACGTGCTGGAGACAGCTGCTATTCATAGGCGTAGCTATGGGCAGTATACGATGATTGAGGAAGGCGCAAGGTGTTGAGATGTGATGCGCGGAGTGGTAGAGAATGAGAAGACGGTTTGCTTTGGAAAGTTCAGATCTCTGTGAGAGTCTAGCAACAGGAACGCAAAGATCTCGAGGAACCGTATCTGTGAACCCCGGACGATGAGGAGAAAAGAGTGTAGGAGGGCGGCGGGGAGGCCTTTTATCAACACTGGCGCCATCCGAACACGGATTAGCACAATGGACGACGAGGCAGGTACGCTCACTCGCTCACCACAAGTCCATGATGGGGTATAGAGCTCTCAGTATAATTCTGGGGGGTCTACTATGCTGAATCTATAGGCCATACACTTACACTTTGACAGTAGCATGTCTACAAGAACGTTCACTACTCGTCCATAGCTGACCGGCTTGCGGCCAGTGGCAAGAACATACAGGCTCGAGAAGGCTCCTGTAGAAAGAAGTTTAAGTGATACAATGCCGCGTTCATGGCGGGTCTGGACTTGCAGGCTGAGAATAACGGCTTGGAAACATGATTCTGAAGTTTAAGCACTCTATTGCTAGTACTATCGTGGATCCGGAAATTGTTGTATCCAAATCACATTTAGTTTTTTTCTGCGAGCACAAAGCCTCAGTGGCACTTTCAACAACGGAGCATTATCACCGCCCCCAAAGCGTGTGCTCCTTTGCGAACACATATCCCTTGACGACATTGCACTACAGCCGTAGGCAAGGTAGAGCATATGTCCGCATTAAACTTTGCTACGGATTTCTAGAGGTTGCCATAGGGTAATCTATCGCACTCAAGACTGGCGTGGAATCGCTGAGGACCGGCAACCCAACATGTGGCCTCAATGCGGGAGTGTGACCCTCGGCCCTCCTCCTACCACACTGGATATTTTCTCGTCTGGGGAGAATAATATAGGCAGTACAAAGATGCAGGCAAAGGACAAAAGTATTGACTTTGCCCAACAAACCCCTACTGTTTCTGCCAGCAGTAGTCTTCTAGTCTCTAAGAGGTCCTCCTAACAGATTCCTATTATTCTGCACAGACGCGGAAACATGCACTATTTGGAGAGATATCCTCATCTACCCACCCTCCACGAAGTGCTGCTCAACATGATGCGCGACCGCTCTCTCATCGCCCTTAAACTCCCCACAAACTGGACACGTCGCAAGCTCCCCTTCCACTTTTCCTTCCGCCATGGCCTCTTCATTCTCCCGGCTATCCACTGCAGCGGCAGAACTACTCCCACCTTTTCGCTTCCCCTTCTTCCCCCCTTTAACCTTAAACTGCACATCCGCAAAATACTCCCTCGGCGCCTCCCCCTCATCCCACAAATACCCATCCGCCCTCACATCCTGCACATGTCTAAACTCTTCTCTCCGTACTCCGCCTCCTACCGCCTCCCCATTCCTCCCTAGTCCCGCGTCCTTTCCCCCAGCAGCGCCCTCCCCCTCCCGTCCCTTCGCCTCATCAACAACCCCCTGCACGCGCCCCACCCTTCCATCTCTCAACCTCACTTTCACGCCCCGCGGATGGTCCCCCCGCGTTAATAGCTCGGACACGATACCGTAGACGCGGTGGCCTGTTGGTTGGTCTGCTTTTAGGATGATGGCGACGGGGGTCCCGGGGTGAATCGAAGAAAAGGCAGGTACGTGGGGGTGATCTGGGTCGTGGGGTGCAGTGCCTCGACCGCGGCCACGAGGGGGGCGGTTGGGGTTGCGGGGACGGTTCATGGTTGTATACTTTAGAGCGAAGGGCTTGGGGGATGTGCGTTTTTTGGATTTATTGGATGCTGATGTGGAGATTCAGATACAGAGCTTACCGCGGGCCAAAAGTTGGAGTCGCGAGATTGGGGTGATGTGTTATATGATTTGAGATCTCTGGATTGATACTCGTGGGCAGAGCTGATGCTCGTTGATATTGATGTTTTGGGGAAGTTGCATCGAGGTTCGAATTTGAAGCCGTGCGCCAAGGAATGGCGGAGCTATGCTTGATATGCGCTAGTTTAATTCGTCACTTCACGAAGGAATTGAAGAGGAATAAGGACAGTGATTTAATGTCGTATATTATCGAACCCATGCATTCGGTCCAGTCTAGAAATCGCTCCCAAAAAGAAAGGTCAAGACGCCCAGCAATGCCAACGATCAGATCTACGCAGCCAGAGCATGCCATAATGCGATATCGCTCGAGTATGGAAGATGAAGACGAAGATGAAGGAGCCGAAAAAAGCAAGACCGTCCACTGTCAGCTCGCAATCTATAACGTCTCAGGAGCCGCCACAGCTCGCGCTTGCACCCATAGTACCCAACGCCAGACAGAGAGATTCATGGAGAGAGAGAATGTGCAAGATGGAGACCCCAGTCGTGGACCATAGTATCAACACGAAGAAAGAGGATAGACGTCCATGGTTAAAGGAACTGTGTTTGCAAATCGAACTTTTGGGGGCATGTGCTTCAGAAGGGGAAGCCGCCTTGGTGCTGGTGGCGACTGCGGCCGCCGGCTCCAGGCATTCCGCCCATACCGGCGAATGGGTTTCCTGCGCCACCACCCCCGCTGGCAAAGGAGAAGCCGCCCCCTCCGCCGGGACGACCTCCACCCATACCGCCTGCGCCGAACAGGTTGAAGACTACAACCCAGTTAGTGTGATGTAGAGTTACAAGACGCGGAGCACTTACGCATTTCGGGGTCAACTTGCATACCGCCTCCCATGCCCCCCCCGCCTGGGAAGCCACCACCGCCGAACATCTCTGAGGGGTCGATCAGATCCTCGCCTGAATCGTAGCGGGCGCGTTTTCTGTGCACTGTGTTAGAATGGAACAGTTCAAGTGGAGGAAAATTACATACTGGGGATCGCTCAATGTTTCGTGGGCCTCCTGGATCTCCTTGAACCTGTCTGCCGCATCGTCATCGTCCGGGTTCTTGTCCGGGTGATGTACAATTGCGAGTTTTCGATACGCTTTCTTGACCTCTTGCTCTGTGGCATCCTTGTTGATTCCAAGAATCTTGTAGTAGTCCTTCCTCTTGCTCTTCTTCAATTCTAGCTCCGCGTTTCGAATTTCCTTTGCAATGCCCGGCTCCGATGGATTGGCCTCGTGAATCGCCTTGTACTCCCGCACAGCCTCCTCCCAGTTCCCAGATTCGCCTAATGCCTTGGCTCTCGTTTTCCGGGCCTTCGTGTACCCTGGATCAAGCTCAAGAGCCTTGTCACAATCTGCAATGGCGGGCGCATAGTTCCTCAGCCTGGTCTGGCACAAGGCTCGATTCTGCAGGATCTTGGAGTTCGTGTTCTTGTTGGTAGGGTCCACCTCCAGCGCCTTTGTGTATGTATCAACGGCCTCCTGCAGCCGCCCTGCCTTGAACGCCGCGTTGCCGTCCTCCTTCATCCTCTCCAGCTTTTGTACCATTCTTAGGAATCTTACTGCAGCTTTGAAGTCGGGATCGCAGTTTAGCGCCTGCCTGAAGTGCTGGATGGCCTTGTCGTTCTCTCCTTGTGCGTACAGCGCTCGGCCCCTTAGTACTAACGCCTCGGGGTCCTGGTTGTTGTTCCGCAGCAACGACATGGCCACGTTCTGGACCTCTCCCAAAGCATTGACATTGCCCATTCGCAGATACGCCTCACCCCGCAGTAGCTTCCATTTTCGCGGGCGATCGATATTGGTTCCCAAGCCCTTCTCGGCCTCATTGAGAGCATGTATGACCATGGATCCAGATCCACCGCTTGCGGTAATCTCCTCAGCCTGCCGCAGGTGCTTCTGCATCGTCATCGCGGACTGCATGTCCTTTGCCGTGGCTGGCGGGGATATCGAGTGGAACACAGCGAGCGCTTCATCTGGCCGGCCGAGACTGGTGTACAGCCTCCCCAGCCGCAGCAGAATCTTCATGTTCCCGGGGTCTAGCTCATCGGCCGTCTTGCAGTCTTCCAGTGCCTCGACATAGCGGTTCGCGGACATGAGTGCAGCGGCTCGGTTCGAGTAGTAGGTTGCATTCTTGGGGTCGGCCTCAATGGCTGCAGAAACGGATTAGCTTGGGTATATTGGGTTGTGCCACAGCTCAAGGCTGCACACGACTCGGCACACGTATGTGACTCACCTTTCGAGTACTCCTTGATAGCCTGCGTGTAGTCCTTCAGCTTGAAGAACTTGTTCCCTGCTGCCTTGTACGACTCGGCATCGACCGTAGGCGGGACTGCGGGCTGGGTTGCGGCTGCTTCTTCGGGGGAGGCGGCATATTTTGCAGACTGCGGCGGGGGGCTCTTTGTGTATCTGTGAGGCGGGGGAGCCGGGCGTGGCTCCTCGCTGCTGGTGCCATTCGGCGTGGGGAACGCCCCGGGTGCCTGTGCTGTGGCCGGGCTGGACGGGGCGGGCGAGGAGGTGAATTCTCTGTCCACGTCCATGGGCATCGGGGTAGCCTGGTCGCTCATCATGGACGAGGAGAGTCTTCTGAGCTCTTCGGGCGGCAGGTTCAGCGGGTGGCTGTTGCGGTCGAATTTGGGGGTGCGCTTCGCTGTGTAGGAGCTGGAGTAGGAGCGGCGGTCGCGATCCTTGACGCGGTGATGGGATTTTTTGTCGGGCGAGCTGGGAGGGGTGCCTAGGGTGCTCTTATGCGGCGACGAGGATCCGGGGGGGAGCGTCGGGATGTCGGGCTGCTTGGACTTCTTGGAGGATTTGAAGAGCGAGGGAAGCACCATGGGGAAAGAAAACAATGTGCTGCTCGTGTAACTGGGGTTTAGCTCGCTGCTGCAACTTGGGTTGAGGGCGGACCGGTCGAAAAAAACGGTTGATGGGCTCTGCAAAAAGCGTGCTAGAACATTCTACGAGGCCGGATAAGAGACGAGAAAACGGAAAGGACCAGTGCCACAGCTCCCAAGCCGCAGCGGGCGCGTGCGTTGCTGCGTCCTGATCGCCGCGGAGCGGCTGGGGGCATGAAGAAGAATAAAGTTGTCGTGGGCTGCCTGCAGGGCCATTCACCATCTGCATGGAGCGTTGCTGCCTGCGATTCTCCCCTTCACGAGGCCCTTCCTTTCCTTCCCTTGCCGCGACCCTTTTTCTCCGCCTTCGCCATCGTTGCACGCCGACGAAGAGCGCCCCACCGAGTGCCAATCTCACCCGAAATGATTACGTATGGATCACTTGTCCTGCGGCTTCGACATCAGGTGGTTGGGACTTGCATGAGTAGTTGTTTATCAACATCCAGCGTGTCGCTCTCCAATCGATGCCTGCCTCTCGGTTTGCGCACTGGGCTGTCCCTCAGCCAACCAGCCCGTATATGAAGCACCAACTGAAAATCTCTTGGGTGCTTGACAGAGCGTAGAAGCGCCTCCTAAACGTCTTTTTTGTTGCGGGGGGCGTCCGATAGGTCCGCACCTGGGGTCTTGAGTCGTGGATAGCAAAAAGCATTCATTCTCAGGCCTCGGCATGGCGAACCATGCCATGGCTGTAAGATGAGGAGAGAAGCCAGAGAATGGAGAATGTTCACGGTAGGTTCATTGTGTGGTTTTTCGAAGTGTCTGCGGTTTTCCACATTCGGCAATCGCGACATGTTATGACCAGTCTTGGGTACACAAGCCCTCACAGCCCATATCTGGCATGCCTCCAAGAACCAAAGCCATCTGATATTGCAACTATGCAAACGATCAGGAGGGTCTATCGGTTCTTCGGAGTGCGATACGGACCATGGGAGCTGAATCGACATGGCCATCATCCGTGGGCTGCCACCAACCCCCTGAGGTGGGTACCAGTAATCACTGCACTGCGCTTCTGCTACCTAGCAACGCAGACTCACAGAACTGCTCTCATGTGCACCCTGCCTCCTGCCCCGCAAAGGACTGCCCGCGAAGACTTGCCTGCAATAATATGCCGTCCATGCTGCCAAGCCTACTTCCATATCGCCGCGATTATAGGAAATTCCGTCGTTTGCATCAAACACTCGATTAATTGCACATGTAAGACGCGACCGCCGTGCTATAAGTAGCCAGAACTCCCGTGCCAGCATCGTTCACGGTGCCATGATGGATGTCTCTTGCCATATGCTTCCCGTGCTTATCATATCTTAGTGCGTCCAAGCTTAGCTAGCTCAGGTGTCTCCCCCCCGTCCAAGCTCCCCGCGAGCCACATCCCTCCAGCTTCACAAACCACGCAAGGCGGCTATCCTCATGTCAGCACGCGCACCGGAAGCTTCGTCTCTGCTACAGTGAAGGATAGTGGTCTCCCCTCTCATCCGACCCTTCCACCAGGCCACGCAGACGATTGCGGAGCCCCGGAAAGGTCACCAGTGCTTTGACAGCCATCGGCACTCCGCATCGCGCCATCACCTCTCAAAGGAGTCTCAGTATATACGAACTCACCTTCTGTGTCATTCACCTATCGACTTGGTAGTGTTTGCGGGCGACCTCTCCACTCGCTCGCGCTTCCGTAGCTCCAGAGCCACCTCTCGAAGAGCTTCCGAACCCAACATTCCTCGACACGTCTCTCCATCTCTCCGACTCTCCGACTGCACCCAAGACACCACAGCCTTCTCGCCAGGCTTTCGACCTGTCCGCACCGCTGCCCGCCATGGGGTTAGCCTACAACGTGTACCTCAATTCTGCCCGCATCTACGGCTGCAAGGTGTGCAAGACTCACCTGTCGAATCATGACGACATTCTCAGCAGGGTCAGTGCTCGCCATGGTAGGTTAGGAGAGGAAACGAGTTGACAAGTCCTGTGCAGAACTTCCGCGGCCAGCACGGCAAGGCCTATCTCTTCGACAGCGTCGTCAACGTCATCGAGGCGGAACCGAACGAGCGCAACATGACGACGGGCCGGCACATCGTGCGAGATATACACTGCCGACAGTGCAAGGAGACCGTGGGCTGGAAGTACGACAAGGCGTACGAGCCCTCAGAGAAATACAAGGAGGGCAAGTTTATCCTCGAAGCGGAGCTGCTGTGCACTGTGACCTGACCGGGCGTTTCCTCGGCTGGGACGGTCGCCTTTCTTTGTCGAGCATGCATTTAGATGGAGTTCACGGCACGGGATTCGAATACTGGGGTACAGGGAAAGCGACCAGGCGTTTCTTTCACGGCTATCCATGTTTGGGTTCCCGGGATCATGGCGTAGCACGGCTACGGGGAATTCGGAATGGGCTTTGCGTTTCGGTATGTTGGCTAGGCTTCACTTCTCTATGGCACGATTGCGATGACAGCATCTCCAGGGAGCTGCCATTTGAACACGCTTACTTTAGCAATAAATATCACATCTGCACATTCCCTGCTTCCGCTGCGATCTCGTGTCTACCCACTACCCCGCAGCACCTCGGCCGGGAATGCTCCCGCAACTGATGAAAAGCTCGAAACCCACGGAAGCGCCTCTTATTTCCCTACCTCCAGGCCGTGCTACCGGCAGAGCTCGGGATTGCATATATACTCCTCCTTTCCGCCTATTTATCCTTGCACTCTTCGACTGCGTGCGATTCTTTCTTTACACTTTTCATATTCTTCCCCACGCTAAGCCCGTCACTATCCACCATGGCGAAAGACACAATGAAGGCAGTCGTATTCAAGGGCCCGGGCAAGGTGGTCATCGAAGACCGGCCTATTCCCAAAATAGTTGACTCAGGTGACATCATCGTCAGAGTAGACAAGGTAGGTCTCCTATCTCCGTGGATGGATTGAACGGTGGCTGACAAGCCGTAGACAGCACTATGTGGCAGGTGCGCCGACTTGTGTTCATGGAAACCTACACGCTCCCTAACATGTGATGGACAGCGAGCTGCACGTCTACCGCGGCCACCAGCCATCCGGTACCGATTTCATCATGGGCCATGAATTCACAGGCCACGTTGAAGAGCTTGGGTCTGGCGTCAAGACGTTGAAAAAAGGCGACAAGATTGTATCGCCGTTTACCGTGTCGTGCGGCGAGTGCTTCTACTGCAAGCGCGGCTTTTCCTCCCGCTGCTCGAAGTGTCTCCTGTTTGGATCAGCGGGTCTGGAAGGCGCTCAAGCCGAATACGTCCGGGTCCCATATGCCGACACCACTGTCGTGAAGGCACCCGAGGGTATCCGGGACGACGCGCTCGTGCTCATGGCCGACATTTTCCCGACCGGCTACTTCGCGGCGCACAACGCATTCCGAGAGATGACGCCCGAGGAAATCAGCGAGAGCACCGTCATGCTGATCGGCTGCGGCCCCGTTGCGCTGTGTTCGCTGGTCAATATCGTAGACTACAAGCCCAAGCACATCCTTGCCGTGGACAGCGTGCCCTCGCGCCTCGAGCTCGCCAAGTCGCTCGGGGCCGAGCCGTGGAACTTTCAGACCGACCGCGAAGGGCTCGACAAGCGCGTCCAGGAGCTTACGGACGGCCGAGGTGCGGACGCGGTGATAGAGATCGTGGGACTAAGCCCCGCGCTGAAGATGGGGTTCGAGCTGCTCAGGCCGTGGGGCGTGCTTTCCAGCGCGGGCGTGCATAATGGAGAGATTCCGTGGACGGGGAACCAGGCCTATGGGAAGAATCTGAGGGTGCAGATGGGACGGTGTCCTGTCCGGAGTGTGTTCGAGCAGGCGCTGGCGAAGCTGAAGCAGCACCAGGACAAGCTTCTGTGAGTCGTTGCGCGCGGGCCTTGCTGGAGAAGCGTCACTGACTGCATGGCAGGTTTATGGCGGACAAGGTGATGCCGCTCTCGGAGGCGGTCGAGGGGTATGAGCTGTTTGATAAAATGAAGGTGCAGAAGGTCATCTTCGAGGCACAAAAGTAAGCTACGGCGGAGCCAGCGGAAGGAAACCACACGCAGGCCATCCTCTCCCTCCCTTCTAGCATACGCTGTGCAATCGCATTGTGTACGTTTCGTGCACTCTCCTCTGGCCCACTTGCCGGAACCATGGACGCGTCAAGCCGGCCCCTCCGTATCGCAAACGTGACCCTGGGCCAATCGGAGGGCTGCACGCCCAAATTGAAGCAGAGCTCGCTGTCGTTGGTCAATTGGACGTGATATTCGCTGTGAATGTGAGCCGTTGCTGCGTTGGCCATGCAGACTCTCACACGAGGGCCGTTCGCCGGGCCCGTGCGGCGCGGGGTTCAGTTCACTTGCTTTTGCTGCTGGAGTGCCCCGGCGGAGCCCACGCGTCAAGCTTGCACAGTGAGAGCGCAGCCTCAGCATTCGCGCAGGACGAGTGCATCCCGTGAGCGCTGCTGTTTGTATACACCATCCAGCACCCATCCGGCGCGCGATTCAGCCTCCTCGCCCGCTGCCTCTGCATTCCGTAGCTGTCCAAACGGCAAGGGCTGCCGGCTCGCTAAAGCGCAGCAGCCAAATATTCCCGTCAACTCTTTGTTTGTCACCGACCTACCTTGCCTCACCTCTCTCTCTCTCCACCCATCTCGCACGCTTCCGCCCTCTCCCTCCTCTCCCACCCACCGCTCTCCTCCTCCTCTCTCTTCCGCTCCCTGACTCCTCCCGTCCCTCTCGCGCCCGCCTGCCCAAATCCGCACCGACCACCTCTCCCGCCACCTGCCCTCCCGCAACCACCTGGTGAGTTGTGCCGGCCTCTCTCTACTCCTGCCCTCAACATTCCTCTGCTGCACGCCAACCACGCACTGACACTCGACGCGACACCCAGAGCGCACCCTCCCACGCGCCTCTCTACCTCGCCCCTCCCCCGCCCACGACGCACTCTCCCGTAAGTGTCGCGCCTGCTGCCTGCCGTGCGTGAAGACGTCACTAACCCGCGCCAGCCACCACCCCCGTCCATTCCTACACCATGTCCGCCGAGGAGCCCCAGCAGAGCCCCCAGGATGCTAGCCGCATCAGCGAGTCGTTCGAGCGTCTCGGCGTCAACGACGACGGCGATGTGGCCCCGCGAACCGAGCAGGAGTACGCCGAGTCGCAACTCACCCTGCGAGCCATTGTCTCATCCAAGGAGGCCGGCGTCATCATAGGAAAGGCAGGCAAGAACGTGGCAGACCTCCGCGACGAGACGGGTGTGCGCGCTGGCGTGAGCAAGGTCGTCACGGGCGTCCACGACCGCGTGCTGTCCGTCACGGGCTCGCTCTCCGGGATCTCCAAGGCATACGGCCTGGTTGCCAAAGGCCTGCTGGAAGGCGCGCCCCAGATGGGCATGGGCGGCCTGATTCGGAGCGACGGCACCCACCGTGAGTTCCCCTGTGCGCGCCGCCTCCCTCCATGGGTGGTGGGCGTCGCGGAAGAAGCGCCCCGCTCACATTGCAAGCAGCCATCCGCCTCCTCATCTCTCACAACCAGATGGGCACCATCATCGGCCGCCAGGGCCTGAAGATCAAGCAGATCCAAGACACGTCCGGCGTTCGCATGGTTGCGCAGAAAGAGATGCTCCCCCAGTCAACCGAGCGTATCGTGGAAGTCCAGGGCGCCCCGGGCGGCATCGAGAAGGCCATCTGGGAGATTGGCAAGTGCTTGATTGACGATCACGAGCGCGGCTACGGCACCGTCCTCTACAATCCCGCGGTCAGGGTCCAGCCTGGTGTTGGCCCCCTGGCGAACGGCGCACCTACTGCAGGCATCAGTGGAAACAGCGGCGGTAACGGCGGACGTTCGTACAACCGCACTGGCCACGGCGCCGACTTCAGCGACGCGCCTCCTGCGACCTATAACCGGCGATCCGGATCCGACGCGGCTACCCGACCACCTCCCCCGACCCACACCGAGGACGGCGAAGAGATGCAGACCCAGAACATCAGCATTCCCTCCGACATGGTGGGCTGCATCATTGGCCGCGGCGGCAGCAAGATTAGCGAGATCCGCAAGAGCTCCGGTGCTCGCATCTCCATTGCAAAGGCGGCCCACGACGAGTCCGGCGAGCGCATGTTCACCATCACGGGCAGCGCCGCCAGCAACGAGAAGGCCTTGTATCTGCTGTACGAGAACTTGGAGGCGGAGAAGAATCGACGCAGCCAAGCTCAAGACTAGAGGGCCTTACTGGTGCAGGGATCTGCCTCCGGCTTTCTGTGCAAGACTTGGATGAGCGGAGTCCAAAAAAAAAAGGCACGCGCATTGTTCGCTTCCTAAAGTGTACTTGGAACCTTGATACTCTCCGCCGCAATCCGTCTGGCATCTCCTGACTCTTCCCGATAGTACACCAAAAAGCAGTCGCTTTGCCTAATTCTTTCTATCTTGGATGGATACCAACGAGGAGGGGCTTTATTTTCTTTCTTATTCTCTTACTTGTCTTCTTCGACACATGGGTGCAAATTGAGCGGCTCACGATTCATGACTTATGGCCTTGATATCCGTACCTCTGCTTGCGACGGGTTGTGGCCGAGGCAGACCCAGCGTTGGAGCTGGATTTTTTGTTTTCCTTCAGACAGGGCGAAGAAGAATGGGCCCTACTCTACACCTCCACACACACACTCTCTCTACTATCCGACCCCAGCCCCATCCTCCTATCTAAATTTGCCGCACTTTCCCTACACTCTGTTATCCGAACCACCCATTCCCCATTCTCTGTTATCCGAACCACCCTTTCCCTATACTCTGTTATCCGAACCCACTCTTTCCCCCTTTCGATAGCCACCAACTACGTCTCTCCTCCGGGCGATCCTCCTATACCTCTCATCACTCATCACCTCCGTTGGGGGACTCGAGAATATAGCTGCAGTTGGCAGACCCTGTTTTCTACTAGCTTGTGTAGAGTAAGAATGCGATTGGGGCGAGGCTCATCATTCATTTTGTGCACTATGTGTTCTTATGCCCGGGGCAATGTTAGCGATCACCAAGCGATTTCAGGTGGAGAGCGAAGGGATTGACCTTGACATGGAAAGCCCAGCTGTATCTGCCAGCAGGCCATCGACGTCTTGTGGTCTGCACTATGAAACCCTATCGTATCCGCCAAGAGGTCTTTTCCATCTCTTGTACATTCTAGCAGACTGGGTTCTGTTCTTCACCTTTTAAGTATTAATATATAGTATTCCTCTCTCTTCTTGTGTCTAAGAAGAATTTCGGGGCTGGCACACAGATTCAGGTCGAGAGCAAAATTTGCGCTGTTGTGGTGCAAGGCAATGGCGGAAAATAATGACCATAGCCGCGAAGCCACCGAGGTGAAAGACGTGAAGGTATTGTTCCCTACTATTTGGATCTATTGTGGTCAGATTTCGGATGGGGCCTTTTCTTCTCAATCCTCTTAACCCTTTGGTCTTCTTCGCCTTCTGACCTTTCTGAATTTATTCCTTCCACGACCACCATACCCACAGGCGCTATGCCGTCTGTGAGCGTTACCAATTTGCGAGGCAAGACCACCCCACCCTCGACCCACAGAACAAACACGTGACAGCCCGCGCGCCACCCCTAGCCAAGTTCCTACACTCGCCAAAAAAACTACGGATGGTGTCTTGTTAAGCTCAGGACGCGACTATGATCTCCAAATTGCAGAGATTATTCACCATTGCCGCGAGTATGTGCTTGACACGACCCTCGCCGTGGTATCAACCAAACGCCCAGACGACGCCCTGAATCACCAAACGCATGCAGGTGGCCACCAAACACGGCCGCAAGACGGCACAATCTGGGAGGCTAAGAAGAGTTCTGAAAGCAGGAATCCCGTAATAGACGCTGGGAATGGCGCCCATGTCTTCTGTGGGTCACTCCTTCCTCTTCGAAATCGGCCAAGACGCTAATGAGACGTTGGTGGCATCTGCGAAGCTGCCTATACATCATTCAAGATTTCTTGCTCAGGATGTTGGTCATTGAGTTGAAAGATGAGCAAGCGATGATGTTATTTCTTGGGATTATTTAGGATGGTCTATAGCATGTTGGTGAACAAAGGCAGTTGTATGTTTCGTCCTCTATTGGTAGCCAGCATCGTGGTCATTGTGGATTTGCTGTTGACATCCTCAGATGAACAGCTCTGTATTGTAACCTATCTGCATCCCATTTCAAGAACCATGCCTATTTTATTGCAAGCATTTCACGGATGGAACTTGGCGTATGTGACGCACTACATGGCCGTGAACAGCAACTTCAAAATACTCAAGGAATCATCGGCAATCGGTTCCATTCTCTCGTCTATCTCAGGAGATCGATTGCGCAGAATCTATAGCATAGTCGCTCCCGCTCTCACGACAGGAATAGACGGTGGTGAGGTTAAGCTCTCGGAACGCGATTCCGACTTCCGAGATGAGGCTGAGGAAGGCGCGGACGGCGCCGCACTGACCACATCTAGCCAACCCCCGAATGATGACACCTGTAACTTTTGACCGCGCCCAAGGCAATATAAGCCTCAGTCCCACGACTCGTTGTTCGCACTTCACGACCCTTCTTGACCTGATGGAGAGGTGAATGCGAATCGACTTTCTCTCCTCGCACTTTTCGCAACTGACCGAGTCGCTCGTTCACACCCGCGCTATAATTTCCATATCTGACTTCAAGACTCCAAATGGCGCGCTCCAAGCCGCCGGCGACTGTCCGCCGCACGCCCTCTGAGACGTTCAAGCATGCCAATGGCAAGTCGCACGCCCTCAACAACGTCATCGACACCGTGGAGAAGGAGATCGAGGAGGTGGCCGAGGCGCACGCCCGACACCCGGTGGAGCAAAAGCAGGCAGGCTTGGTGACGCTGGTGATATGCGTCGGGGGCATCTACGCCAGCTTGTGCGCTCCCCAGCCGCCCTCCAGGCAGCGGATGCTAACAGCGCGAACAGTCTCTCCTGGGCGGTGCTCCAAGAGCGCATCACCACCACGCCCTACGGCCCGAAGCACTCGCGCTTCACCTATTCCATCTTCCTCAACACCATCCAGTCCGCCTTCGCCGCGCTGACGGGCTACATGTACCTCCTCGCGTCTGCCCCCAGGTCCCGCACCACGGGCGCGCGCCGCATCCCGCCCATATTCCCCTCGGCCTCCATCATCCAGCCGCTGCTCCTGATCGCCGTCACGTCCTCGCTGGCCAGCCCCTTTGGATACGCGAGCCTCAAGCACATCGACTACGTGACCTTCATCCTGGCCAAGAGCTGCAAGCTGCTGCCCGTCATGTTCCTGCACATCTCGCTGTTCCAGAAGCGATATCCCCTCTACAAGTACGCCGTCATCGGGTGCGTGACCCTGGGCGTCGCCATCTTCACCCTGCACAACCCGTCCACCGCGAAGAAGGCCGCGAAGAAGGCCGGCTCCGCCAGCGCAGACGCCTCCAAGACCCTGGGCCTGTTCCTGCTCGGCGTCAACCTGCTCTTCGACGGCCTCACCAACACCGTCCAGGACAACATCTTCACCAAGTTCAAGGGCTTCACCGGCCCCCAGATGATGTGCGCGCAGAACATCATGTCCACCGCCCTCACCGTCGCCTACCTCCTGCTCTCCCCGTACTTCGCCAACACCGCGCTCGGCGCCTGGGTCGGCCTGGCCCCGACCTCCGGCGGCGAGCTCCAAGACGCCCTCCACTTCGTGACCACGTACCCCGCCGTGGGCTGGGACGTGCTCGGCTTTGCGGCGTGCGGCGCCGTCGGCCAGGTCTTCATCTTCCACACCTTGGCCCACTTCTCGTCGCTGCTGCTGGTTACCGTCACCGTAACGCGGAAGATGCTGACCATGCTTATGAGCGTCGTGGTGTTTGGGCATCAGGTCACGCAGATGCAGTGGTTGGGCGTGGGGCTCGTGTTTGGCGGCATTGGCGCCGAGGCCATGTTCACGAGGAGGGAGAAGAAGGCCAAGGAGGCCGCGAAGAAACGGGGGAAGAAGGGACAGTGAGGCCTAGAAATTCTCAAGAGGGGGTGGGGGGTTTGGGCGGAATTGGACTGCATTTGCATTTTCACCTGCATAGGAAGGAAGACGGAAAGGCGTACACAGACTGTGTTTTTTCTGTAGCATATAGGGCTATACCCAGTAGAGAGCATAGCGAATTGATTCTGTAACTTGAGCCCTGGTACTTCTACTGTGGCGCACCCGCATCCATCGATACCCCAAAGCCGCTGTCGACAACGCCAAGACTGACCTCGCTTCACCTCTGGCCTGCGCCTTCTTCCTCACCACCAACACCCTCCACATCACGATGCAAGCCAACCATGGAGGTTCCAACTGGCAGCCACCTGGCTATCAAGGCCACACGGGTCCTCTAGGCCCGCCCCATAAATCATCCTCCCACATATTCAGTTCACTAGCACCCTCTGCAGTCCCGGCGTTTACGCCCCCCTTCCCGCGAAGGAGAGCAAGAACTGTTGCAGAAGCTGGAAACTTACACAGCGGGAGTTCATGGTTATATCAGCGGGCAGTCACTGGTTTGAAGCAGGTGTGACCTGCTCCTTGTACAGATTGCGCAGCTGGTTATTATGACTTATGGAAGCGGTGCTGCGAGCAAAATACGAGGTACTAACAGCGGACTGGCGAGATTAGGTTTCGCCATCTTCGCTAGAATACAAAGACGCTGCAGAAGCCGGTACGGTAGAAATCTGGCCTGGCACGTCCTCAGGCGAAAGAGCAGATGCCAGTGCAACAGTCTGGCTCAGTAGACTCGGACGCTCCCGCACCCCAAGACCAGACTGTGTCAGCGTCGGGCATTACACCACGTCCTATGCCCTTCGACAGAGTTCACAGGGACACTGCTAACTGGTCTGGTGGCTAGTTGGGTAAGAGAAAGCGAAAAGATCATACCTGCGTAGACACAACCCAGAATATATGATGGCAGCATGTAGTGGATCCCAGACAAGAGACGCCACTCAAGCGAAGGCGACCGAGGTTAGAAACGCCCTCGTTTACCTCCGGATTATCCAGAGGCCGGATATAAAAGCATTCCACGGGCGTACTTTGACGGCTCGACATTCATCCGGCAGAGAAGTGAGGAATCGGAGGACAGCAAAGCTCAATAGATTCGGTGTGTGGGAAAAGGTCCATGAGAAGTATAGCTCCTCCGTATTGTTCCCATGTAATTCTTACATTAGCTTGTCCGGTAAAGATGCAGTGTGGAAGCAGAGCTGTTGGTATTCCCAAATAGGAAAGGTGTGCCTGCTACGCCAACAGGAACCTCGGGAACTCACCACAAGCTGCTACTTTTCCACCCTTATATCTCTCTTTCAAGAATGCGCAGTCAACTCGTATCTGCGTAGCTGAGCCCCTCGTTAGCGGTTGAGCGCGGCGGTCGTCAGACTTCACAGCCGCCTGGCACCCTATGACCCACACCTTTCCCCTTGTACAGAACAACTGACGAGAGCGCCCTTGATCGTCCAGGCTTCGAAAGAGGCCATGCACTGGACCACACCTCCAACCTGATACTTGCGATTGGACCTTGATGTCTGAATACGCGTCTGCGATTGTGTCAGCGTTATCGCGTCAAGCTATTGGCGAGCCTGAGGGCCTTTGTCAAGGCGCACCGCGACGCCACGTCCACCCTAGTGTCCAAATAAGCCTTGCCTGCGCCGCTAGCCTCTTTGACCCAACTACTCTTTCCGGGGTAGACAAGGCGTTGTGGAATACTTCCGACTCATGCTCTCTTCTTGTTAAATAGTCCTTCCCTCGTTTCTTCTTCGCCTCCACAAGCTATTATCTTCTCTCAGTCCTCTATCAATATCCTGCTATCCACCATGGGGGGAGTCAATCCGACTCCCGCACACTCTCGCCGCGCCGTGCTGGCCAAAGACGAATCTGCCCTGCCGCCGCCATATAGCTCTCAGCCCCCCACAGACGGAGCGTCTTTCTCAAACGTTGAAGCCGGAGCGACACCAGAGGTGCGCTCGGTACTGGAGAACCTGGATTTCAAACCCAGCCCTTTGGAATTACCGACCACGACAGAGTGTACCGTGCATCTGAAGCTGCTGCATGCATTTTCGAAGCTGCGCCATGATGTCGGGAACCAGCAGGGTCTTTATGGAATCGACCTTGGGAAAGCCGATGATGCAGTAGTGGACGCTCAACCTGGAGGCGATAGCCATCAACCGGATGGCGTGCATGAAGAAGATATCGCGAAAACGATCCGTCCGCACGCTCTCACCGAAGAAGAGAAAGAAAGGGCGGCACTTGCAGAACGCATACGAGAGAAGAGATGGTCCGTCTTCGTCACCCAAGCTGCAGATCGATTCGAGAAATGGTGGAACTCGCTATCGGCAAGAGCCAGCCCGTCTTCCCTTCCACTTACAACGTCCGACTTTGAATCGCCAGCTACACTCAACTTTCACAATCCTTTTCAGCCTGGCTTGCCTGGCCTGGATGATACTATCAACACTATTCTACCTCCTCTGGACGTCCTCATGGTATGGCACTCGTACATGCTGAATCCAAGGGCTTACTTCGAGGACTGCATGAGGCTGTCACGACATGTGCTCTGGAGGACTGCGTTCCCTTGGAAAGCAATACACGAGGCTATCGACAACGAGACATTTGCGTACAATCCCCCGAGGGTGGCCATGGACAATTTCGCGCAGTTGCCCGGTATTCCATGGGACAGCGCAGAAGACTATAGGGGAAAGCAAGTATCATGCCCCAAATGCCTACGGGACGTCCTGGTGCCGTGGACTCGTCCTCCCATAATAACAGGTCCGGAAGCTATTCAGGCCTACCTCTCCAGTGACACTGGCTTTGCGGGCCAGAACTTCCAGCAAGCCTGTCCGAAGTGTGACTTTGTGATCACCCATGAGAAGCTGCGCGTCGGAAAATTCATAAACGACGCTAAAGCATTGTTGGACAGCAAGCGGCCTCTCCCTGGCACGGTTCTCGGTTCTGCAGGCTGGCCAGAAGCTACAGCAGCGAAGAAGAAACTCGGAACGCATGACCCATTCTTTCCCAATCGCATGGTAGAGCTGCTATCGCAATTCAGTCCCTCAACGCTTCGTAACTGTATCGGAGAGCTCTCTATCGAGGTGCTGAAATCTCAAATCGAGGGTGTGATGAAGTCTTCTTACCAGATTCAGATCGTCAACGCTGATCAGTATAAGCCAACTTTGATCGCGAAGGATAGTAAGATTGCGGTCCGGAAATGGCTAAGCCATTACTGGGACAACTCGAGCCCATTCGCATTAGACCTCGTGGGCGCTGTGATGCGGCAAGGAACCTTTGTATTGAAGATGCGTAAGATGGATTGGCTACACAGCCCAGCAGCAATAACAACGATGCAGCGGCTGATTGTCAAATACTATCGGTTTATCCGAATTATTGCAGACAATCCAAAGAAGACTGCTGTGCCGACGTTGGATGTGGATCTGGCTTGGGTGAGTTACCATATAAACTCGTCTTACTTCTAAACACCATACTAATGAGACTAGCATACCCACCAGCTCAATCCAAAATTGTATTCGACATACACCACTGCTGAATGCAAAAAGTTCCTAAATCACGACGACAAGATCCCTGAGACATCACTCAACACCTATTTCCAATGGACCTCAACGCAATACGAGAAGAAATACGGACAACCCTACTCTGAATGCGCATGCTGGTACTGTGAATGCACGCGCGAGCCTCTCCGCTCATCCTTCACCAACCGTATCAACCCGCTCAAATCATCAAAGCAATACGACATCGACGTCATCACCGAGAAGGGCCTTCCCAAGGACCCTGCCATCGGCCCACACATCTCGGCACACAACGCAATTTTAGGAGCGTCCACCAGCAATGAGGCGCTCCACCGCCGTCGCGAACTCGAGAAAGTGGACCTACAGTACGCTAAGGTCTGCAAACGTTACCAGAAGAAGAAGAAGGGAGATGCAATCCCGGCTAGAGAGACCGATGCGTATATCTACGGCGCATATGGCTATCCGATGTACTACCCAACATATGTGCCGTACTATGCTACTGGTGCAGGAGGATGCGGGGGATGCGGGGGAGGTGGTTGCGGAGGGGGAGGATGTGCGGCAGGTACTTGCGCTGGTAGTACCAGCTTGGGAGCCTGTTCTACGGGCGCAGGGGCGCCTGGGTGTGCGGGTAGCTGTGGAGGTGGTGGGTCTGCGAGTGGAGGCTGTGGAGGCGGTTGTGGTGGTGGCGGCGGTTGCGGGGGATGTGGTTGAATGAATTTAGTTTGGTCAAGTTTGCGTTCGGTCTCTCTATTCCTACCTTCTCCCATATATATATACCTATCATTATCTTATAACGTTACTGGGTTGCGCAAACCCTTCGGCTCCCCTCTTGTGCGACTTTTGGGCTCTCAACTGTCAAGAAGCCCCTTCAATTCTGCCCGAACGCCTTACATATACTCAATTGCACGCCTTCTTGCAGAAAAAAAATATTCGATGTCTCATAAGACAACACTCCCTGAAACGCCAAGCCGCGGCTCAGCACGAGAAGGATCGCAGGTTGCCTAATCTGGCGGTTCTTTGCCACATGCGAGCAGCAACAGGCAACCATATAAACACTCCCATCCCCTCACAGTCTTCTTTCTCTTCTCTTCTCTTCTCTCCCCCACCGTTCACTCACGCGCTCAGACTCAGCTCTCTCCACCTCAACCTCAACCTGCAAGTCTCTCTCCCTCCACCACAATGGCGCGCACCCCTACCCCCCCGTCCTCCGTCCTCCGCCGCCAAATCTCCTCCCTCCCGCTCATAATACTGCTTTGGACCGCTGCCATGCCCTTCTCGCCTATCTCCTGGCTGCTCGGCGGTTTCGACGGCGCGCACGTCGTCGACCGCTTCGTCGCCGGCCTCGCACTGCTCTGCGCGTGCTATTTCCAATTCAAAGCCTCCTGTCTTACCCATCCGATTGCGGTCGCGATCCCCAACCCGCTGGCCCCCGCCCAGGAACCGTATATCTGGAATGGGCGCGTGCGGTATCGGAATCCGGATGCGGATAAGAAGGCCGAGATCGTGTTTTATTATCATCCTGAGAAGTACTGGACGTACGCTGCTGCGGAGGCTGGAATGTTGTTGGTGGCGGAGTTTGGGGGCGTGGAACTTGTTAGGCGGGCGGTAGTACTAGGGGTTGTAGGGGCTCTCTGGGCGGTGGGCTGGATGATTACGCCGCAGAGTACGAAGATGTGGGCGTGGGGACACATTAAAGTATTTTGGTTCTTCATTGTTTGGGATCTGATTAGGGATATTGGATTCGGAGGCGGTGGTGGGGGGAGGGGGAGGCGGCGGAGGGGCTAGATGGGAGGGACAGACTTATTTCAAATAGTAAGGGCTGCCCACGGAAGAACCTGGATATGTTATAGCGCGGAGAGGAACGGTAGAGCAGACAGAGGATAAAATGGAAATGAACATGCAAAAGATACAGACCTCTTCCTATAAATCTGTGAAGATTTACATTTTAGCTGCCAGAAAGAGCGCGGTTGCGAGGTATAAGGCTGGACAAATAGCATTCAACGCCGATTTTGGCATCCTACGCGAATCCCGGCTTGAGATCGGATGGATGAAGTTGTCCTGTACAGAAGTGTTGCGTTCTTTCGGGAAAGCGCACCTACGACTGTCAACAACAATCCGTCCGCAAATCGCGGACATCGCAATCGCAATCGCACATCCTAGCAACAACTAGGATGTATTTGATACAGCCGACTTAGGGCAAGATGGTCAGAACTTCACGATAGGAAGAGCAAGTTTGCGGAACTGCCGGATTTATGATTGCTGATCCATTGCTTGTGTTCCTGGGCTGCGTCGCAAGCTTTATGTAGGGTTTGGCGTCTTGCAGGTTGCAGGTTGCAGGTTGCGTTGTGGCTATGCTGCGCCTCGACATCAACCAACCTTGCTGACAGCTTCCTTATCTAGCAATCGCTCTGAATTCGGTTTGAATGTGAAGCGAGGTTGAAATAGGAAGTCGATGAAGATATTGTTTATGTCTCCGTTAACTAACCGTGGTGTTGAGCTGGACGAATCAGACGATAAGCTGTCAGCCGGAAAGAGAGCAAACCGAGGGCTGTGCAATGGTAAGGATTGGCGTCAGCAGAAATGGGTTCTTTGTCGTGAAGACAAGCTTTGAGGGGACGCCTCTGCCGTTCTCGTCTTTCATGATGAGAGTATTTTGTTGCGCAGAAAGAGCTGCACAGCTGAAAGGCATGCTCCATGTATTCTTAGAAGTTGCAGATGCCGGTTGTCGATTATTGGCTGCTATGTTTGGAGCAAAGAACGTTGAACAGTATATCCCAAACGTTATTTGAGAGACGATGATTGATGTCATCGTATCTGAGAGAAGCACGGCTTGATCAAGGGAAACCCGTCAGGCAAAGGATTGTCAGCGGAGAACCGATCGGCTAACAACAGGAAGGATGACTAGACGGGCCAGCCATCTTCGGGGAATTAGACCAGTCCCGACCGCATACCTGATGGGGACATCAGTCTTCTTTTGCTAGCGCTGTGAAAACGACGTTATTTTGCTAGAAACAATCATGGTGGTGACGCGTCGCTAGGGCCAAGACGCTGCTGTCATCCGGTTGCTGCTCTCCACGCTTGCCTTGCGCAGTATCCGCCTATGGCATCTCTCCCGATGAGGTCAGAGAAGCACTGGACATAAGACCGGGCAGGTGGAGGTGACGAATCCAACAGCGGTCAAAGTCGGACAACTGCCGACGAGAAGGCAATTCCACTTGTCGGCCCCGAATGTCTTGGTGGACGACCACACCCAGCGCGGAGGCTGGAACACGCCAGGCGCCCTGGTAGTAAGTCGGCAAGTCGGGACTTGGGCCCTGCGCAAAGCTGAGTGCGGTGCGACGGTGCTGCAGCGCTGACTGTCGAGGAAGCGTGGTGTTGAGGGGCTATCTTCCGGCTCTCAACCTGAAACGCACGCGGCGATCGACCGGCCAAGCAGATCACAGTCCCCTTTCTGGGTCCTCCCCGTGAACCCAGCACTTCAAAGGCGGTATGCGGGCGTCGTGATTCGTTGTCTGCACGGCCGCTTCTTTGTCGTGGTGCTCCGCCTCCACCACGTCGAAGCCCAGCACGCCCAGCACGCCGAGCTGGCACCCCTCTTGTCTTTCGATAAGCCGTGTGAAGCCTCATAGGCCGCCTGCATGCATTTGCGCCTCAGGGCTGTCATGACGCGTGTGTGTCTGCTCGGCTCCCCGCCCTGACTGCATGCTCGAAGCAGAAACATGTCACCGTTAGACTATAGTACTACCCACCTATCCATGTCGTCTGCTGCAGTACATGTTATATCCAACTAGTCGCCCCGTAGTGGAAGACACTACATATAATTCCAGGCCGATCCAACTCCGTGCGCCCTAATCTTAATCTCCTCCCCAGAACGAACGCCTCCCGAGCCCGGCTTCGTAAACCGAGATTCGTATATAGAATTGGCGAACCCCTTCCCCGATCCAACGTCGACTGGCTTTTTCAGCTCGCAGCGTCCAGGCTCTTCAGCAATTCCTTTGTTTTCGCAGGCACAGTCTCAGCATGAGGAGGAATATCATTGCTTCCGGCCTGGTGGCCCTGGGTAAGAAACCCAACTTCGATCGTCCCAGCTCCACCCACTGACCAGTTCCCCAGCCTCGCGCGCATGGGCCCAAGTCGCTAGTGTCAGCCCCAGCAGCCAGGTCACCTTCAAGATCAACATTCCCGATAAAACCGCATCCTCAGGTACTGGAGACATTTTTTTCCAACTATCTGCACCGAGCACCTATGAATGGGTTGCGCTCGGGCAGGGAACCGGCATGTCCGGCGCCAACATATTCGTGGTGTACACTTCAAAAGACGGAAAGAATGTTACGATTTCGCCGCGGTTGGCGAGTGGCTACAACCCGCCCAACTACAATAGCAATGCGCAGGTCACTTTGCTAGAGGGTTCTGGTGTATCGGGCGGGAAGATGGTCGCAAATGTGAAATGTGGGTGGGCTTGAAGTCCGTGTCGGCGGTCGAATGCTCACACGCATCTAGGTTCAAACTGCGAAAGCTGGTCTGGCAACACCGCTGACTTCACCAAATCAACCGGAAACTGGATATATGCATACCAGTCGAGCGGGGGCCCTAAGAACACCGACGATCAGTCCGCGAGCATCAATCAGCACAACAGCCAGGCCGCCTTTTCGTGGTCATATGCCAATGCGAAAGGAGGGGACAGCGTCAACCCGTTCCTGAATGCGGCTCCGGCTGGAACGGGTACTGCTGGTGGATCTGCAGCCACAACCTGCGTGCCTCGGCCCACGAGTGGTGCCTCTGCAGCCTCTGGGACCGCTACTGCAGCTGCAGCTGCCACCTCGACTCAGTCCGGCGACGATGATGACAAACAGACCACCACTCAGCGAGGTCGCCCTACATCATTCCCAACTGACTTCAGGTCTCGCTTTCCTATTCCGACAGGTACTGCTGATAATGAGAGTGAGTATAACCTGTCCAAGAGGTTGGGTCTATTGCTGACTGGATATGCAGAGCGTCAAGCGATCAACTACTGCGATGATTCTCAAAGTACACAGACTGGCTTCGTGCCCATCCTCTCCAGCGCTCAGGCTAGCATGAACAAGAGGCTCGCCGCACACGCCATCCTCGCCGCGCTCGCCTTTGTAATCTTCTTCCCGGCTGGCGCGATTGCCATTCGCCTGGCATCGTTCCCATTCGTCGTTGCGTTTCACGCTGTATTCCAGGTGTTTGCTTACTTGGTCTATATTGCGGCCTTCGGTCTTGGTGTCATGATGGCAAAAGACTTGGGCGTGGTAAGATGCACCTCACGTACTGTAACCCAGTCCTTGGATCTGACTTGCTTCTAGTTGCACTCCCAACATCCCATCATCGGCATAGTCGTCTTTGTCCTCCTCTTCATCCAGCCCTTCCTCGGCTTCATTCACCACTTGCTCTTCAAGAAGCACCAGGCACGCACGTTCGTTTCGCACGGCCACATCTGGCTTGGCCGCATCATCATTGCGCTTGGTATCATCAATGGAGGGCTTGGGTTCAAGCTAGCCGACAAGATGGGCATGGGAGCAAGCTCTTCTTGGAAGATTGCTTATGCAGTCATTGCCGCCATCTTCGGTGCTGCATGGATTGCTGCTATTGTCATCGGCGAGAGGCGGAGAGCGAGGGGCCCAGCCAATCCTCCGAAATATACAGATACGCCGCTGGTGGAAACGAATCCTGTGAATGGGCATTATGCGCCAAAATAGAGCTGCTTTGCTAGGACACGGCCTTCGGTATCCAAGTTGGGGAGGACGCAGTTAGAAACTTAGATTTAATTTCGTGTTCAATATACTCACATCCCATTTCGTTGCATGTCGTTGAAAGTTAAAACTAGTGCCTAGCGTTAGTCAGCTGCCAAGGCCATGATTTTAGTCGTCGCTCCAACACCACGACAGCGACCATCAACAAACACAACAACAACATCACAACTACCCACATCGCTGCCCCTCACCACTTCGTCGCCGCCGCATATCTCTCCATCAATATCCACGCCTCCATTCTCATCTCAGTCTGCTAGAGAACCACCGCCACCATGGGAGAGTCAAGGTACGATTTGCCCCACCAATCCCCTCCCCGGGTCGCCTTTCCAGGCACTTACTTTTATTACCATGACCCACACTGATTCCTCTCCACGCATAGACAAGAACTCGTCGCTTGGTTAAACAACCTCCTTCAACTCAACATCACAAAAGTCGAGCAATGTGGCACCGGGTACGTCATACTTCTGGGGCGTGGTTGATAGAAGCGGGCGCCTAAGGCGGGCATGGTGCCTTCGAGTCGTCCAAGGAATCGCGTGCTGACTGGCCTCGCTATACAGAGCTGCGCTGTGCCAGGTGTTTGACAGCATTTTCTGTAAGTCTCCGCCATCGGCGTTTTCCGCGGCCACAGCTAACCGATTGCGCCACAGACGATGTCCCCATGGCACGAGTCAAGTTCAACGCCAACACCGAGTATGCCTATTTGCAGAACTTCAAGATATTGCAGAGTACGTGGAACGCCATCCCCCGACGCTGAATCTGCCCGCGCCTTCTCTGCATGACTGACGTATGGCTGCACAGACATCTTTGCCAAACATGCCATCGATCGACCGATACCCGTAGAGTCGCTGGTCAAGTGCAAGATGCAGGACAACCTCGAGTTCCTCCAGTTCACAAAGCGATACTGGGATCAGTACTTCCCCGGCCACGACTACGACCCCGTCTCGCGTCGAAAGGGGCAGGGTGGTCTTGCTAGCACCTCGGCCCCAGCACCCCGCGCCGCTGCCAGCACCGCCCGAAGAGCACCTGCCGCGAGCAACTCTGCTGCGCCGAGGACCCGCACGCCCCTCTCAGCAGGCGGAGGTGCGGCGAGTGCGGCGCTCCGCGAAGAGAACAACGTTCTTAAGGAGACGGTTGCCGGTCTGGAGCGTGAGCGGGACTTCTATTTCAGCAAGCTTCGGGACATTGAACTTCTGATCCAGCAATCGATTGAGCTAGAGCCTGAGCTTGAGAAGGAGGACGGGCTGCTGGCCAAGATTCAGACGATTCTCTACTCGACCGAGGAGGGTTTTGAGATCCCAGCCGAAGCCGAGGGCGAGGTCGAGGAAGAGACGTTCTAGGGTGGGCGAGGCATACTGCATTTGAGCGAGCGAACTAGGCTGGAATACCATTTATTCTTTGGGGGTCTCTCTCTCTCTCTTTCTCTCTTTCTGGACGAACGATTGATGAAGTCGCATGAAAATGGGGTCACGGTGGCTTCTTCGCCACTTACTAGGGCCGTGTTCGATACGGGTGTTGGTGGATAGACCAGCGAGAGGGAAGGGCACATGTGGGCACATATCTGCAAGATTCCTTTACTCTATCCTGCTATCCTTAGAGTGGACGAGCGTGCACAGGGTGAGCCACGCAGTGCATACCGTCCTATGGAAGTTTCGATTTGGTCATTCATCCAGTGTGCTACTGTCTCACGTATTCATTCTCCTCTCAAGCCACGTTCTTGATGATTCCAGCACCTGCGTCAGTAGTCTCTGTACGCTTCGCCTGGGCGGCACGCTGTGTTCCCTCGCTCCCGGGCTCTACAGGGGGGTTGGCAGCATCCCTTTTCCCAATTCCAAGCCAGTGGCAGCGTTTGTTTGGCCATGCTAGAGCCCCCGCGAGGCACTGAGGAAGCGAGGATAGCTTGCATCGGAAGGGGACCCTGGCTCCATCGCCATGCTAGCCGCTTTCGGCGAACAAGCGAGCATATCCGCCGCTCTCATCCTCCCCCAGCGGCACACCTGCGCACCTCCGCTCACACCACGGGGTAAGCCTTCTTCCTCGCTCCATGCGTCAAGACGCCAACAAAAAGAGCTTGCGGCGCTATGGCTGTCCTAGACGAACTGCGGGCCCACGTGCGCCCGCATCCCCGCATCCATACAGTGGCTCCACCATCTCCTTACCCCGCCTGACCTCATAGCTCTGGCTCACCCGCGGCCTTGAGTATTTGTACGCGCCTGACTTCCGTTGCTCCTGCCGTCCCCTTTGGTTTCTGCTTCTCTTCTTTCCTGTCGTGCCTGTTTTCGCGTGTGGCCTGTTGCCATTATCCCAATTCCTCCCGCTGAGTAACCGCCCCTGAGCACCACAATGGCCAATTGGTCCGACCTGCCCGCCGCGCTCAAGGGAAGCTTGGACAAGCTCTCTGAGCTGCTCCAGTCCGACGGCCAGCTCAAAGCCTTCACTACGTCCAACGCAATTGACAAGCCCGCGACCTTTGGATACAAGTCCAGCGGCTCCGACAGCGCCCTTCTCATCACTGTCACCAATGGCTCCGCCCAAGCCAAGACTGGCTCTTCCAAGGATGCGCTCTTCGTGCTGGCTGCGCTCCCGGAGCAATGGGAGCAGTTCTTCAAGGACGTCCCCGTCGCACCATACCAGAGCTACTGGGGCATGTTCGGAATGAACATCAAACAAGAGGGCATTGAAGTCCAGGGCGACCAGACCGCCATGGCCAACTGGACCCACGTGTGGCGGCGTGTGCTCGAGCTCGTCCACGACGCCCATTGCGGCCCCATCAAGGAGGACGAGCAGGCGGAACCCACGCAGGACTTCCTTACCGGCCGCTACGTGTACCTCGATGCTCCGATTTGGGGGAAGTGCAAGATCTTCTACGAAAGCTGCGGCGAGGGCAAACAGCAGATTATCTTCCTACACACCGCCGGCAGTGACGGGCGGCAGTACCACGGCGTCATGAACGACCCTAGGATGCTGAAGAAGTGCAAAATGTACTGCTTCGATCTCCCGGGACACGGGCGCAGCTTCCCGTCCAAGAACTACTTCCCGGGCGCACACACGAATACCGAGGATAGCTACGTAGGATTGATTGCCGCATTCGTGAAGAGCCTGGGACTGCGCAGACCCATTATTTGTGGCGCGAGTATGGCCGGCCAGGTTTGCTTAGCCGTTGCTATCCGCCACAAGGAAGTGGGAGCCGGTGGAACGATACCTCTGCAGGGGTAGGTACCACACCAATGGTAGAGAGGTGTGGCTGACGATTGCAGATCCGAGTACCTCAACATGGAACGTCAGTGGTACGACCGCTCGCCTTACGTTAACCAGGCGCTTTTCAACCCGGAATGGGTCTACGGCGTACGATCTGCAAAACCAGAACGAACTGGACTTGGGCTAACGTGATCAGATGATGTCGCCGACCGCGCCCCTCGCAAACAAGCAACTCATCTGGCATCTGTATAGCGGCCAAGCGTATGGCGTAGGTTCCTCGCTCAAACCTCCCCCAACCCCCGCGCACCTTCTAACCATACCTTCTAGATCTTCCACGGCGACCTCGACTTCTACTTCGGCGGGTGGGACGGCCGCTCCCGCATAGCATCCATCGACACCAACTCGTGCCCTGTCTTCATGTTGACTGGCGAATACGACTGGTCCAACACTCCCGAGATGTCACAGAAGACAGCAGAGAGGATCCCCGGCGCAAAGTACAAGGCCATGCCAGGATTGGGTCACTTCCCGGCCACAGAGAACCCAGCAAAGTTCGTGCCGCATTTGTTGGAGGCGATTCAGCATATTCAGGACGTGAGGAGTGAGGCGCTCAGTACCATGCGGTTGAGCAACGATTAGGTGCGGGAAGTGTACGGATGCCGTAGAAGAGGCTGTAATTGTGGTTGGTACAGGATTGTTGCTTGTAGCCAACCCCCCATTGTTTTTACTGTCATTAATGATGGTGTTCACCATCACCCAAGAAATCTTCGCGCAGTCTCCCCTGACCGTTTGCCGCAGCATTCGTCACTTGATCTTGTTGCATTTTGAACCGTCTTGCAAAACTCTAAGCATTATGTCTGCCTTTGGTTTCTTGTTTGTTTCAGGCCCACGTAATCTAACCGCGGTTTCTTTTTAATTTAGTTGCAAGTCTTTGTTGTTCTAAAGCATTTGTTACTGCAAGTTTCTTCCTCTACGCGAACGCAGCCATTTAAGCCAATAGTACGTATTTATAGACTTGTCCATTATAGCAGGCTCTTCTAGAGTCCATAGACTTTATCTAAGTACTCTTCAGTAATCAAGACCTAGACATGCAGCGTCTGCAACAGCGTTTTCAACATCATGTTCGTGCAATCGCCTCAATATACACCTTTGTTATTTTTAGAATTAAAGAAGTAAAGATCTTTGGAGAAAGAAGGAGATATGGATTTGGAACATATGGAACCCTTTGACAACAATTGTAAGATAATTTTCATCCAGTCTTTGCTTCATAAATTTGGTCTTAGACTTAGACTTAGCGCGAAGTGGTTGGAGTGAAATAGGGATGCTCTAGGGTATTTAGTATAGATTTCTCCGTCTCGCTCGTTGCTTGATCGTAAATGAGCTTCGAGTGCGCCGAAAGATTGAGCAGACGAAGCTACATGAACTTCACAAATATCCCGAGCGGCCGATTTGGAGCTGAGCTACCAGTGATTTGCGTTCAACGCCAAGGAAACTCTGAAGAGAAATCCGAAGAGGTTTTGGATCTTGCCGGAGAGCATAGGACCTCGTACAGATCATATTTAGCACATCATGTAACGCATATAGGAAGTCCACGTGGACTTTCGACTAGAGAAAATATGAGGCAGGTGGCTCTAGAGTTTTGCTGCATTGCAAGTGACATGGTTGTGGATAAGGACAAAAAGGAGGCAAAGGAAGGGCTACATAAAATCCTTGTGGACCACCAAAGAGACAATGAATAAATGTGCAACTTATGTATCATACGTGGGCCCAAAGGCTCTCATCTCCACTGAAATGACATTACGTTCTTAACAATCGTGTTCAGGGTACATTTTTGATTTTCCGTCCTGAGAATGTAATCCCAAGTAAAGAGTCTGCGTAAAAATGCCAAGCTTCATGAAAGCCCCTATTATCTCCGTTAAATGTATGAAATGACGGGAAAAACTGATTGCATATTTGAAGCCTTGGTGCCGTCGCTCGAGTTCGGATAAGTCATTAGGTGCAAGCCAGCCAGGCAACAGTTCTTTCTTGCGTTACACAACATACGAACTATTTGCGCGTCTGCACTTTGTAATTCTCATCCTTTTCTCTCTTCCTCCACCACCATCTCGCTGTTGTCAATTAATATCATGGGTGCCTTGAATGTTAAACATCGTTCTACCAAGAAGCAAGAATTTACCGCCGCGCTCAAGCGCGTTTGCATGTCAGTGCAGAGAACACCGAAAGGCACCCCTCGCTGATCATTCAAAGGTTGAACGGTGAAAAGAAGGAGTTAGAACAGGAGGTCGTTGCCTTGAGCAATGAATCTGCAGCACTTCAGGAGCAAGTTGCTGCATTAGAGGAGAAGTTTTCCGTATTGCATAAACGGAAGGCTGAACTTGAAAAGTGGGTACATGCACGGCCGCGTTGGACGCTGGTTCAAATGAAAAGGTAACTGACATCACGCAGGCGCATCACCGAAGCTGATCAGTCCTCCCTGAAAGCTGGAATCGCTGCGCTCACCACCGAAATGCATCGCAAACTACCCCGCGAAGTGCGCGATCTGATCTACAAACTATGCGCAAGCACGATCCAGTACGTCTGGAGACATCCTGGTGGTCATATATGTACCATGGTGAAGATTTATTCATCAGGGCCAAGGATTACCTGCTCCGAAATGCTCGAGTGGGTTGGTCTAGAGGTAGGCCGAGAGATGCTAGAAGTAGCATTCGAGACTGGAAACTTCTATCTGCGCGATCAGTCACAGCTCCACGACTTCATGATTTTCATCGGTAAAAAGCATCTCGGTATACTCCCTAGAGATCACATACGCTGCATCTCCCTGTCCTTGGATCGTGCTTTTGGCTACAAACTGCCGTCAACACTTGAAGATCTCAGTGCCCTCTTCAATCATCAACAGAGGCACCAATTGCAAATTAGACTTCTCTTCTTGTCGAGAAATTCGCCCGCTGATGTCTTAACATATCTCTATCATCTAGAGCCTAGTGTCCGCGCTCTCCAGGAGTCCGGAGCGGTCATCACTGTGAGATTTAGTTACTCGGACACACAAACCATAACGCTAGGCGCTATCTTTGAGCTGCCATGTACACAATGGGCGAGTGAGATAGAGATTCGATGCGAAGAGCAGGGCGGAGTCTTGACTGATTACGAGATATTGGACCTTAGAAATGTGAAAAGACAAGACATCAAAGCTCTGAGTCAACATAGCTATTGGACGAGTACTGGTACAAGGTGAATAGATGTATCTTTCAAACTGAACACTGTTCCTTAGTCCCAACGCCTGAATTCTACCACTTCACCTCTTTAGATCAAGTGATATACTACGCATTATCACGTCCAAGGAGAAATACAGGAATGTGCTGAGGAATAGTACTGCTGGCGGATACAGTAGAGCTTAACATTGCAAACCTGATCCATTTGCCTCCTCCCTCAATCTACTTAATGCCCTGCTATTCTCTTCAGACATGGGAGCATACAGAATAGCGGAGTACATTGTGATGGTACAAAACGAAGCTGTGCTATCTAGGCTTGCTTTTAGAACCTGGAGTTTAATGCGTTCTACGTCTTGCTTGGAACCCTAAAGGTCCACGGAATTAGATGCTTCGGGGAGCACCCTTGTTGGATTCATGCGATGAATGTGTCATTCCTTCATCGGAGGAGGCATGCTTAATATGTAAGTCGATCTGCGTGGGCAGCGGACAGCGATATGCGGAAAGGGCAGGGCAAGAAAAGATATTTATATCTATGTTTTAGGTATGCTCAGCCTCATCAAATCATCGATGGTGCAAGAAGATCTCTCTACTTCTCGCCTGATGGACCAGTCAGGGTAGTTCCCACCTTCACTGGTGTCCCGAAGTTCGGTGTTCCGTTTGAGTTCCAGTTCACAATCTGAACAGCGGTATATCGGTTACCATCGCAAGCACCCGCACTATTAGCTGTAGCATGGTAGACATTCCACCACTGCGTGCCATCCGGCGACATGAAGAAGCTACACTAAATCAGCTCGTGACTTGAGTAAGATATGATGAGCTAAAACTCACCCATTATGACCAGGTCCATAGTTTCCGTTCGCGCTTGAGAACACTGGTCCACTTTTAGTCCATGCTCCATTCGAAAGCGGATCCTTCCCAGATCCTAGTGTCAATAGTCCCAGCTGGTACTTATCCGTCCAGCAAAAGCTAGCTGAGAAAGTGAGAAAGACCATTCCATTCCTTTGAATTACTGCCGGACCCTCGTTGACAGGCAGCTGTCCTTCTTCCTTCTCCCAGGAATTGGTCGGCTCGGAAATAACATGGCGTTGGCCTATCGTTGAGGGAGAAGTCAGAGAAGCCATGCACAAGGACTGCAGACTGTCGGCTTGACAGGACCAGATGAAGTATTGCTTGCTGTTGATAGTGGAGATAGTGCCGTCGATTCCCCATTCTGTGGAGAGCTGGCCAAGATAGGCGTAGGCATCCCATGGTGTAGCACCACCTTAAGCACTTTGTTAGCAATGTGGCCGTGTGGAGCTTGAGGAACAAGTGAAAAAAAAAACTCACCCTTCAGCACAAAGGGACGCTGGTAGCCCAAGTCGGTTGTTTGGCCAGCAGTGTAGTAAATGTACCATGTGCTGTCGATCTTGTGGATTTCAGGAGCCCAGACGTTGCAGCAGCGGTTCGCATTGCTATCTTTCCACACCACCTTACGTTCGCCGGTCTTGAGACCATTAATTGTGGTGGCTCTTGTGATCTGGATGTCTGTCCAAGTTGTCGTGGTCAGGTAGTCTGCGAATAATCAGATGCCGTGAACTTGTGAGATATATATGTATCGAATCAAAGCTCACAATAGCCTCCATCGTAAATGATGAAGGGATCACTGCCGTTGGTGGCCTTGAGGGGATTTGAATACGAGGCTGCAGATACCACAGTTGCAAATGCGGCCACAACTGAGAGAACAGTAGTGAGAAGCATGATAGCCGGAGAAATGAAATACTTGTCTGGGCTTCCACAGACTCCATTGAAGTCGTACACATAGTCTCTTATAAGATGAATCCAAGACGGCCTTTTTCCCTTGACTTGAAGAGGAGCTGTGCAAATTAATCAAAGTTACGGAAAAACTCCGAAGGACTGATCGCACAAAGCATACATGTTTGAAAACTAGTGCAGAATTACCCGAGTCATGAACCCTACCAACCCCACAGTCTGCCCGTTGGATGGTGATTGGCGGAGTAATGTAATACTAACCGTGAGACACTAAGCAACGTCGGACATGTTCACAGAGCTCAGTACCAACTAAATCAAAGAGAATCCCAGAGATAGTCTGCTCAGGTCGCGCTTGGTGGTTGATCCGGGTCTCTGATTAAAACCTACAATCACGACATGAACGTGACATACAGTCTTGCACGCAGTATTTTAGATGAACCCCTGATGCGCAACAGAGGGACCGACTGTTAACTCTTGGAGGTGTAAACGCAACGAAGATTACGCCTTGAAGTTGACCAATATGTTTCCTCTTAACATATCAGTTGATTTAAGTTGCCTTTGGAGGCCGTCATGTGTGGAAGGCTCTATTTTAGAAGTGCAAAGCCTAGGAGTCCCGTGACGAATGAGGGGGAACAAAAGCTAGAAGGGGTTTATGCGCTGGTCAATGGTTGACTTATCTAAACTGATGTACAACCTAGAGTAAAAAAACTCGCAGCTTCAATTGGCCTCCCATTCAATGGGCAAGGGTTATTTTTGATTCAAGAATGCGCTCTATCGGCACTAAAGTTGAGCACCTCACCAAGGAACTAGATTCATCTATGGGAATTTGCCGTCTCTACTTCGTACAACACTTCGAGGCTCTTATACTGCTTTAGACGCGTTCATGTCATCTAATTTGATCTTTTTCAGTTCACCCGGACCAAGAACAAAAGTGAACTGGAAGAAAGATGGAAGGATGGAGTCATACGTGCCTTTGTGAAGTCGCTAATCTAATAAGAAACTCGCTACAGTCGTGCTTGACAAAATACATATTTATGCATTGAGCGCACTGAGTTTTGGAACGGCACACGCACCATGAAGTTGTCTCTTCACTATTTTCATCCAAGATGCAGGATGCTCCATATGCTAGGTATGTAAGGCTTTCTAGGAATATATGTTCATTCCATTTAGGATTGGAGACATTTTCCTATCACAAATATTTTCCGGGTTTTCGTGATCGCAGACTAGCCCGATGTGGAGTGTCAAAGGAATGAGTGAATGTGAAGCGGCATTTACACCATAAAAACACATTTACTGAGATGCTTTCATTCCCAAAGCACGTAAATATGTTTGCCTCATTTCAATATAGCGCTGTAGAATTCGCGTCATGTAAAACAAGGTTTCCAAATCCAGCACTATTGCCGAGGTGCTTCTTGGTCTTGGGAACAGGCTTCTAGCACACATACACGTACAGCATACATCGCTCCTGGGATGATTTTCGAACAAGGTCTGAGAGGCTTTATTAGGACAAGAACAGGACGCTCTCAACATATTACGAATCCCGCGAGCATTTGGAACAAATACTATATATGCAACCGCCGTGTCTAAATGTTAATAATGTAGACGTGTTAGAGCGTAGTTAAGGTGAGAAAGACATGAAAAAATATGCCCGACTGGGGCGAGAGACGAGGAAGAATTTGATGTGCTCTTATAAGGAGTAGAGTGAAATTGAACTTTTCTTTTACCAAGTGGGGAGAATGCTGCTTACCATGTCAATTTTTTAACCTAATGTAACCCTGGAACCCTTTCTGGTTCCACCACGCCTTTTCCGTTCACCCAGATGACCACTCATCGGCTTAACCAACGCATAGACATCTCTAACCCATCCTATTCGCACCCGAAGCAAACTTGAAGCTACTGCTAACCACCTCCCTCTTATCGATCGCAGCCCACACTCCCAAAACCGAAGCTACTCCCACAATCACCGCACGCGCCAAGTTTAGTGTAGCCCACTTGTCAATCAAGGCATGCGTGGTCTCTTCCTTCGCAACGCCGACCTCAGCGGCTTTATCGGTCAACGCGGTTCCAACGAAGGATTCGAGCTTTTGGACGAGTTTGGCGTTGGTGGGAGCGATGAATGCGTACGTGAAGGGGATGATGCTAGGGAGGAGGACGGCGGCGATGACGTTGAGCTTGAAGGGGAGGGAGGCGCGGTCCTCTGCGCGGGGTTAACGGGGTGCTATCTATTGAAGCGTTGTGGTTTGGGAGAGGATGGACGTACGGCTATAGGCGGCGAATGCGAGGGCCGCCGAGCTGGTGAGAGCAAGGGCAGGCCCTGTCATTTGGCCGATGTCGAAGACTGTCTTCCACTGCCGTGCGGCGAGCGGGGCGGGTGCCTTGAGGACGGCAGGGATGAATGCGTACGAGATGGCTGCATTTTGGCCTAGGATTGAGGTCGTTAGCATCACTCAATGGACACAGCTGTGCCTTGAAGGGTGAAGGGTAGAGCGTAGCTGCACCGACCGAACAGGAACGCGCTCGCCGTGATGCCTACAGCTTGCGCGACGAGGAGCCCAGCGGGGGGCTTCTCGTTGAAAAGGTAGCCTGCAGCCGCCATTGTGATGCCAATTGAGTTATTAGAGCACGAGAAAGGGGGGTTTGGGAGTGTTGAGGAGAGGATGGGTGGTGAGCTGATGGTAAAAACTGAAGCTTGGTGGGTCAAAGTTCAGGCCCCTCTTTCGCCCTTGCGTCATCGCTCGCTGGTATGCCCGCTTTCGGATAGCAGTACCCTCTCCACCACCAACCTTCGGTCTTCTATAATGGTCCTATTGTTGAATAGTCACATTTGAAGTCCTTGCGCATACATAGCGTATGATTGCTATAAGAAATCCCTCTGAGGGCGCTCCCTTCTTCATTGACTGCCTTGCAAGGGATAAAACGAGTCGCTGATGATGTGAAACAGTATGCATTCGTTTGAACCAGCATCCATAGATCCTTTATAAGAGCGAAGTAGCTCATTCCTGCACTTCTTCTCCAACTTCAGCACTTTTGTCTTCATCTTCGACGCTTGAGGTCTAGTACCTGCATTCCGCATCTCTAGCACAGCCTCCTCTCTGGTCTCAGGCGCCTGTCGACGCTGACGCCCACACTCGCGTTTGCTCTCGATACCGTCAGATACCACATACCTGTCGCATCCTCGCACCATGGCCTCTTGTATGCTGCCTCCCCTTTCCACTCCAGGCCCCAAGTTGACGCTCTAGTCTTCAACACAACCGCAACCCTCCACCACGTAACCCCCCTCCCACCGGGAACCTCCTTCACCACCGCCCTCGCCACGCTCCAAAACCACGACCTCCTCATCCGCCTCGACCCCGAACTTGCGCACTACGAGACGCTCCCCTCAGACGAAGCCACCCCCGACACAAAGCGCTACAAAGTCACCGACCACATGCACACCCTGCCCAAAGGGCTCTGGGACACCACCGTCGCCTTTGAAGCGCACATCACGAACACTGAGGATGGCGTGATATGGGTTATCAAGGCGCCGCTGGGGCTAGTGCAGCGGACAACGTGGAAGTTGATCAGGGCAGAGGATCTGGGCAAGGGAAAGGAGAAGGCTGCCGTGGAGGAGGCGGGGGAGGATGGGAAGGAGGAGAAGAGTGAGTGGTCACTCGTGGAGGATGTGGAGATTAAGGCGTCGAGGCTGCTGGTCGGGACAGTAAAGGGGAAGTGTGAGGATAATTGGAGGGGGATCCATGGACGGTTTGTAGGGCATTTGAGGGCTGAGGAGGTGAAGGCGTAGAGCGTTCCTCGTATTGGACAAGGCGTTGTGGCCAAAATCTGATAGGGAATAGAAGTGTTTCTCTAAAAAAGAAGGCGCTTTGCGCGGGACACCGGGACCGGCTGCGGGCCTCCCGAAGCGGATGTGTCGTGAATGTCTTCGATTCATGGTGGGGCAAGCGCGCATCGCGCTGGCAAAACCGATAACGGCGCAGCCATCACAGCATGTTGAACGGGAATGAGACAAAAGCCAGAATGCTGGGATGGAGAACAGGAATGTGATCGATGGCGCGTTCTGATAAGAGATAGCGAATTTGCTATCTTGCTCGAGAAATGCGCACGAGGTCTTGCAGCCTCGTCGCCCAAAGAGGAACGTCACATGCGCATTGGTATACCTGCATCAAGAAGAACAACTCCAAGTCGACACCCTCAGGCAGATTTGCATACACCCTAACGGCCGGTTAGCCCCAAGCCCCTCGTCTTCGCCAAAGTCTTCTCTCTAGCGTTTTCTTCTCTGCCCACTACGCCTGGACGAAACGCAGCACATCCCGTTTCAACGGTGAAGATGGCATGATCCACCTGCGAAGACAAGCGTTCTGGAAACCTCACGGCGCTTCTAGCTGCAGAGAAGAGGGATGGAGGATACCTGCAGCTAGCTGAAGTTTGCTCGAAAAGAAAGGACCGCGTGCCACAACACCTAGCCTCGGTGCTAGGACCATGCAATGCATGTCTCTTGTACCGCCCGGCGCGCCGCTGCTGTGCGGCGTGTCGACAGCTTTTGAGCAAACAAATACAGGGATGCGAGAAAAACTATTTCCAGGGGCAGAGGGCAAGCTCGACTGTATCTTTACCCCGACTCTGAAAGGGTCGATCAAGGAAGTAGGTAGTGTGCTCGGGCAATGTCTGCCGACGTCTCCAGGGTGGTGGGACTGCGGGACGTTGCAGCTGGATGTCGCGTTTAGCGTTCTAGAGGGATAGGCAAAGATGACATGTTTGCCCTGCATGCCGCCAGCTGGACAGCCTCAGGGGCCACATTTTGGACTCGCCCTCTCCCTCGCAACCCAAAATCGAAAGATTTTGCCTCTCGTGCCGCTTATAGTGGAGGCCACCGGCTCCTCACGAGCGCGTTATTTGCGGCCACTGTTTCAGCGGTCAGTGGTGAGGAGAGGTCAAGAGACCCTGAAGTGGTGGGCTTCTCAGCTAGAACAGCGCACGTGGTCCTGGGTGGTCCCCTCGCTGCAGGGGTTCGTTATCGTTATCCGACGGCGGCTTTAATCCCGCCAGCCCCAAGGCGAGGTGAATGGTACATTATACAGCACTCGAGCTGTCTGTTTGCCCTCTACTGCTGTTCTTTCCTGAACGCTGAGGCGCCTCCTGTTGTTCCATGCGGTTGCTTTGTCTCGGGTTTTCGAGTCTTCTTACCCGGGATTCTCTCTGCAGCTCAGCGCGCGACTTCCCCGCTCTAGACCCACCGACACTCGCCATCTTGCCCCGACGACCCGGCGCAGCTCGCTCTCACCATCTTACGCTTCACACTCATTTTATTGACTGCAGAGAAGGATCGTAAGGAAACGCCCCTCTGCTGGGCTCGTCAAACAATCGGATTCCTATCAAACCCACCACCCATCGTCGTCCACGACACGATTCCTCTGCACGCGTGCTTGCTTCACTAAACCGCCCAACACACACACACACACACACACACACACACACACACACACACACACACACACAACAACCACTTCCTACGATGGAGCCGCTATCAATTGACGCCGTGGTCGTCGACAGGTCCACGAGCCCTGAAACTCTCCCCAGCGGAGCCATCCCGATCGACCGGCCCAAGTTGAAGGGACGACAGCGTCTCCTCCATGGCCTACAGCGAATGGGCTCCTCGCCGAGCCTGGTGGGACTGAGCAGATCTCGCTCTCACAGTCTGCGGAGCGGCGGAAAGGCTTCCATGTCGTGCGTGTCACTGACACCATCAGGCTCGCCGTATGCTCAGTCGTACGGGAGCTCCTACTCCTCGGACATGTCGGCAGGCTTTTCGACTGCACCGACGTCTGTCGCAAACAGCCCACCCGCAAGCCCACACCTCGACGACAAGGCCCGGCTTCGGACCATCGGCCCTGATGGCCCAACCTCGGTCGCTCTCCCCTCCGAGCTGCGACCCTTAACCAGGGAGGGAATCGAGGCTGAGGGAGACTACTTCTCGAATCCAGTGGCCAAGAAGAAGATGCAACGGCGGGCTAACTTCAACTTTTGGGCCGACATGCCTGCCGAGATACGCATGCACATCCTGCGATATCTGAAGCCCAAGGAGATTGTCCGCTGCTCGTCTGTCTCCAAGTCCTGGCACTCCATGTGCTTCGATGGCCAGCTCTGGAGTGACTTGGACACGTCCGACTCTGACATGTACCGGGACATCACTGCGGATGCGCTGGTCAATATCATCACATCGGCCGGGCCTTTTGTGCGGGATCTTAATCTCCGGGGTTGCGTGCAATTGAGGGAGCAGTGGAACAGGAAGGGGCTGACCGACGCGTGCCGGAATCTCGAGAACTTCTCGCTCCAGGGATGCCGCATTGACCGGACCTCCATCCATTGCTTTCTGCTTCAGAACAGCAGACTCGTTCATGTCAACCTTTCTGGGCTTGCGGGAGCGACGAACGCCACCATAAAGATTTTGGCATCTCACTGCCCCCGAGTGGAACACCTCAATATCTCCTGGTGCAACAACATCGACACTCGTGGTATCCGAAAGGTAATTGAAGGTTGCCCGAAGCTGCGAGATCTCCGCGCTGGCGAAGTGCGTGGCTGGGATGATGTCGAATTTATGAATGAACTGTTCAAGCGCAATACCCTCGAGAGACTTGTTCTCATGAACTGCGACAGCTTGAACGACGATTCCCTCGCGGCCCTCATTGAGGGCGTGGACAGCGAGATTGATATCCTCACTGACCGCCCCATCGTTCCACCGCGAAGACTGAAGCACCTGGACCTTACTCATTGCCGCGGGATTACCGACACCGGCGTCATGACCATGGTCGGAAACGTGCCGTTCTTGGAGGGTCTCCAGCTCTCCAAGTGCCACAGAATTACTGATTCAGCACTCACCTCCCTTATTCCTACCTTGCCCGTGCTTACCCATCTGGACATCGAAGAACTCGATGGCCTCACAAACGAGGTGCTGAAGACGATCGCCGTATCGCCCTGCGCCCCTCATATTCGACACATTTGCATTTCTTACTGTGAAAATCTTGGGGACACCGGCATGCTACCTGTCCTCAAGTCATGCTCCAACCTTGCCTCCTTAGAGATGGATAACACGCGTATTTCTGATCTCGTCCTTGCCGAAGCTGCTTCCACAATCCGCACACGCAATCGATCTGCTCGAGGCCTCACTGGCTCAGAACGTCCCCACGTCGGCCTCAAGGTTGTCGCCTACGACTGTGCCAACGTGACCTGGACTGGTGTCCGCGAGGTTCTGTCCCGAAATGCCGAAATCTCCCGTCCACTGCCCAAATCCGCAGACACAACCCCAACCTACCCTCGCGAAATCATTGGCCTCAAGTGCTTCTACAACTGGCAGCCAACCGTCGAGGAGCACACCAAGCGTGTCCTGCGTGGTGACTTCGCATCCGCGGCGAGACTCGAGCGCAAGTGGGCGGACTGGATGATGCTGAACGAGGAGGCGGGTATGGGTGGTGCGGGCGCGAGACGCAGGAGGAGGAGGGCGAGAGAGGCCCAGCTTATGCATGCCGATGAAGAGGAAGGCGGCGTGAGTACTGGCGGTATTGGAAGGAGGAGGCGAGCAAGAAGTGGACCGGGAGGGTGTATCGTCATGTGAGCGAGCATACGGACATAATTGCATCTTTTCTTTGGTGGTGGAATTGTGATATATTGACTTTCTTACAGGGTCTCTCATTCTATATTGGTCATAGTTTGGCTGGGTTCTTAGTATTAGATGCTAGAGATTGGACTTCTGGTGTTGAGTGCTTTTGGCGGCATTTCCCCTTCAAATGGCCTTTCTTTTGTTGCTTATTTGTGCGTTTTACATTTGGACACTTTGTGCCATACCTGTACTGAATTCGTACTATGAATTCCAGAGGCCTAGCGTCAATCCCAGCGCAACGAATAACCCCCTATACGGAAAATATCATAGGTACTCCGACTTTGAGTAACTCAGATTTCGCCCACACCTTTATATCTACTAGATAATTATTATAGTCGTATGACATAGGCATTTTTAAATAGGTAGGCACCTTGGCAAGTGAAAATTACCATGGCGTTCACGCCTTCCGCGCCTGGTTTGTAGAGAGCCTCGTTTTGTTGGGAAACCGACTTCCCTCGCCACAGCACCACCAAGTTGTTCCCGCTTTTGAAACCTTTAGAAGGATCCTATCTAAGCCTACAGGTTTCATCATGGTACTACAGTATTCTTCAGCCGAAAGCCTGATGCCACGCAGCCACGAGCCTCACTTTAATCCCGAGACATGAAAATTAGCAACCACATTGACTGGATCACGGGACCTTGCCACTGCAGATTTCAAGGCATAATTATTAATCCAGTGGAACGACTTATTGGGTATAAAAGAAGGCTCACCACAACGGAGGTAGGTGGGGAGAAGGAGGTTTAGCATTTCTCAACGCTGGTGTCCCAGAGTCGCACCGTCTCGTCATCCGATCCGGATGCCAGCCGCTTGCCGTCTGGCGAGAAGGCCACCGTCMAGACCYCAYCCGAATGGCCCTTGAGCGTCTGCACCAGCTCCCCGGACCCGGCGTCCCAGAGTCGCACCGTCTCGTCACCCGATCCGGATGCCAGCCGCTTGCCGTCTGGCGAGAAGGCCACCGTCA
>BCHH01000005.1:2528803-2570747 GCA_001599595.1 Beverwykella pulmonaria
GGTTTCTTAAACCGCCTAGCTCCTGCCTTGCTTGCGTAGTATTGTAGAGTACGTAGCGTGGCTGAAATTCCTAGCTCTTTAACCTAATCTGCGTAGCCCATTTCATAGATTTGGTCATTCTAGTCTGTTATTTTTGCGAGGTTGGACGCAGATACTAAGGGCTTGCAGCCTAAGGTAGAGCTGGTTTTTCAGGTTCTTCTAACTGCAGCTTGGCCTATAGCTTCTCGTTTTGCGATCCAGGTGCGCGCGGTAGAGGGAGGTATATTGATAGCTGGAAGTCGTGCGATATCGCCAGTTGTTTGGTCATTTCGCCTCGAATCAAAGGCGTCGAAGAATCTATTACGTTTAATAGTATCGTGCTCGCGTCGATCAGTCTTTTTATCGCGTTTTTTAGGTGTGGTTGGAGCCATGTGTGGTGTTGAAGTCGGTATGAGGGCTTTGTTTTGAAGTTCTGATCGAAAGCGGGGCCCCTGCGCGCTCAATTCTTGCACACCCGTGAACGGCTTTGTTCCGCTTTCGTCATCCACACCAAACATTGTCGTCCACAACATTTCGACTCAAACCAAGGCAACTTAACGTCGAATTTGACACTATGTTAGGACAAGATCAGGTTGCTGAGGCTGATCGACTGCAAGGCTTCCGGATCCCCTCTTTGCCGCCTGACTTTTATTACATTCCGAACTTTATCAGTGTCGAGGAAGAGGCTTCGATACTGCAAAAGGCACGTAATTCCTGCTTCTTGTCTCTAATGAAACTTCCGGCCGCTCTCTTAGCCTACGATTTCTGCTTTTGCCCCTCCATACCCCGCAAAGCAGCCTACTAACTCCCTCAGATTCCCTCTCAGCGCTGGGTAACCCTGTCCCACCGCCGTCTGCAAGCGCATCCCTCGATTCTTACCAGGAACAACACACTCCTCGGCGCCCCTTTGCCATCTTATCTCGTCCATCCTGTCGTTGGGCGGTTCAAAGAGCTGGGGATTTTTAAAGATACGCCGCATCAGGAGCCGAATCATGTTTTGATCAATGAGTATGCAAAGGGCGAGGGCATCATGCCGCATGAAGATGGGAGTGCGTACGCGAGGGTGGTGGCGACTGTTAGTTTGGGGGCGGCAATCTGTTTAGAGATCAGTCAAAAGGCGCCGATAAGAGAGAACAATGAGATGCCATTTTCGAATTACGAAACGATAATGGGCGGTGAGACCAAAGAGGATGTCCAGCTCTCGGAACCCTCTTCCACAACCGCCACTTCCTCGTCAATTTCGACATACACTCTACCAACGCGCATCCTCCAAGAGCCACGCTCCCTCCTCATCACCACGAGCTCCGCGTACGCCGACCTCCTCCACGGAATCAGCGCCCTTGAAGTCGATGAGAACTTGAATCGGGATACGGTTGCGAATTGGGACCTTCTAGGTGAAAGGGGTGTATTTGAGGAAGCTGGAGGGCGGAATGTGAGAGAGACAAGACTTAGTCTGACCTATAGGGATGTCTTGAGGGTTAGTAAGGCGGCTGGGAAGGTGCTCGGGGTGGGGAGACGGTAAGAGGCGAACGGGGATCGAGTGGTGAGATGCTAAGGGCTGTTAGATGAAAGAGATGGTAAGGCGACGAAGAGGACTCGCATGGCCAAAGGGGAACTCACTCGATCGATTGCACCCTCGTCCGGTACAATAGTTCCGCTCCTCTACTTTTCGGCTGTGTTTTCGGCACTCTTCTCAATATTTTCTCCGCCCTCGTCCCACCTTTCAAGCAACTTAACTTTGCATTCCTTTCCCACCTTCGATTCGACCACTTCGGCTCAATGGATCGTTAACCTCATATTCTTTATTCGCGTCGATGATACCGTCCTCCTCTCGGACTTATCTCGGTCGACTGTCAAGGTCGACGCACATGCGCTGGCTGTATCGTGTCTTGACGTGACATCATTCGGACGTATGTCGGGGTCTCTTAGTTGCGGGAAGCGTAAGACGCCTTTGGAGTTTCTCGATCTGCAGGACTCTTCCTACCCCAATTTACGTCCAACTTTAGAATACCAAGGTACCCGAGTCCGAAGCCGAGAGCGAGCAGATATTGCCGCTTCACCGGCTCGGAATCGTTGCTTTCCAGTAAGATATTTTGGTACGAGCTAAGTGCAATTTTCTCACACTATAGAGTGCTCCTTTTGCAAAAATCTCGTTTGTCAGCAGCCTTCTACACAGTTGTATGCAAGCGACTCCATCATATCCTTCAGTCGGAACTGTTCAATTTCCATATATAGAATTCCCTGAGCTTGAGTGTCATCTCTACTGTTTTCTTGAGAAAGGAAAATCTGTGGATGCCCTGTTTGACTCTTCCTGGTGTATTCCAGACTGTGTTTCCTCCAAAACCACACAGCTTGAACCTCGAATCGCTTCCGCGAGGACCAATCACTCAGAATCCTAGTTGTATGGTTGGGGACGCAATACAACATGCGCTGCGTTGTAGCACTCCTATGGATTCTAAGAATTCCGACTTCCAGATGAAATCGTCTACTCGCAACGTTAAGATCTCCAATAAAGAATGAGCAGGTAAGCTGGCCCCGCCTCGAATGTATGCTTCAAGATCTATATATTAATGTATTTTAGATTGAAACTTCCCGACCGGGAGGTATACCGTACATTTAGCCAGGTTAAGAACCCGGTCGCCCCGTTCCATCACCCTTACTACCCCGGAAAATCACCCCCAGATATTGCGGCCTTTGAACCGGTGTCTATCAGCGAGTTTCCATCATGTTATTCACGTGGTGTTGGAAATGAGCTCGTCTACCTGCCATCGCACTAAGAACGGCCACACGAAAGAAGCTTGCTTTCCTATATTCAATTCACCCCCAAAACCGAGTTCCGCCCGAGCCAATTTCGCGAACCGCGATTCTCAGTAGTATAAAGTCGTATGATTTTGACAGCGTTTGAGCCTCACTTCAAGCAGCTCATCGTAAATCGTCGGACAACAAGCCCATAAAATGGTCTCCTTCAAGCTCCTCGCCCTCACCACCCTGGTCGCCGCCACCTCGGCCCAGAACGCCACCCTGCGGTACATGCCATTTGGTGACTCCATCACTGAAATCGTCTGTTGGCGCTCCAAGTTGTGGAACAAGCTACAGCCCACTGAATGGGCCACTGTCAACTGGGTTGGCTCGGGCAAAACCGAGAACAACTGCAAGGACACCAAGTATGACAGGGACAACGAGGGCCACTCAGGATTCTTGGCGATTGATATCGCCAACAAGAAACAGTTGGATGGGTGGCTGAAGACGAATCCTGCCGACGTGATTACGATGCACCTGGGCACGAATGATATTGTGCAGCAGAACAAGGCGGTGACGGATATCATCAAGGCGTTTACGACGTTGGTCACAACAATGAGGACGAGTAACCCGAAGATGAAGATCATCGTACGTACTAATCTCACATTTCCTCTCCTTCCCTTCTTTCTATTCTCCGCTTTCTATTCTTCTCTTTCCGGTTCCATTCTAAAAGTATCCCCAGGTCGCGCAAATCATCCCCATGGGCACCGGCAGCTACAACACCAAGATTCAGGACCTCAACAAAGCCATCATCCCTTGGGCCCAGGGCCTCAACTCCACAGCTAGTCCCATCTGGGTTGTCGACCAGTACACTGGATTCTCTGCTTCAGATCTGAGAGATGGTGTTCACCCAAATGACAGTGGAGACACCAAGATGGCGAACGTGTGGTACCCTGCGATCCTGACGGCGTTTGCGGCTGCGAAGGCAGACAAAGTGGCCGCGTTGGAGGCAGTGGTTAAGAAGGAGGTGGAGTTCAAGGCTTAGAGGAATGGAGAGGACTAAGAGGGAGAACAGCTAAGAAAATGATGTGGACGAGGCTGGATGGATGGAATACTGTACATATGGAGTAGGGAATTGGTTGACAAGTCAAATTGCATGTTTAGAAGCATATCATCATTCATCTTCAATTCTCTCATACTCGAAATCCAATCACAATCTAGCACTAACCCTGTTCTGGACTAGACCTACCTACCAGGGCGAATGAACGACACCAAACTAGCGGGGAACTGCTCACCCCTCACCTTACCAGTAGTACACAGCCCCTCACGCTCTCAAAATGCAAACCACTCAGCCCCCACCCCTCTACCACACATTGCTCCGTACGAAATTCTTAGCCGCATCATGAGAATGCAGTATTGCATCACCGGTCCATATGCACAGCCCTCGTCTGTCCAATCTCAAGATGCGGCTAAGACAGTTCGTCGCCTTGCGCCACGCTCGTCTGACCGATACTTGGGCGTGAGAGGCCTGTGGCTTTCGTGCTGAGATGGGCCGTTCATGCGGTGTGTAATCACGCACTGGACATAGAATTTGGGGGCCGGTGAAGATACCGCTGCTTGTGCTAAGTAAGAGGGCGCAGGAGGAGGCCGGTCGTGTAAGTTAACATTTGAACGATGCGTAGGCAGCAGACACCGACTCTACATATTACTCTCTTATCTTCCTCTTCCATTCTGTTTCCAATTATATTCGTCTAACTTCAAACTAAGCAGCAAACATCTGCTTCCCCTGTTACTAAACCACAAGCCAATCCAATCCACTACAACACAACACAACATAAACTATAAGGCTAGAAGTGCCCAAGATGGATCCACTTGGCACCCTCCTAGGCCTCGCGCACGTTCTCAAGCGCGCGTATGACGTTTATACTGGTTGCAAGTCCGCGCCAGAAGAAATCCGGCTCGCCGCAGACCACGTCCACACGATGGCTCTAGTCCTCGAGGGCGTGCGCTCCGACCTCCTCGGAAACCGGTCTTCCTTCGTGCACCAAACCACCGCTATCGCAAAAGCCAAAACACAAAACTTGAAACGGAACATCTCGCACTGCGACCATTCGTTGCAAAGAATGGAAGGACTGCTGAAGAAGTACCATGGCTGGAAGAAGAACGGCGGAATCGCTGCGTGGGATCGATTTCGCTGGAGTACAAATGGGAAGAAGGAGATTGCAGAGTGTAAAGCAGATTTGGTGCTTTGTACGAGTATGCTCGATTTGTTTCTTTCGAAGGAGGGGTTGAACGTGCTGTGGAAGTTGGAGAGCATGATGGAAATAATGCTGAAGCGGTTTGAGGCGCTTGAGCTCTTTCAAAACCAAAACCAGGGAAGGACACAAGGAGGCGGAATGAGGCCGAGGAGTAGCTCGAACGTGGGACGCACACTGGTGCTGAGTCTGATAATTGGACGCCTGAGGAAAGTGCTCAGGAGGTACAGGAGGAGGAAAATGGCGAAGAATGTTGGAACCACGAGACCAACAAATACAGGTCCTGGACCCAGGAGACCGAGGCCAGTGACGAGAGTGAGCAGTGGTTTCGCTGCAAACCAGAACAGGAATGCAATGATAAACGCATACGCCTCCAATATCGCCAACGCTTCAATTCCGTCACCAAAGAAGCCGCAAAGAGCCAGAACGCCCAGCCCGGACTTCTACTACATCCCCGGTGGTGCGACTCCCACCCCACAAAAGCCCATCCGCAGATCAAGTTCTATGCAGCGCCTCCTCGGCAAGATCAACGCCCAAGCTGCACATCCAAGAGCGCAAACAGAACACTATGAGTGCTGGAAAGTGGGCACCGGGTCCCTAGCCTTCGGGCCCAAGATAGCGCCCCAGTTTATATCGCACAGGCGCGGACAAATGCAGTTGAGGAAGATGGCAGCCGTATTCAAGGAAGCGTCGCAGTTTGATACGAGGGCGTTGAATGAGCAAGATAGTAGGGTAAAGGCGATTCTGAAAGCGAAGAATGAGAGCGAGAAGAAGAAGGCGGGGAGGAGAAAGTGGTATTTGGTCGCCGGGAGGGTCATCTCGAGGGATCCTGGGAGGACGGGCATGGTGACTGTGGAAAAGGCGATGGTAATTCTTGTGAGACGGTGACGAGATGGGAATGCACTGTACGAGTAAGAAATGTATGATTCTAGGATATGGCAATATTTCTCGTTGTCTTTTGTTGAATATTCCAACTCCTTACTGTCTAACTCCGCGCCTCCCCAGTAGAGCAGAGTTGCATTCTGATCAAATCTCTAATGCGGCTTCATCGCCTCATCCAACACCTTCTTAACCGCAGGCCTCGCATGCATCCGTTCCAACCACCCCTTGACCTCCGGATAACTATCCTGATCAAACTGCTCCTTAGTCATCAACTTGGCCACCAAACTCTGCCACGTAACAAACGCAAGATCAACATAACTACACTTGTCCCCTACCAACCACGGCCCCCCTTCACCACCCTCCTCTTTCCTCTTCTTAAGATGCGTTTCCAGGACCCCAGTGACGCGGCCGATTTCCTTAGTGTAGCGCTCAATGGCACTCGGGATCTTCTCTGCATGGTACATGATGAACCACCCCGCCTGTCCATAATACGGCCCTTGGCCCGAGGCCTGGAAATACAGCCACTGCTTGGCTAACCACGCATCTTTCTTCCCCGGCTCGAAACTCAGTTTCCTCTCCGTATCGTATTTTTCTACGAGGTACTCGACGATAGCGCCAGATTCCCAGAGAGTGAGGTCTGTGTTTGGGTCGTGGATGGCGGGCATGCGACCATTGGGGTTGACTTCGGTGATGTATGGGGGTTCCTTAACTTCGGCAAAGGTGGTGGGAATTATTTCGTGTGGGAGGCCGAGCTCGGCGAGCAGGATGGCGACTTTGGGCGGGTTAGGTCCGCGGGCGCCCCAGACTTTGATGGGTTTGAGAGAGGTGGTAGACATGGTGGGGCTGAGATTTCCAAGCTTTCTAGGATGGTGATAAGCTCTAAGAATGGACTTCCTCGTGTGTTATATACTGAAAAGGACTGTTGTCATGGAACCCTGAGCTAGTCACGTGATATCGGAATGTGGGTCGCCCGGATGGTGAACTTCCCGGATATTATTCAGCGAGACGGACGAAAAGATACCCCCATAAAAATTAGTAATGCGACGATTGGACGGACAATTTCGGCCTTTGAGAGTGACCGACGCGCGAGAGCGATAGAGATAGATATAGAAAATTCTGGCTCGAAAGACGTGTGAAAGAAACACAAATAGTAACCCTGAGAAGGGAATTGAAATATTTGACCGATGCGCCTTCCGATAGCACACATAGTACTTTTGACAAATTCTAGGGGAATTGACAGTGAAAATTGTACGCAGGGTTGGAAGCCAGCCAATTAGGAAGAATAGTGAATGCAATGTATTAGTACATGCGCTTTGTATATGCTCATGGGTATAAAAATATAAAAAACTGATTTGAGTACCAAGCATCCGAGGTGGTACCCAGCTCGGTGATGTCGTAGAGTTATCGTGCTCATTTGATTTTACCGATCCTCTTCTTCGCAACTCTGATCTTCCCATCGACCCTGTGAACATAGTTAGCCATGGGAAGCAGGCCCCACCAGCCGCCAAGTATATCGTAACATACCTTTCGACATCCTCATCTAGCAGCCCAAGCATTGCGTTCTGCTCGACGATCTCCTGATTGATTTGCACGCCCATCTCCTTCATCCTGCGCACCACCCTTGTTAAATCGACGACATCCTCGTCTTGTTCCTGCATGATCTGTTTTTGGAGCTGCAGGATGCCGTCGTTGTCCAGTTCGCGGGTGCGCTCTGTCTCCTTCGCCGGACCGCCTAGGACGCGACGGCCAGAAGTGGGGCCTTGGCTTGCGCCTTTGAAGAGGCCGGCCTTTTGCTCGTGCGTGACAGCGGCGGACGAAATAGACGGTGCTAATAATCCGGAGCCAGAGAGGGCTGCGTTCACGGCCATGGTGTTCAGCACGCTCTCCAAGCTGTCCCTCTCCTTCCTCAAAGTCCCAACCATGTCCCTCCGCCTCCTGATCTCGCCCTCGCCCAATTTCTCTCCACCCCACTCGTCGCCCGCCTTGGACCCTAGCCTCCCTAGCCCCTCGTCAAGCGCACTCATGAGCGTGCCCGCTCTCACGAGGCGGCTCTTCACATTCGCGCTTGCTTCGTGCTGTGCTTTGGCGACTGCTGCCTGCTCCCTCCTCGTCAACCACATCCGGGCTTCCTGTAAATTGGTCTTGACTTCTGAGTACTTGTCCAGCCAGTCTGACGAGTCGCGCACGCGGTCCTTGCCAAACTGCGACCCGGGAAAGCTCTCTGCCTTCCTTTCGTCTCCGAGCTCTAGAAAGTCCCTGTATACTTTGCACACGCGCCACCGCCCATCTTCGCTGGTCTCAATAGCTTGTAGATATTTCTCCAGCCCCTCTTGTCGCTGGCTGACGAGCTCTGGCGATCCTGTAGTGGTGCCGATTCCGAGCTTGCCCAGCGAGCCGCCGAGCCACGATTTGGCAGGAAGCGCAACTGGGGGCGGCGTGCCGACTTGCGACCGCAACGAGGAGTTGAGGGCTTCGAAATCGGAGTAGCGCTTCCGTAGCGTGGTGGTGCCCCGCGGGAAGGGGTGTGCGACACGAATCTCGTAGGCCGTGAAGGGCTTGCCGCTCGAAGGATGGTCTTCAGTGTGGGTGGCGGGTATGGATATCCGTAGGGGCGCCATAATGGTGGTGTGTACGGGAAGTGTAGCAGTAGCAGGCGGGGAAGTCAAATGTCGAGTGGGCGGTCTCTGGAACACGGCTCAACGTGAGCTGGTCGCGTGTTTGTTGTTTGTTGTTGTGACCAAAGCTAATGTGGCTCTGGGGGTATTATATGGGGCGTGTGATGTGTGCGGTGTGCGATGCTGAGCGTAAGGCAGCAAAGAAGGGCGACTACGACGCACAGGCAGAAGTGAATGTCCACGAGGTGACGAGGTGTCGAGGTCGTGGCTTGCGCCAAGCGCGATGACGCTAGCGCTACGTGCGACCCAAGTTTGGTCCATTGACGTCCACCGTCGCTCAAGTCTTCGCCCTAGTTGCACACTCAACCCCTAACTCAAAAGGTACCCCTCTGGAGTCGTATCTTTGCGTGAGAGTTGGGGGACTCGGCAGGAAGACGCATGCCATAGCAGCAGAGACGTAAGAATGTGCCCTACCCACGCGGAACGAGACATGCGCGATAGTAAGTCTGTTGGGATATGATTAGTCTCTTTATATCCATCCTTTTCTCAATGCATCTTCTCTCAGTTGCTCGACAAGTTTCCTTTCCGTTGATTCCTTTCGGTCAGATCTGTGAATATGAGCTCTGTACAGAGTGCCCCGCTAGGCGCTCAGTAACGAAACAGTTAGGACCAGCAAGGGAAAGTCCCCTAAATGCTTTTCGACTTTACCGCAAAATTTGCCCTATGGGGGCCCGCGAGCACTGATGTAGGAGTCACGGGGTTTCGTGTTGCTGCCTAGATGTTGCTTACGTCCTTCATTGCGAACACCGTCCAAGGCTGGTCTTCCATCTGCCACTGTTGACCCTCAAGACGCCAACACAATGGAAACTCTCGCGTATTCCTCCAGCATACCGAAATACAGTATATACTGCTGGTCCTTTGGCCCACAAGAATGCTCCATCATACTCATGTGCAGATGTGTCCGCTTCCATATCGAGGCTTCCAAATCCGATCTCGGTCACGACACCTCCCTATCCCGTGAATACGCACGACTACTCAGTCGGATGGACTCTGAATACTCATTCCAAGACTTGGAAGATGAAGACGCGCTGCTGGATTGGATCTTGACCCCGTGTTACCCCCACTTCTGCGCTCTGCCAGAGCCCAAGATGGATGGCTTGACCTTGGAGTCGCTGTATGGTGCTCCAGTTCGCCACCTTCGCCTCTTTGAGGCGCAGGGTGAAATAAAGGCCAAGTGCACCGTCGGTAAGCCCTTCGACACGGACGGTCCCACCTCTTCGCCTGTTGTCCACGCCGCGGACATCGCTCCATATCCCGCACTTCCCCGCATCCACGCTTCGGATGTAAAGCTAATAGGCGACCGCCCCGACTACGACCCGAGCTGCGACATGGCGAACCTAGTCCAGACGTCCTCTTCGCCCCTCATGAGGTTCAAGCATGAAACTAGTCCCGACAATCTACGAAAGCAGCTCGACATAGCCGAACGCATGGTAGCACTCGACCTGTATGCCACGGCAAAAGTGCCGAGATTCCACAGCATTGTAATGTCTGAGGACGGACAGACAATCTACGGAACACTGTGCCATTGGGTTCCTCCTCATCCCCACGGCGAGCGGACAGGCGATCTGCACGTCCCGGCCATCCTCAGCCTAACCACGCACCACGAAAAATGGGGCGCACAGGTACAGGCCACGCTACAAACACTGCACGCGCACAATATTACCTGGGGCGGCGTTGCACCACGACACGTGTTTATTGATGAGAATAGTGACGCGTGGATCTGTGGACTAGGGAGTTGGGGAAGCATGGATTTTGTGGATTATAGGAAGAAGGATACGGCTGAGGGGGATTGGCAGGGGTTTAGGAATATCTTTCACCGTTTCTTGAAGGGTTTGGAGCCGGTTGCAGAGGTGGATCCGAGGTGGCGGCGCCTAGAGGATTATGGAGACGGGGATGAGGTGAGTGAGGCTGGCAGTGCAGCTGGCAGTGACAGGAGTGAAGAATAAGAGTGAGTAAACAGTTACTCTTTTCCTAAGCATCTCACCACATCTTTCCATGCCTTCTCTTCTATCACGCGTAAGCCTTCACGCTCCGATTCCCCACCTCCACTGCATTATCCTTATTTGTCTGATAATTCTTATCAATGCTCCCAAATCTGACCCTCACCCACTCCCCCGCTGTTGTCGTATCCGGCGGCAAATCCCTTTTCTGCACCTCCTCGTCCCTTCGCTTCAACAACGGACTATCCACCGGCCTCAATAACGTATCATCATCCGGACCCGCAAAGTAAATCACCCCGTACCTAGCCACACCTCTCTGGTCCTCGGGCGGCAATACCACTCTGTGCACCGTACTCTTCAAATACCCGCCCGTCAGAAAACTCAACGTATCAGCCACATTGACCGTCAGACTGTTCTCCACGGGCCGGACCCACTTCCAGCACTTTTCGCCGTCCTTGTCAACGCGGACCTGCAGCCCCGCAACCGGCTGTCTCATCAGCAACGTCAAGCTCCCAAAATCCGTATGCCCATACACATTCTCCTCCAGCTTATTCTCCCTCATCACACGCAGCTCCTGCTCGGTCCGCGGATGATACAGCATATAGCGCAGATGGCATTGGCTCCTCTTTTCGTAGTCGTGTTTCTTCCACAGCGCTTCTGGGTCGTCTAATTCCATGATCATCCCGCAGAGGTAGAGGAGTCGGTACATGACGAAGAAATGCATGTGGCGTCCAAACGCTTCACACTCCTTCTGGTGGAGCTGGAGCGTGGATGGGCGGGCAAAGTCGGAGTGCGCGGCAGTGTACTTTGCGTCATCGAAGAGCTCGAGGTTGTCCTTGAGTCCGAACTGCGCTGCCCGGGAGCCTGCAGGCTTCCATCCGAAGTAACCCTGCTTTTCCGCATTGACACGATATGGTGCTTTGGCGTCTACGGGTTCCGCGAATAGCTCCTGTGCGATGGCGAATTGGGCGTCGACTTTTGAGGTGGGGAGGCCGAAGTTGGTCACGTAGAAGAAGCCGATAGTGCTGATGGCAGTTTTCAGTCGCGAGGCAAGGGCTTGTTTTCCCGTGGCGGTGGAGAAGAGGGAGAGGTCGAGTGTGACTAGGTCAGCATAGTCAAGGTCTGCGGTGGTTGGGGGGATGTCTTGGTAGCGTGGCAGTAGTGGGGAGGCGGTCATGGTTTGGGTGGTCATGTTTGGTGGGATTATGAAGAAATGAGTACGCTGGGATCTAATGTCAAGGTAATGTGTGATCAACTAGATCTACGGAGCTGGGGAGGTGGATCGGAATTCCTCTCTTCAACTGAAAAGTATCTGTATAGTTCTGGAAAGGTCTCGAGGTTGATATTTCGCGATGGCTCCTTATGCCATCTCCATCTCGATATCCCCACTCCAAACCCCGTTACACTGCGGGGCAAACTGGGGAAGCCAATCCGGGGTACATAGCGCTAACCTCTGAACCGAGGAGCTCAGATGGATGCTGGAGTCTGAACAAGTGAGCAGATCAGCGCGCAAGAATCGCGACGTCTGACTCGATTAACGCAGGCACGGGACTTTGATGTTTGGCCTAGGATGGTATCATCTGCTGCTATCGGCCCTACAAACGGTCGTGTTGGTTATGTGGTAACGTTACATGTTCTAAAATAAACGATAGGGCATACTGGAGCCAAGTCCTTCCGCTAGTATGCTTGCTCGAACCGTTTGAATGTCCTGCTGACCAACTCACCGGACCTGCGTTCCTCCGAAAGCCTACAACACAGGGTAGACTGGAAAGCGTCAGAAGCATGGTGCACATGCGATGTCGCAAAGAACGAAAAATGGGAGACGGCAGATATATGATTGTGAGATAAAATGTAATGTTCAACCATTTATCCGAATCCTAACAATCTACCCAAATGATCTCTATCCGTCATAGTGGTGCCCAGAAATCTACCCAAATGATCTCTTTCCGTCATAGCATTGCCCAGATATCTACCCAATGGTTATCGGCCGAAATGAAAAGTAAAGTGGTATTCCGAGTCCCGAAACACCATGCCCATTTTCATGAAGTCGTAAAATCATTAATTGAGCCTCCAAAACACCACAGGGTTAATGCTACTGCGCAAAATCCTGCCGCTGCACCGCCAAAAATGTCAAGCTCCACAACTGCCGGATATCGCTTTCCGTCGCGGTGAAGGATCCCAGCGGCGCAGCCTCAAACCCATTGTTGTAATTCCACGACCAGACCTCGCCGCCCAGCTGCGCTTTATTCGCGTCGATGAGATCCCAGAGGTGATTGTATGCGGTGACGATCTTGCGGTAGAGCGGTTTATCGGTGCAGAATACTGGATACCTGTTATCAGTAATGACATGTTGGGAAAAAGGACGTGGTAAGGACTTACCGGGCACATGTTCCGAGGAACAACGAGACAGCTGACGAGCCAATCCAGAGCCCATCATGGCGAGCTGCCAGCTCCAGACGACGGTACCGTGGTAGTCTGAGTTTTTGAATCCTGTGACGTAGCTGGGGTCGCCGCCGTACGCTGGGTTTGCGACGAGGAGCCCGACCGATGTCGATAGGCCTGCCGGGAACGGCGTAAGGATGTTGTCGGCTGTCTGGCTAAGGAAGGAGCTGAGCTGCGTCTGGTTGATGGTGTCGAGTAGGAAATGGCGGAAACAGTCGTCTGTGTTCATGACGCGCACAATGGGCTGGTTGTTGGAGCCGTCGAGCGCGAGGCCGTAAAACTTGATGTCCGACTGGATCGTCTCTGTCTGGGAAGGACCGGGAAACCGAGATTGGCTAACGTAGTCCTTGACGAGGGACACGGCTCCAGCCTGTGGAACGTTGACTTCGAAGAACTGTAGGGTGGAGTCTTCCCACACATCAGCGTATTGCTCGGCTGTGTGTTTCCAGTCGGCATGGTCTGGAAAGTACCCGGCGCGGCTCAGTTCGACAATGGCACGAAGCGCGGCGGGCACGAGCGCCGTATTGACATCGTAGGGAATGCGTCCACCGCCGATGCCGTTACCAGAGTCTCGCCATTCGCCAACAGACTGGCCGTCCTTGAGCTTGATGAGGTTTTCCTTGATCTGGCCTCCGGCTGCAGCAAACGGAGCTGAAGACTTCACGATCTTCTCTGCGGTGAGCTGTGCGAGCGCTCCATAGGTCATACCCGTGTTGTTCGCAAGGAAGCTGGCTGTGGTCATCAGGAAATCTGATCCCCGGCCCTTGCCTGTCTCAGTGTCCACGAGGTACTTCTTCAAGAGGACGGGCAGGTAGTAGTCGGTATCAACCATCTTGTAGTCGCACGAGGGAGAGTCAGAGTGGATATTCCTGTCCTGGAAATTGATGTACGCTGCGAAGTCGCCAATGACCTCCTCATGACAGGCCGAGCCGTCCTCCTTGTTAATGCGTTCTAGAACGGCTGCAATCACCGCTTCCATGGCTCCGCCTTTGCCCTCACTCAGAACAGGCTGGAGAAGGAGGGCGGAGATCATGCTGTCACGGCCGAAGTAGGTCAAGAAACGCCATGTTCCGGCGAGAAGCTTGTCAGTGTAAGACAAGAAGGACAGGGAACCCGTTTCATCAGGCTTCTGCTCGATGAGACCCGCTGAGCCCTTGTTAAGGACTTGATCGGGGCTCAGCTGTGTGAGCTGCGGGTAGTTGAAGGAAGCACGGAAGGTGTACGTGCCAGCACCAAACTGAAGCGCGGGTCGGTCATCGCGGTTGATCTTGATGGGAGCTGCTCCGCCTTGCGGGGTGAAAGTGAGCCATGTTGTTGTTGCGTCATCGAGCCATGTTCGGTTGATAGATGCCCCTCCATCCGAGTTTTCTGAGAACTGGTTGGCCGCCTGGTAAGAGGGATGGAGATACTTGCCGCCCTCTGTGTAGTCGCGGATAATACGAATGCTTCCCAGGATGGGGATCTTGAGAACCGCGGAGGAGTTGAAGGTGAGAGAGCCAGTCACTCCAACCTCCGGGTTTGGCTTGCCCTCAATGTAGACGGGGTCGAGAGTCTCGCCAGAGGAGGCATGTCCCAGCTGCATACCCAGCGTGCCTCGCTGGCCATTCTGAGGCTCGAAGATGGAGACGATTCCGCTGTTTCCTGCCGGCCAAGCCACCAGCAATCGAGGCCCGATGAGGTCCAGATTGCTCGAAGGGAGAGGGCTCGTGACAATGACGTGGGAGCTTGAGTGACAGTCAGAGTAGAAGTAGTTCTCGTACGGGCCGTCCGAGAGGTGGAGTCGGGTGGGCTTGCCGGAGCAGTCTGCTGCGAGAGCTGCTACAGGCAGCAAAACTGCAATGAGGGAGCACCAAAGGTAGCACCGAATGGAAGCCATGGATGCGTTGGAAGGCCAGGTGGAGGCTGCTGTCTTTGTGTAAACCCGAACTGTGGAGCTGTGTTATATAGCCACGAGGGCGTGTGTGGGGAAACGTGTATTCTCGCATAGTTAGTGCCAGACCAATAGAGGGTCATGAGGTATAGGTCGCGCGACCGGAGAAAATGACGCTGGTCAATTAATTTGTTCACGCTAGGCTGGCTCGGGTAATAGTGAATGATGCTGTCGCGGGACGGCATCATCAACCAACGCTTGGGAACCCAAGGCGAACCAATCCCTCTGGCTAGTTGCCGTCACCTCCTCTTTCACCCGTGACCTCTGGCTCGATGATGCTCTGCGACTGACCATAGAAAAGCGCAATGATGCCCTTGCCGGGGGCATCACGGTCCAGAAACCTAGTTTCATCTAGCTCAACCACCTCGGTGAAGTACGGGTCCTCGAACCGCCCTGCCAACCCATCCATCTGCGGAACAAGCACAAGGGCTATGCCATCATACTCCATAGGTGCAGCGCTGCCGTGTCCAAGGTCCGAGTTGGGGACGATGAAGCCCGACGAATGAATCTAGAACACAAGTTATGCAAGGTACCAATTGAGAAGGTGGCAAGCACTGGACAAAAAATACCTGCTGATACCGAATAGTGCCATGTTTCTTGAAAAACGGTACAACGAGTGGGGCATGGTTGTTCTTCCAATGCGTATAGAACTCTTCGCGGGTGAGGGAAGGGTGGCGTTTGAGGTAGCTTATGATCTGGGTAGGCGCAGTTTCGGACATGGTGAGGCAGTCCTCTGGTGTTGGTGCCACGAGAATGCAGGTCGGAAGCGCGATAATGTTATGCAGGAGCGAGCTCGGACGTCTTGGCTCGAATCAGAATGAGCAGGATAGTTCATCTGCGGATGGGAGATGGATGTCAAGATATAGGAACATATGTGCTGACAAACAAGCCTCAAGATATTCCTATTCAGTATTAGCGTAGGTTCAACAGCTGCTCGATTGGGGTGGGGCGACAAACGGCACTGATGACTGATGGTCCCCAGACCTTGTTCTGCACCGGATTCCACGTAGTGGGAGAAGATAACTAAGCATCTCGCAATTTGCTGTAATATCTCCTAACCTAAAAGACACTAACTCGTATATCTTCCTGATGTCTCATTGTCGCGTGTCATCATTTCGAACCGTCAATGATAAAATGAGAGCATCTCCTGCAGCAGATCTCCCGTTTTTATGAACACAACATCTCGATGCAGCAGGTGTAAACTATCTTGTAGAGCTTGCGCATAATTGATAGTCTGAAGTTGATCAATGTTTTAAGTTTGCCAGCAGTATCCTGTCTCGTTAGCGTAACAGGGTCAATAGACCATGTATTCTCTGGTTCAATTGGCTGCCCTGAAAACTTAAAAAGGTCCGATCATCGACGCTTGTCAGTGGTTCCTAGCAGGTCTTGGTGCGATTTCCGATTGCGCATTTGTGTCAATGAATGTGTTTGCGGTTTAGTCGACGGGCGAACACGCGAGGTGTTCCATCCGTGAGATGAGAGCTTGGTAGAGGACAAGGACGGCGACGATACCGGAGATGGCCCAGCGGACGTTGAATTGGCCGAGGTTGACCAAGGTGACGAAAGCAGAGAAACAGCGCTGGAGGAGCCATGCATGTATTGGAATGGAGGCGCTTGAACCGTTGTAGAAGGAAATGTCGGAGACGGCATCGGTGGTGGCGCGGATGACATTAAAGTAACGGAAGTTGGCCGGGGCGAAGAAAGAGGAGAGAGTGAGCCATTCGACGCAGGCATTGCATGATGGACCGGGGTGTTGTGAGTGGGTGCCGCGTGCATTATCTGCCGTGTTGGATCCGATGCATAGGCTCTAGAAGTCGGCTTGGAGGCTGTCTTTGATTCCCGATGCGGAAGTGTTTGGATTGGGGCACAATGCGTAGGGAGCTCTGGGACAGGTTTTCTTGCGATGGTCCGTGGGGAGACAGGAGGTGGGGCTGCATCAATTTTGGGCAGCTCCGCAGGCAGCTCCGCAGGCAGCTGAGCAGGCGGTCCATCATAGAGCTTATTAGGTAGCTCCGAAGGTAGCTCTGCAGGTAGTTCTGTAGGTAGCTCTGCAGGTAGCTCTGCAGGTAGCTCAGAGGGCAATTCGGAGGGCAATTCGGAGGGCACGTCCGAGGGCAACTCAGAGGGTACTTCGGAGGGCAGTTCGAAGGGCAGCGCGGAGGGCAATTGGGACGGAAACGGTTTCTTTTCCAAAGACTGTTCTGGCCGGGCAAGACTACGATTTGCTTCTTGAGTGCACTGGAATGTTCCCGGGATGGGAATCGAGCATAACTCATGTGGATTAACTGGCCCTTGATTGTTCGTTCCTCTAATCGCCAGAGACTTGGTGTGTGATAGCATATTGGATTTGTCGCGTTCTTTGTAGTCAGCCGCCTGCGGCTCCCAGCTGACTGACTCCCGGGATGGTTCCTGTGGATGCTCAGAGGACTCATTTTGCTGATGAGACGTCGATATGACGCCAATTCCAGGGTAGCGCATACCATCTGAAACCCTTTCGTCATAAGCAGTGTATATTGGAGGCGGGGCATCCTCGTCGGCAGTTGAGTCAGCAAATGTCAATGATGGATTATTGAAATAAGGGGGTGATCCAGCGGAGGTAGACAGATTCCTTACTGAAGGAGCTCGAGGTACTAGTGACGCATGCTGGGGAGTTGTGGATGACTCTGGGAAATCTGCGTACGGTAGATTAGATATGAGACCAGAAATCCGAACAGGCGTGGAGAAATCGCATACTGTTCATGACAACCTTTTTAGACTGCATTCCAGAATCCGTTTCATTCATCTCGCCTCTTCTCTGCTGGCGTGGTGATAGAGCACCCTCGAAGAAAGTAGTCGCATGATAACTTGGCGGAGCTGCGCCAGCTGATATTTCTTCTAAAGGAACTAGAAATCCGAGAACAGTAGAAAGCTGCTGATGGCACGCGGAGAGCTCGGTATTTCGGTTGAGTAGCTTTTCACGATCGTTGAAGACACAGTGAACCCCATTCTCAGCGTTTACTTTTCCCAGCGCTTGCTGATCCGCTCGGTCGCGTTCAACCCACTTTCCGATGTCGTTCAATGCCGACTTTGTGCTGTAGATGGCGCTCTTGATAGATTCAAGCTTCGAAGGGGTGCTAGTGAGCTTTTGCTGAATAGATTTGATGCCCAAAAGACGCTTTGTTTCGGTTAAGTCGTTCCGGACGACTTGTATGGCACGGACGAAGACCTCATTCTCGGGGCCGACTTCATCAACGCGAATGGCAAAATTGGCGAATGCAAAGACAGCATTCATGCTGGCAAAGAACGCGTCGAAAGAATCCATGTGTCGCTTGGGGTTCCCTTACCATGGGAGAAGAAAGGTAGAAGTTGTTCCACGAAGCTGCGCAAGACTGTAGAGTGGAGGGTTGGAGAAGGCTGAGACGACGTTGGAGCTGTGCCGCGGAGCGGAGGTTATGAGGCTGGCCCGTTAGCGCCGTATCTAGGGCGTGCCTGAAATCCATCTTGGCAATTAACTAGTTTTTGGTGTGTGGGTTTGGTCCATGGCAGCTGTTGGGGGTCGTTGTGGGGGCCAAGTTGATACAGAACATCCGCCTTCTGACTCGTCTTGTAAGCCCCTCGGGAATCTTGGAAACGCAATTGAACTTGCACAGATACAAAAGCAGGACGTCGAAGAGATCGAAATGCAGTCCATTAGCTTGATTTAATCATTCACACGACCTCTTCTCGTACGAGAGAATAGATATAGATGAACAGGCAGCCGACGGGTAATCAGGTGCGCACAGGAAACCAGCAGGGCTAGATTTTGAGCGAAACCCCTGAGAATCTGCCGTAATCCATACTAAACAAAGAGCTGCTGCACGTTTGTTCTCCATATGGGCCGGTGTTGTGGAGAGGAATGAGCTGCCAGGATAGAAACAGAACGCCCATGGACATGCTGACCATGCTTGAAGAGGGCTCGATATTGCTAGTGAGCATTTCCATAATCTAAGCAATATGGCCTGGAATTCTAAGTGGATGGAATGCGATACAGATTGAATGGGATGATTTGAGGTGTGATCATTTGTTGCAGCGCTTCAGCTGAGGCTATTCCCCAAACGGCATAGCTTAGATGCCTCAATTATCATCTGCGGTCGTCCGTCCACCTCCATCTCGTGTCAAAACCATTCCCTCATCCTCGCGTCTCGCACATTGTCCTTGGCCTGTTAACTAAGATCATCCTATTGCAATATATGAACTCCTGTCATGTTCTAACCACTGGCTTCATGCCGAAATGGGAAGCTGTCGATGTCCATCGATATCCACTGAATTGTCTGCGTCGGCGGCGAGTTCCTTCTCCCAGAATACTTAAGGTGGGCTGTGAAGTTAAGCTTGCTCGTCAGCTACTTGCAACAAAGCGGGCCATGTGTGTCATCTTTTCTGCTTGTCGGAAAACGTAAGAATCCCAAGACTTGTGCTACATGGGGCCTGAAGTTCGAAAATACTAGCATTCTCTCTATGATGACTAGGATCTGCAAAAGCCAATACGACAAGCTCTTGACGTAGCAATGATGGTAGTCTAGCATCCTTACACATTGACAACTCCATCAATCCTCAATATGCGGCGATGAATATTGAGCTGCCGTATGCCGCTCTCGCTCTTATCAGAAGTTCATAGGTCGGCCTTTCACTTATGTCCATCGTCGTCATTCTTGCCTCACTTCAACTCGTAATTTCTCGCGACACTATCTACTTTGAGAACACGCTCTACGCTCAGCCACTACCCGTGGGGCATTCCATTGTGCTCACTAGAAGCTGTGGTTGTGAGTCCCAAATCCGACGTTGTACAGGAGAGTGGCTATGTAATTAAGGACGGCCTTCCACCTCACTCCACTCTCTTTACTCTCTCATCATCGTCTCAGTTCGCCCGGGTAACGATTGAGACCTCGCTTATCCTTATTCTTATCAGCTATGTCAAGATTCGGGTTCAGCGCAGATTTCATCGCTGCTCTCGACCTCATCCACAAAATCGGCGTAACCTTTAGCGACAGCAGAGACGCAAATGAAAATTCCAGAGACCTTACTAACCAGTTGCAGACCGTGAAGAACGTGTTACTGCAAGTTAAGCTGTTGCATCTCGAAGATGACTAGTACGCTGAAGCGGTGGAACTACGTCGAGCGACCGCGAAGTTTCAAAGACGAAGTGGTCCATAAAAGAAGGATAGTCTGGCAAACTTTCGGAAACACTTGCATATGAGGCTAGATATGGTTACGCGATGCTAAATTTCTCTATCCGGTGTGCTGACAATAACAATGGGATTGAAGTATGTGATCGATATCATCGCAAAGACTTCGTATGCCTACAACGCTTGCTTGTGCTTCAAATATTTGCGTATTACAGCATAACTTATATTTAATAACAAAGGTATATATTGTCCAAGATCGAGAACGTCTTTACTAGACTGCCTCAAATCTTTGAATTATAAGACCCCGTATACTTGATAGATGCATTGGGCCGGTATAGTCTATTCTATTTCGAGTTCATCCAGTCTGCAGAGGCCTTACGATCTATTGCATTTGACTTTGAATACTACTGATCGTTCAAGACCTTGATCTTTGTGCTCCTCCGAAACTGCGAACGAGCAGATGGCGATCCAGAAAATATCGACAAAGGAGAATTCATTATAGGAGATGCTTTAACAAAGTATTCCATTGATCTTCGACAAAATTAGGAAGCTTTCGTCCTGAACAGCGAGTCGAAATGAGTGCTCTGTTCAGGATGATCGACTCACCCCAGAGAACATTGTCCAGGAATGTTTGCATTCACTATCAAGCGGAGTACAGAGGGGGCTTAGACGAAGAAATCGAGTGGCAACATAACGCTTTGTCGGCTTCAAATCTTACTCGCTCGACAAGTGTTCTTATGAAGATGCAAATCCGCCCGTAAGGATTCAAAACAAACCTTCATTCAAAAATTCTCTCATGGCGCGACGTAAAATTACTGTGCCCGGCTTAAAGAATTAGTACGGATCAGCTTGAAGCGAAGGCCGATAGAACAGCTTAGTAGGCCCTCTCACATTTCAAGAGAGTGCGATTTACATCTTTACGCTCTCCGGGTGCTGAACGCTGTACGCTTTAACATCTCGAATGTGATGAGTGATCGGAAAATAGACTTTGGATTGTCCATGTCATACATCCTAATGTCTGTACATTATTTTCAACCTGTACTTTGTAAATTCAAGACTGAGAAGATATAGGGCACTCTCAACACGTGCTTGCCTTTGAAGATGATGCGGAATTGGTGATAGGTATACACACGAAGGATGAATTTCCGTTCCAGAAACGGCACGACCAGCAATGCATGCGAAAAATTATTGTTGGCTAAACTAGCATGTGCTCCATATTGCCTTTTTGCTTGGACCACACGGGAAGGGACCCATATGGCTCTAGGCTTTCAGGTTCCTGAAAGCTGTTCAAAGATTCTCCAAGACATTCAAGGACTTCAAGATCCTGCGGATGGTTCGGATATGCTCGCGGCCATCTGAAGTATTTCAGAAATGGGTGTGCAAGCACGAGCAAACCCTCTTGTATATTTGTATCCACACCCAACATCTACACCGAACCTTATCATATAGCCGGTCTCTTTCTACAACCGGGGAAATTGTTCGGTGATGTCATCAGCCAATTAGATCGCTGTTTCAAATGAGTGGTGTATGAAACATGTGCCGCTAAATCTGGGGTAATTGCAGGGATCGACAATATAAACGACGCAGCCATATGGTCACATCTCATGCCTGGGTAATGTACAGAGTGGATTCCAGGATATGAAGGACACCTAGGTACGTACTTTGGTTCGCAGACTTTTCGTGCAACCTCAATGAGCTTTTATCCCGGTTCATACGATACCTCTTTCCTGTACCAGTACCTGTGCCCTCCAACCCAGGTTTTTCCTCTAGCAGTATATTCTTCAGATCCGTGTTTTTTGTCACATTGGTTTTGCAAGAATGGGGCTCACGAGTCTTCTACCTTTATTGGCTATTCTTCCTCTAGTCTCTGCTCATGGCCGCATAACCAACATTACCACCTCATCAGGAACCGTCTATACGGGCTGGGACCCTGAAATGGCCTTGAAGTCAACACCTGCACCGCCTCTCGCAGCATGGACCGCTTCCAACCTCGGAAATATATTCGTACCGCCATCCTTCTTCAATACCTCCAACATCACATGCCACTTCAATGCGATCCCAGGCGCCTTGCATGTAAACACCACCGCAGGAGATACATTGAAGTTACAATGGAACGAATGGCCAACGTCACACAAGGGCCCAGTACTAACCTACCTTGCGGCTTGCAATGGCTCCTGCGCGGACGCGAAGAAAGATATGTTGCAGTGGGTGAAGATTGATCAACTGGGCTGGTTGAACAGCTCTGGATGGGAGATTTTGGGTGGAACTTGGGCAACCGATGTCCTGATAGCGAACAGCTTTACGTGGACAGTCAAAGTTCCTGAGGGCTTGGCAGCAGGGGGCTACGTGTTGAGGCATGAGATCATTGCCCTTCATGTTGCGAATGATATTGATGGGGCGCAAGCGTACCCACAGTGTGTTAACATTCAAGTTGGCGGATCAGGAGTTAAAAAGATTGACGGTGGTGTTCTTGGAACTCAGCTCTATGGAATAAAGGACAAGGGCATTCTTGTAGACATCCATGGGAAGATCGGAGAGTACGAGATTCCAGGACCGAAGTTGTGGAGCGGAGCAACCGCTATGAAGCAGCCGAACGAGAAGAGGAGGAACTTTATGAGGCGCGTGAGGGGAGGCCATCCATAAGCACAAAAAAAGGGGGGCTAAATGCAGGCGATGGGATGTATATACCTACCGAAATGATAGAGTTTAGGATCGTATCTGACAGAACCTTCACCTTTTAATCACATTAACTGACGAATTTCCTCTTGTATGAAGTTGATATACTTTTCTGCATACTCCAAGTATCTCTCATAATGCAAATACTCTCACCTGAGGTGGAATACTATTTGATAAGGCAGCCTCATTGATTAAACTCTGTTGCGTGATTTCTCAATTGTTCTTTCTTTTCCTAAAAATATTGGCTCCATGACCAAAACACGGCGGCAAGGCGGTTTTCGATATAGCAAAGGTTGTATTGCAGGCAAGAAAGGGTATTCATCATTTTCGGAAATATCATGTGGAAAATTATGCCCACGAAGACGGGGATAAGCCTGGCAATAATGGACAGGTCTTAGGGTTCTTGTTCCTTGATCAACTGAGGAAAGATATCGGTAGAGAGTGTTTATTACCGGATGTTTGTGAGGCTAAGATGAGCTCTCATGTCGTGATGGAGTGGGATCCTCTTCATTAGGGGTTTTTCAAGTAGCGAGTTCGTTTAGTGTTATTCGGAATCGCTAGGCACGCCTGAGAGTAGTGAGTACATATATTATGGGAAGCAGCATCCTTGTTTATGTTTCCGACTTGTAGGATCGGAGCTTCGTTGACGAAGTTGTAGAAGGCTAGAATATCGCTCGTCATGGTACCGGGCATCTCAGTCACGCTCTTGTCTGCCCCTTCGAGTCTGCAGTCGCACTATCTAAAAAATAGCCGATCTCCCAGAAAGAGGAATCTACGGTCCTCATCCTGTCCGTAGCTTCCTATGAAATAATGGGGTTGCGCCATCTCGTAGATGCAAACTATCTTAGAATTCTTTGTTGAAGCGGCAAGGTGATGTACAGGACTGAAGACACGAAGCTCGGGACACGGAGCGGTATTGGGGTTAGCATGAAAATCCATGAAATAGTTGACGACTGACGTTTTTCCGTTATAATATGTTATCATCAATGGGCATCCGTAACATTTCAGACTTGAGTCAAGAACCAAGAGGCCCTTTGTGTGTGTGTGTGTGTGAGAGAGAGAGAGATGCAATGGTTATGTATCCAAGCTTGCAGGCACGAGCGTCGCCACTAGCATAGCAGTGGGTGCTTCCTGAGAATGGATACCCAGACCCCGCTCTTTACATACTCAAGGGTCCGCAACCTTAACGATAACCTTCGAACTTCCCGCCTTGCCACTCTTCTGCACCTCCCACGCCTTCAAAATCCCTTCTACGCCCTCTCCCTCAACCGTGTACTCGCCCATCTTTAACGTACCTTGCTCTATCATTTTCACAATCACCAGAATGAATTCGCCCAAGCGCTTGTTCAGCTCCACTGCTTCAGGCCGTCCGATCAGACCAAGTCCCAGAGCCTTCGACTCAAAGCCTGGCTCATTGGGAATGGGGTCCCAACCGTTGGTCGTGGCGTATAGACGAGTGCCCGAAGAAAGTGGGGAGATGGAGGAGAAGATCGTGGTTGCGAGGGCGTTGTTCACCGAGACAGCGTCGAACACAAGGTTGAGTTTGTCGGAGGTAAGTGCTTTGATTTTTGAGATGATGTCAGAATCAGAGTCCTTATAGTCGATTGTTGCGTCTGCGCCGAAGGATTTGAGAAGCTGCATGTCATTAGCATACCCTCCAGAATCTTCATCTCATAGTATGGGCGAATTCACATCAAACGACTTCGCAGAACACGTCGTCACCACCTTATACCCAGCCGCCTTCAGGGCCGAAACAGCAAACTTCCCGACGCTGCTCGCACCACCAAAGAGCAAAACCCATTCATCCTTGGCGGCAGGGAGATTGTCCGGATCAATGAGCGGAACCTTCAAGCCATCGAAAATTCCCAGGAAGGCTGTAAGAGCGCCAGAGCCTACGGTTGCTGCTTGCGCGAGGTCGATGTTCTTGGGTTTGGGGAAGGTAACTCGAGCGTCCATCAGAAACTACACATATCAGGTCAGATCTAATCTCGGGATATGATATAGGAATGTGTTGCATAAGTAGCACCTCAAGGCTGTACGTACATATTCCTGCCATGACGAGAAAATTTTAAATCCAAGCCTCGTGCAGCCCAGGACCTCGTCACCTTCTTTGAACTCAATGCCAAGGGGGCTGATAGGGTCCTTTCCAGTTTTCACAACAATGCCAGAGGCTTCGCAGCCTAGGACCAAAGGCCATTCAGTTACGAGGAGACCGAAGTCGGCCATGTATGCATCCCTGTGACCGTTAGCAGCGCACACAGAACCGCTAATGCGTGTTTCGACATGGCAATTGCTCCAGGGTGATGAAATGTAATAGGGTGGAATCTATTCTTTCTTTACGTCTCTGATTTCTATTTGATGCGAGACAGACCACGAGCGGGTGTGCAGATAGCGTGCGTAAGGGAAAGGCGACTTGGGGTCTTACACTGGATTGATAGCTGTGTACACTGATTTGACCAGAATCTGGCCCTCTCCCGGTTCAGGGACAACAAGACCATCGCTGATTTGGGCGGGCGCGCCTGCCTTTTCGACTGTGATAGCTTTCATGATGTCTGACAAGTATCGGATAGAAGAATGCTCGAGCTCGAAATGAGGATGAAGTTTGATGAGTATGAGAGAAACGATGAGACACTCAGCCCTTCTTATACTTGCCGCATCGGCGCAGTGGAGCTCTACCGCCAGCCAAGGACTTAACAAGCCTCTTCGTCTCCGCGTTTTCAATTGCATCAGCCGACCCCTCTCATTCTGTCTTTGTCAGCTTCATGCCCCAAATGAGTAACAGCAATTGGATGCTCTTGGATGGTTCGGGGAAGGAATGCGAAAACGAAAGTTTGGGTAACGTCAAAACAGCCTAGTATGGAGTGGCTGGTGGTAAGATAGCCACAGAATCCAGATGCAAGTGCTTTGTGCGCAAATTTCGTTATCAAATACGAGAGGTGCATGGTGGCGTCGAGCGAGTGCTGAAGGTGTTGTGTGAGCGTCGGGGAGTCGGTGATGTCATAGCCCCGACTTGCTGCCAAGCCTTGACGCCCTCCTGAATTTCACGTGGTTGGTAACATAAGCAGCTCTCTTGTCGACAAAACACTGCGCTTAGAAACGTGAAGAAAGAGAGTGAATGGGTGCACATTCGTAGATTGAATTTGTAAGCTCATCGATGGTGGCAGTAACGCAACCCTCAAGTCTGCATAAACGAGGCAGAACAGACCACAAAAGCACAACCATCAACACGTAGTCTGGCTACTTCCTGTCCCATTTGCATACGCGCCCGTAGGATCACCAAGGCACTCAGCTGTGTCTCGTTAGCCAGTCGGAAAGACCGAAGGAGACGGAGGGGAACTCACCGACAGTCACAATCTTCAGATTGTTGGTCTTTGCCCAGTTGATCAGCCAGGGGGTCAGCGTGTCCACAGTGGTGGAATACGTCTCGTGCATGAGAGGAATATGCCCGTTTCCACTAGCCCCAGCTTTCGTGAAGAGCGCCTCGCTCTGTGCTGGGGTGTTCTTGTTCCAATCGCCAGTGTCGATGTCGTCCGTGATGACCCTGTAGCCTAGGGTCTTCATGGTCGAGAGCACACTGCCGCCAGTGGCGAGATACGGCGGGCGCATGTACGTGGGCTTCACGCCAATGATGTTCACGAGAGCCGTCTCGAGCTTCGTCATCTGCGAGGTAAGGTCTGCCGTCGACAGGGAGCCGAAGTTTGATGGATGCGTCCACGTGTGTGACGCGATTTGATGGCCAGCCTTGTAAGCGTTCTGTAGCGCAGTCTTCTGCCCATAGATGCAGCCTATTCGTCGTTCAGCATGCTGCACAATTGCGCCTCGCATGGCATCGGGATGGGATCTGACCATAGAGCGTGCCAGTAACGAAGAAGGTGCCCTTCGCCCCACCGGCAGTCAAGGTGTCAACGAGCTTCTGGGTGTATTGGTACGGGCCATCGTCATACGCGAGAGCGAGCTGACCAGGCGATGAGCATTTTGTTATCACCACACCTGCCGCAGGCCCAGCCGCCTCGATCATCTGGATTGGGGTGAGAATCGGCTTCGCGCCAGCTACCGCACACAGTGAAGCGACCAACGAGATTGTGAAGTGCATGATTATCGGTAGACCAGTATCGACCTAGAAATGAAGCTTTCCCCTACAAAAGTTGGCGCTGGTCGTGATCTTAAATAACAATTCTTGCCCTGTGGGATAGCGTGACTTGTGGGTCCGACCATATGTATGGGCTTGGAGCCTCTTGGCTCATTCCTGGTAATCACTCTGTTTTATCCGGGGATTCGGTGCGACTATGGAAGAAGCTCCGAGCTGGGATGCAAAGCCGAGAAGGGCTATGTGTTTCGTGCTATTGTCAGTAGATCTGCCCATCGTTAGTATTGCAACCATTGGTGGAACCATGTGAAAAACAGGTCATTCGCACCATGCCCATCGGCTGCTATAATCAGATCCCATAATGCCCATTCACCCGAGCAAAATATAAAGAACAGTTGACGTGGATTCATATTAGATTCGCGTTGCTTCCGCCGGGTAAATGCGATCGGGTCTGAGCCAATTCAACCACGTGACCAGAATGCAGATGCTCCAACACAGTATTTGCAAAGGTAGACGGAAAGGAAGAGCGGAAAATGACTTACTGTGATAGAAAATTTCCATATCGAGACTTCAAATGTTTGTGATTCCTCGTATTCAGAAGCCAAAGTTTGGAAAATGGCGGAACGGCACCCCTCGATTCCCAATATCGATGATCTCCTGTGGCGCCATCTTCATGAGTCGTGGGTCGAATTGGTTCAGAATATCGGGTTCTTTCACTCGCGTGTTGTTCCAGGTATCCCACAAATTCCATGTCGGAACCGATCCCATGGCTTCATTTTGCTTGACATCGTCCCAAGCACCAGTTGCGAATACTCCGTTCACTGCCTTCTTCACCACTTTGGCTAACTTTCGGCCCTCCGGCGAGTGAAAACCTCCCAAGGTCTGCCAAGCGAACTTTGTCGCCACGAAGCCTATTGTGTTGGATTCAGGAGCCCCTTTGCGCTGCTCGTATAATTTGAGCTGGAGGCATTTCATGATCTTGATCGCAGCAGCGTTCCGTAGGGAAGCGTATTTCGGAGAGGGCTCCAAGGATTCCAAGATCTCCAAAAGGCAGATGCGGGTCATGTTGTAAAGCATGTGTGTGGTTGCAGACACGTGGTTTGCGATGTTGATTTCTTTTCCCAATTGAGATGTAGAGTCGTCTAGCATTTTCTCATTAAAAGTAGCCCATTCTGCGCGACATTCTTCCAGGTTGTCAAGCAGCATCTCAGTCTCTCGTATCAGCACCCGATACTTTTCTTTGAGCTCCATGGAAACTGCAATATCACGCTCATGTCTCAGTCGTGTGGCGTCGGCCAAGATGGTAAAAATGCGGTGGCGGAGTAGTCCAGCTTCGTCCTTTTGGACACAGGGCAACCGTTTCCACTCTTCCCGGGAATAAAGAGACGGACGTGACGAAGCAAGTCCACCGATTATAGATAAAAGTCGCAGGCCGTGAAAGATCAAGGCTGTTTCACTATCGGGTGACGATGGTGGCCCTCTGACCTCTAGTATACTTTCTATCCCACGCATGTGCTTCATGAAATTGAACGGTCCAGTCGGAAGGAAAATTTCAAGAAGCATACATGTGAGTGCGGTCAATATGGTCTCATTAGTAGTCTGGAGTTCCGGTTGGCTTAAGTGAGAGTTTAGCTGCCGCAGAACAGTCCCATACTGCTGGTATCCTCGATTTTTTATTTTCATCTGGCGATGCTGACTCCCATAGAAAGTGACCGCAAGGCTCATAATCGCATCCCGCAGTAGATTGATGCCAGGTTTACCAGGGTCGTTCACAAAACCATTGTTGAACTGGACCATGTCACATGCAATCTCGACTGAGCCTCCTCTTAGAAGAGTTTTGCGAGTATACGCTAGACATATATCGTCTTGGAAGGCCGAGAGTGAGAGGTCAACGGGAAGAGCGGATGGCACCAATTTATTTTCCTTCGGTGGTGAGGCTGTAAAAGCTGTATTTTGGCTGATCCAGGTCGACTCTTTTGGGCCGTCGCAATCCAGTCCTCGCTTCTTACAGCGCATGCATACAGGGCGAGTCTCATCTGGGACCTGTTAGCATACAGCACTTGAGAGCGTCTGACGATTTGGGTGGCTCCTATCAATGGTCGAGCAAGAAAGAGAAGTACATACCGCACTTTACTCTCCGACGACGGCAATTCGAGCATCCTTTTGAACGTCCTCCTCGACTGACCATGTTGGGGGGACTAGTCAGGGGTATCTCGTGCCTTCCGAATATCCGATCTCGTGCTTTCGCTTGGAGTGGTTTCAATTGGACAACCAGGAGTTCTCGTCGGGTTTCCTAGGTCTATCTGGAGGTGCGTTCCGGAGTGCATACAGGCTTGAGCAACGCTTTGTATGGTTTGAGGGCATATCGCGAGCTCCAACGCGTCGAAGTGGCTGAGCGGTCGAAGGATTTCTCGGAGGTAAGCAACCGCCGACGGGAGTCTGTGCCCACGCTAAGCCGACCCTGGGGTGAAATGCGGGCGCTACCTTCTTTCAGACCCCAATCTCACATTGTCACCGCATCCAGGCGTCCCAGCATGCTCATCAAGCATGAGGATCCATAGATATCCATCCTTATTCCTAGAGGTCAATGATACTCTTCTTTGCCGGCGTCTACGAGAGACGTACATTATAAAGCTTGAACTCAGGCAACGTAGCATGGCCAAGTATACAACACGCGTCTCTCCTTCCTTTCCAAGACTCTTCATCAATCATTATTTTCTGCCTTCTTTCTGACATATTCAAACTTCAATATGTCTACAATCACCATTTACAATGTCCGCATCTTCGATGGCACTCAAGTTCTCAAGGACCACGACAGGGTCACCTTTGATGTCGACACAGGCCTCATCACAGATGACCCCACTGACTCTGGCACCGGTGCCACCATTGATGGATCTGGGATGACTCTCCTCCCAGGTCTCTGGGACACTCATGTTCATTTCTCTGGTACCACCGAGAAAAGTATTCCCCTCCTCAATGCAATGGCCGCAAGCGGGATAACAACAGCCATCGAATGCGGCCACATGAGCGCATCCCATTACGCCAATATCCGCTCTCGTGACGACCTCCCGGACATCCGCTATGCTGGTAACTTTGCTACGGCTACCGGAAGCACCCACAGCAAATTCCCGTCCATCACCGAGGAGAGCATCGTCGACACTGTCGAAGCCGCGATCAGCTTTGTCGAAGCGCGAGTCAAGCAGGGTGCAGACTACATCAAGATTGTGGCCGATATTCCCGGCCCGAGTCAAGAGGTGGTGAACCAGCTGTCGAAAGGAGCTCGGGATACTGGAAAACTCAGCATTGTGCATGCCGCCCGGAGCTATGCATTTGACATGGCCTTACGCGCTGACCCTGCTGTTGATGTCATCACCCACGTTCCCATGGACGCCCCGCTCACCGCTGACCAGGTTGCAAGCATGAAAAAGAAGGAGATCATCGCTGTGCCTACGCTTGTCATGGAAGAAGCTCTATGTGCAGCGAACTTCGTCCCGAACATCAAGTTCTCTGCTGCCATGGGCTCAGTGAAAGAACTTCTTGCAGCAGGTGTCCCTATTCTGGTGGGCACGGATTCGAATCAAAGTCCCATTGCGCGGGTCAATCACGGAGAGGCGATTTGGAGGGAAATGGAGCTTCTGTCAGAAGCCGGCATGACGCCCATTGAAATTCTACGCGCAGCTACCCAGTTGTCAGCGGAATCTTTCCAGATCCTCGATCGTGGTCGCATTGCGAAGATGCTACGGGCGGATTTGGTACTTATTAAGGGCGATCCTACCGAAGATATAAAGACAATGAGGAATGTGGAAAGAGTGTGGAAGGCTGGACGGCAGATCTACGCAGCATCGCAGGATGAGGGAGAGTTGTGAATCTTTGCAGAAACTGTTGGTAATTCGAAAGATCGCAAATCTATTGACATTTCACTAAACGCGGCTACGTAAGAAGTCACAGTTTTAATGAACTGAAAACCATGAGCTCTTACCAACCAGCCGCGAACGTAGCCATCCATGTGATAGAGTTCTCACCTTCCCCTCACTCCTCTCCCTCAACTTCCACTTCTTCATCACCCAACACCATTATCCGTCACACCCAACCCTACGTGCGTCATGGGGTTGCTAGATCTAGCCCTAGAAAATTTCTCTCCAGTCATTCTCCTCCTCATTGAGAATGTGGAGATTTACGAATTAACCAAGTACGGCATGCCTGCAGTAAGTTGGCCCATTATCTTAGGATTTTTCATGTAGTACCCGTTTGAATTAGACATATTTGCTGTGGAAATTGTCCAGAACGTGGTTTCCTTCCAGCCAGTAGAAGTATTCATTGTGACGGCCAGTCGGGAAGAAGGAAGTCGTAAAGACAGGACGTTGATGAAGAAATTTCAAGTCGATCAGCTCTTTGAGAAATATGGTGCCACCATCTTACGCAGCAGAGTCGTAGTACCTTGGAGATTCTCGCCATACATTTTCACACACATACAAGGCCTCACAGACGCGATACTTGGACAAGAATGCCCTAGATTGGAAGAAGTGAAAGGGAAATTATACAACAAACACATCCAGAATAAACCTAGATTATCTGTTCAAATACAATAGCTTCCTGTCCCTAAAAAGACATAAGCAGCATACTAATACCAGCTAAACCCAGGAAAGGGCTCCTTTAAACAATTTTCTAAGGCAATTGGCAAAGATAACAAGAGAGAACGCTTTGACAACTGCAAGGCCCTGCAGACGCCTAAGCCACTGTAAACACTACAGAAAGGAAGAGTAAAGGCAGCAAAGGTGCTAAGAACTCGCACATTTATGCTACCTAAGCTCTTTAATACAGCAAAAGGAAGGATAGCTCTAGCAGGCTTCCTACAAGAAACAGAAATTGCTACAGCAAGATAGCTGCTAGCAGCAGGAGCTCTTTAAAGCCTCCCACCATGACACAAACAGCATAAAAAAATACAAAAACAGAACAGGTCTAGTTCGAAATGACCTGGGTTAAAAGCTTTTAACTATACTTGGATTACAGGCATCCACATCTCACCTACCGAGCACTGCGCCACCAGCACGGAAGCAAGCCCAAATTTGGCATCTTCGATCTCGATCACGACCCACACCTCCACAGCTACACGCCGCTCATGCACACACTTAATGACTATCACTTCGCGTGGAGTTGCCCAAAAACTTGAAGAGCTGGGTACACTGTTCTTCATGATGCAGTCGAAGATTGCGACGAGCGGGCCGTCAAGTGGCTTCTTGAACGGGGCGTGGATCCGAAACTCGAGGGGGGAAGGAGGGAGCATCACCTATTGAGCGTGTGAAAAAGCTTGAGAGAGTGTTTGTGAAGGAAGCCAGTTATAAGAAGTTCCTTCCAGTAATAATCGCTACAACATTGACGTCAAAAACATCAACCTCAACTCCAGCGAGCGAAATGTTCGCCACGCGCGACCCTAAGCGCGTAACGAGGTTGCAAGACCTTGCATGGAAAGTTCATGTTGCATAAATGGAAGAGTGAAGCTGTGACGAGACTATTTCAGAAGCTCGCTCTATCTCGAGCTGTGGAACCTCCAAAGTTGACTTCATTTGATTTGGATCACCACGATTAACACCACAGCACTTCGACTCAGGGGCACTTTGCAAAGTTCGTGCTCTTTAGGGGAAACATACAGGCGACGTACTACTTCAGTCCTCTTTTTCTTGTCTACACATAATTCACAAGTTCGGGTAATGCCTGCACCGTTCTAATTCTGGCGTCGGGTATCTGCATGTAATGACTAATACTGCGGTGAACTTTCAGTCCCTCATCTCCTCCCAACCACCAGATCTGACAAGTCATTTGCCGAGATTTCAAACTTTTAGAATAAGTAATAAAAGCACAGAAATGAGCTGACTGTCACTCAACGCCCAACACACAGTCAATAATCCGACGTCCTGATACAACTCAGGATATCCATGCACGAGATATCGGAGCATTTCATTTCATGTCACACACTGAAAGGGATATCTCTACATTATCCCGATCTTATTTACATCTTTGAAGTCTCAACCCAACATACTATACCGATAAACCTGATACACGCAGGGGATCGAGTTGGGCTAAATGGATCCTTGTGTCTTGACTGGAACTGCTTGACAATCCTATTAGATCGCTGAAAAAGTCGTTACTGGGGAGGTTGCAACATGAGTCAAGATTAAATCGGTAGAGACAGTGTGGATTTAAATAGCCACGTATGCAATGGGTGCGCCTAGCAAAGAATTACGCTCCTGCGAGAAGATCTCGCCCTTCATCCACCTCAGCACCTCAAAGTTCCAAATCGTGCTTCCAAACCTTTGGACACGTTACAACAGCCACATACCATTCCAGTCCACCTCACCAACTTCAACCCTTCCCTCGCCCATTCACCTACCCCTTCAACATCTTCACCATTTTCACTGCAGCACAAGCGACGTCCTCGCGTCCACCGATTGCTGAAGCTTCACACCCCTCCGGATAGAAGAAGCTAGCCAGGGCGATAATGACATATGCAGCAATCAACAAGCTACCTTCAAGGTAGTTACTTCTGCCGTCCAAGACCAAGAAATTGACCACGAAGGCGGTAACAAAGAGCGAAACAGTTTCAAAGATGTTAAAGTAAAGCGACATCTCCTTGCCCATAGCCCAGCCAAGAAGGACGACGAAGGGTGTAATGAAGATTGCGATCTGGATTGAAGAACCCACAGCAACACCAATGGCGAGATCCATCTTGTTCTTCGTCGCGACGGTAACGGCAGTGACGTGCTCTGCCGCATTGCCGACGATGGGAAGGATGATGAGACCGATAAAGGCTTGGCTAATATGTGTATTTTCTACCATGGGTTCGATAGCGTCGCTCATGAAGTCGGCGCAGACCGCAACCAGGGCAGTGCTGATACACAACATGACGACGGCAACGGTACGAGACATCTCAGGTGGCGCCTCCTCCTCGGCCTCTTCTTGCACGGTTACGGCATTCCCAGAAGAGACGTGATGGAGTAGCGATGGACGGTTGTTGTGCGTTGAGGTCTGGGACGGGAACCGGTTGATGCGATCAGGCAGAGACGTCGTTCTGCGCAAGGTACGTGGTCCGGCAATGCGGATGTTGGTGGGTCCAGCACCCGGAGGCGGTGGCGGGTTCTGAGGATTGTTGAATACGTTTGTAGATAGCAGCGATGGTAGACCCGGTCGATATGGTCGTCTTGGAACGCCGTTTTGCTGAACTTCATCGGCGAAAGCTACCCTGGTCGTATTCTCTATCTCGACGGTAGCCATTGGAGAGACAATCTCATCCTTCTCGTCGAGGTCCTTGTGGCCATGCTTGCGGTGCTTCTTGCCGTGTTTCGACTTCTTCTTTTCTCGTTTGCCCTGAGGAGGCGAGGAGGAAGAGCCAGCCTCAAAGTCACGAATGATAGGAATGTGACCGTGCTCGTCGGTGTCAGCCTCGTCGCCGCTCATGATGGCGTTCAAGACGGATCCTCGACGAGATAGGGTGTTCGAGTGGGCGGTGTCGTCATTTTCGGGGGCGCTATTCCTCTGCGAATCAAAGTAGTGCTTTTGTGCCTCGATAGAAGGCGAACTCATGGCGGAGGGCACCGATGCGTTGTCTTTGGAACTGGCAGTCGACTTGCGACGTTTACGATTCCTGAAGGCACGCTTGATTCGCTTAGCGGTCGTGCGCTGGGAGCCGGTGGAGCTATCGCTGGACGAGCTGCTCGAATCTGAGGAAGAATCGGACGAGCTCGATGAGTTCATCATGTCTGCGAGCACGCCTGGGTGGGATTCCTCGTCGATAATGTGCTGCGGGGTGCTTGCATACATATAGGCGTGACTCTTGAGCTGGAACACAAGATAGAGCACATAGACCAGAAGTAGAATTACGCTGGTGCCGCGGCTGACTTGTAGGGTCTTCCGGTCCGCGACGGCATAGTCAGAGAAGGCCGAGTGGAAGGCAGTGGGCAGCAAAAGACTCATGACGGCCAAACTGAGCATGCACGCACTCATCTGAGTGACGGTGCTGTTGTAAACCTGGCGGGGTTAGCATTATTGACGGCATCAAGGAGTTCCAAGCAAAGCGTACCTGCTCTTGATACCTCAAGCCTCCCAGGAGGAAGGCCATGCCAAGAATGAGAAGCAGATTAGCGAGGATGGATCCAAGCAAAGCGGCCTGGACAACCCGGATCTGGTTGCCGGCCAGCAAGATGATGAACAGGATAAGCTCGACGGCATTTCCAAAGGAGACATTTAGCAGCGCGCCCAGGGTGTCGCCTAGTCGTGCTGCAACGGCCTCGGTGGCATGCGCAAGCAAGCCGGCCAAGGGAATAATGGCGACGGCGTTCATCGAGAAGACGATTTCTGGGCTGAGGCCGACCAGGCGGACGGCGATGCCAATGGGCACAAAGACCAAGAGCACGTTGATCCAGCTGTGCGTGATGGCATTCTTGGAATGCTTCAAAAATCGTATAGTTCCTTGTTGCATGCGCGTGGACATAGGCGCCTTGGGTTCTATGGCGGCAGCTCGCGCGCCCGCAGCTTCGGTATAGTGGGGAGGCGGAGCCGGCGGCGGCGGGGATGATGCGGTCTTGTCGACGACATCGCTGCGGTTCTTGTTGCTGTCGCGCTTCTGTGTGACATTGCTGTGCTCTCGCTTTTCCGAGACGACATCGCTGAGGGACGCTGGGCGTGGGGGGGTGGTACCGTTGAGGATGGGCGAGTGGAGTGGGAGGACGGGTTCCTTGTCCGTGGAGTGTCTCAAGCCCAGTGCTTTCGCCTTAGACTTGACACTGCGGAGTAAAGAAGGATCGTCAGGTTCTCCCATCGATTTCGGTGTGGGTTGGCGTGCAACAAAGCAATGTACAAAAAGTACTTGGAGCTGCGACGGCGGCAGCGTGTGTGGCCCGCCTTATGAGCGAGGTGGGTGCGCCAAGATGCCGGAAGTCGGCAAATGCGCGCTAGTCGGCGCTTGTCCTGTCTTAGAGGTGCTTATGGTGATGACGTTGAGGGAGCTTATCTGATTGACCGCCACACACAGCCTCATTCACGGTAGTGACGTCTTCTCTTGTTTGCATGCAACCAGCCGAGAGATCACAGTACTGTAGTGTGCGTGGTCATAGATAACGAAGAGTCTGGAGTGTGACTTCCTTGATTTTCTGGAAGCATCATCGGGCACGCCAAACTGCTTACCCAAAGAGGCTTCGGGAAGTAAGATTAGCATTCCTTGGCCGGTACTTGGCTGGCCGGGGGCTCTCAAGGTTCAACGATGTCTCATTAAAGTACGTACCGATTGCCCGTTTGCCTAACTATTACGCCCCGGAAAGTGCAAGTCGAATGAGCGTGATAAGAAGATGAAAATATGAAACGAATTCGAGTCTAGTGTAACCATCTCGCCAACAGCGAGACGTGAAGGACTTGACGGCAAGACTACGGGAAGCTAAGAATAGCTATGATGAAGTGCATCAAGAAATAATAAACGTTGAGGTAGCATTAAGTAAATTTGTGCCGTCAGACATTGTCCATGGATGAATGAGCGTGTGGTAAAATGGGATTTCACTATAACATATTGATCAGTGTCGACGCGTTCACGTTTACATCAAACTTTTCCCACCGTCAACATCGAGACAAATACCTGTGCAAACATCAGCCATACATTCTGGTCTGGGACAGGCTACTTACGGTCAACGTAGACGCTCCTTCGTTGGCCAAGAAACAAGTTGCGTTTCTTATTCTTCCAAGTGGTCTGGCGGGTGCCCCTTTTTTAGAGTTAGCGATGACGCTACCAATTTTGAACAAAGGCTCGGATGTCTACTTACATTGTAGTCTCCCTGGGGACTGGCCGGATGCAGCTATATCTGATACTGTCTTTCGTGTACTCGGCCGCGAGTTCTCGTCGCCTATTTCAACACTCATACCAGCAATTCCCCTATTTCTTCTTTCATACACAAAAACTGACCACAGTGACAGCTTACTCACTGCGAACTACACCAACTTCAGTTTGGGTCTCGGTACTGAGATATTGTAAGCCCAGGCACTATACCAGTCACGTGGATATGCCACTGACTAATCACGTCCGTCACATATATTAGCTGTACATCAATCACACACACACACACACACACACACACACACAAACAAACAAACAAACAAACAAACAAACAAAAAATACATCATCTTTACCCACACACACCTGCTTACAAGTCGACATTAGATTCTAACGTTAATCGGGAACATGCAAAGAACACAGTCCTTACCAGCTCAGATTCAATCAATAATACAAATCCGAAAACAATATTCATGAGCAGTTGTAGCTGCCAAATATGGCTCCCATTATGACCTCCCGCAAGGCAGCTCCTTTTGTATCCAACTTTAACGTAAGCGTAATATCTCTATCTTTTTGGGCCACAGGTCAAGTTAGTGGACCGAAAATCGCTAATAGTAACATATCATGATGAGGTGATGATCGCCGGGATCGATATTGAAGGGATTTCTGGGGTAGTAGCTCTTTAGCTTGACTGCTCTACCAAATCTGGGACCTCATAGTAATTTCTCGGGGCACTCTCATGACACCGATTTGCTATTACTGAGAATTTTTAACATTGGATTACATATCTGAGTCTACCTCCAAATCAACATCGTTTTCTCTTCAGTAACTACCTATACGCCAACAATCAACGCCCGGAACACCGATAGCGCTAGGCTACTGAGGAGATCTCGGTGGGAACATTGATACACCTTCTTCCAGGGCAGTATCCCAATGGGCGTAGAGAACTTGGTCGTCGGGGGACGCCCACGGACCGTACTGGCCGTATCCTGGATAATACTTGGGGTCATCCTGGTCATCTGTGAGCTGCTGCAGAAAGTTTTGGATAACCTGCGTTTCAACAACTGCCTGGGAGGAAACATTTGCTGGAGATTCTTCCGATTGAAGCACTGGCACCCTATTACTATTGCCGTCTATGCTCTTTCGCTCAAGGGTATCGAAATATGTGGCAGATGATGAGGGCAGGGTGGAGCGGCAGTATGAAGAACCCAATACACTCTCATTGACGATGCTTCTGGATGCCGGAGTTATAAATCCGCTGGAGTTTCCTGACGGCAACATTGGAGATGGATCCGGAGAATAGCCTTGAGAAGCTGACCCTAGAACGTAGGCTAGCTGCACGGTGTTTAAAAGGTCGTGCTGATTCTCCCGATATTCAAGGTGCTGAAGCAACTCGCTCGTCAATTTCGGATCCCAGATGAATTCCTTTCGCCTATCCTCGGATGCTCCATCCATCTTTCGTAAAAGGGATCTCCAAGCTTCATCTATCTTAGGCTGTGACAACAAACCTTGGATGACTTTTGTATGATCCCAATTCCATTTGGTCATCCTTGGAAATTCTGGCGATCCTTCAAAGTGAGAAGCGATATGATCACTCCGGGCGTTCCAAGTAAGAAGAAGACGACTGCAGAATCCGCACCCCCACGCAAACTTCCTAGGCAGGATCTCGACCTTCGCAACGTCTCCGCACCCACAGTTGTGACAACCATGGTCATTCCTGTGGTGCGAGACAAATTTATTCTGCTCCGAGAATGTTCTCTTGCAACCATTGCTTGGGCATTTCCACTGCCTCTGAGGTTCATGGAAGATTTCCTCATGTCTCTTCCAAACTCCTTTCCTGCTAAAGGACTTATCGCAATAAGTGCACCAATATGTGTTTGAGGTAGAAGAATATTCGCATGAAGGCTCCGCTTTGTCGTCGATAGTTGAAGGCTGTCCCGCTTCAAATTGGGCTAAGGGGAGTCCTTGGTGGAGGTGGCCAGATGTTGAGGATTCCGCTGTCAATTCTTAGGAGACTCGCTTTGGAAGAGGAACTAACTTACTTGAATGAGCGGCTTCCAGCCAGCGGAGAACCCAGTTGACGGGATACCTCAGCAATGCGTTCACATGTTGTTTGGCTTCGAAAGGAATTGTAGGTGTGAATTGAGGGTGGGCCTTTTGTTCAAGCAGTGTGTGCCCACTGTTGTCAGCGTATCCAAGGTCAAGTTGCCGCGCCGAGGTAGGCTGTTCCGTCAAGCTCAGATTGGGGGGAGCCATATCTGAGCGTTGCAGCGGGCACTGCGGGCGCTGGGTAAGTAACTGGGCCCCTTCGAGGTCAAAGTTGCCGTTCGGGCCCAGAACCGCGTGGGTGGCACGTGTGTTTAGATTTCCGTGTTCAAAGATTATGATCAGATCTACAGTTCATCGGGCTGTGCTCTTCCCACCTAAATTGATTATGATGTCTACGCTGTACTTGTCCCATTTTTATAGAGTCGCTTTGCAAGGCAAGAGCAAAATCGAGGTCAAACTAGTAGAGTGCGCAAAAGCGGACCCTCAAATAGACTAGGCACGGGCGTCTCGGTGGCTCGGTCTGAGGGATCTCTACCTAGGAGTCAGTGCGCTGGAGCACTTCGCCTCACTGCTTACCGGCTAGTTTCCGCAGTCTCCAGGTTTTGTGGTAGGTCCTGTTCGTGACATTACCTCAGCATTTGACCTGTTGATTTGGATATCTGGATCATTTAGCATCTATGTGCCTTCTGCTCGGAGAGAGAGTTGAAAATTCGTGATGAGACATAAAGAGACGGAGCAGAGGCCCTCGCCCAATTTGGTAGGTCACTCATAGACCGATGAATCACCTTTGCGCAGAGAGAGCCAAGTACTCATATAACCAAGGCAAAATGCAGCTACTTCGTTATGGGGGTGTATAATGATCTTATTGACGTATCGGACGTACGGAGAGACCACCTGCGGCTAGCTGCCTTCCGTCCTCCCGAGGTTGGGAGTACAACAGAAAAGCGTGCGGGGAATAAGCCCTCAGCTAGTGTGACCCTATTTTGCATGAGAAAACGTTGAGATAGTCATCTCTTTGTTAATACTAGCATTAGGGGGCGCTAATCTGCACATGAGAGAAGCGAGGTGTCGGCCTATCAGCCTCACGGGTCCTACAACAACCGGCTTGCGGTGAGAACACCTTAGGGTTTCAATTTTCGTATACCCCCTCACTTAATTTTGTACACGGCCCTCCCATAAATGAATGACTAACGCGAGCCACTGCACGGACAGAATTTGTATGGAAAACTAAGGATTCAGAGAAGCTATCAATCAACTCGCTTGCAAGCACTTGATTGATCAATTGATTAGGTAACAAATCAATCAAGTCAAGTTACTCTCATCATTTTTTGCAATCAAGTAAGGTTCCTCTCATCATTTTTTGCAATCAAATCAAGTTCTGGCATCCAAATTGATTGATTTGATTGATCCACTTAATGATATTTTGTGAGGCTATAGATTTGTGTGTGGGAGCGTCTGAGCAGGGATTTTTTTGGTGTTGTATTTTGACGATATTGGCCCGGAATTACGATTTCGCAATGCTCCCCTGCGGGCTCGGAGGCCTATTAGGTCGTGTGTCTATGGGTCACGTGATGTACACTTAGAGTCTTATTGACTATAGTCTATAGGTCACGTGACGTATCTTCGGAGGTCTATCGGGCCGTGGTTTATATGTCACGTGATGTTCTCTTGGAAACCAATCAGGTCGTGTCTACAGGTCACGTGACATACTATATAGCTTTCTCCGAATCCTCCGAGTATCCTCAGGGATTCGTCTCTTGTCTCTATATTCGCCCTGATTCACTTGTCGTTCTGTTCCCTGCTATTACCAGCTTCACACTACCACACACGTGCTTCGATACCATATACTCAAAATATACCCAATTGATCAAGTTTCCAATCAATTTTGCAATTTACGGTCTCAAAATAGTTGGATCGATCAATCAAATCAACTTACGACGGCCCCAGAACCCAATCAATTCAATCCTGAGAGCTCCACTTGATTGATTTGATTGATATCATCTCTGGCTAAGGATTTGTATAGAAGACGCACGGATAGCGCTAGCCATTCATTCATGGAAGGGCCGTGTACACCCCAAAGAGGCGCTTAGCGTCTCACTAAGTGACCTTACAGTACAGTATCGGTTGGCTCGCTTGCTTGTGGGATTACTCAGCCGGTCTGGCTCAATGATCACACTCACAACTCATTCCTCACTCATTTTTGCAGAGTTCAGGGAGATCTGTTGATTGCCGCTATTTCCGAGGTCATGCCGATGCAGATATTTCGTGCGATGAGAGCTGTGAGAACCACAAACCTTGAAAATGATCTAGCTACAGTCTGTGCTAAACTATTTGTCCAGCCCCTTCCTTACTGTAATCACCCTATTGCCGTTGGTACTAAAGCCTGAAGCTGCTCATAAGCCCTACACCAGCCGTATACGTGTTCCCTCTTGTTGATGCCACCCGTTGATGCTCTACCGCAGTTGTCGTAGTCCTTTCATCACCTAGTGTCGTCATACTCGATCCAATAGCGCGCGAGTCATTGCTGAAGGCTTGAAAGGTATCACTATAAGGTGGTTTGTAAGGAAATAGAAGAGGCTAAAATAGTAAGCATTGTATTCCTATCCATCTACAGAAGAAAGCATGGAGAAACGAAGGACCGCAGAGGCTTGGGTTGATGTAATAGGCTGTGACAAGGGGTTGTATCTAGGAGGAGCCGGGTGTGTTGGTTGACGATTGGTGTTAAGGGCGGGTCCCGGATCTCATGGCGTCGTCACGTAACAGGTAGGGTCGAGTTCGTCCTTAGTGATAGAGGGTGAGAAGAGGGAGTATGGTATGGAAGGAAGAGCCGGAGGGGATGGGTGATAGACAATAGGGTGATACGATCCAGTTCCATTCCTGGCATTATAATTATACCAAATAAGGAGTAAATTCTAATCATGAGAGCTCGATTCATTTCATTCAGAGCTCACTCCGAATCGCTCATACCGTGACACCCGTCGACTGACCATCGAGAGCCACCCAAAAGCTCCAGGATTTTGAAGTCGAAACCGTCCACTGACGTACATTCACGATCTCGATCATCTACACTCTCGGTTCACTACATTCTCGGTTTTCCACATTCTCGGCTCTCCACACTCTCTGTTCTCCCCATTTTCTGTTCTCTCCATTTCTGTTCTCTCTATTTTCTGTTTTCTCCATTTTCTGTTTTCTCCATTTTCTGTTCTCTCCATTTTCTGTTCTCTCCATTTTCTGTTCTCTCCATTTTCTGTTCTCTCCATTTTCTGTTCTCTCCATTTTCTGTTCTCTCCATTTTCTGT